>MZZL01000396.1:154723-176258 GCA_002749535.1 Apophysomyces variabilis | reverse complement strand
TTTTTTTATCTTTTTTTTTTTTTTTTTTTTTTTTTTTTGGGATCCAAAGATTTGTTACTGATTTAACAATTTTTTTTTATCTGTAGATGGTTACGATCATTTAGTGAACGATGCTTGAGAAAAGAGAGAAAAGAGGATGATTGGTATTAGGCTGCATTTTGGCTGCAACCCAATTTCCTTTTTCTTTTTTCTTTTGGTTCCTTTTTTTAGTACGTATTCCATTTGGCACCATTCTCCGCCTATTAGGAACAACGGCGCCCAAACAAAACCCGAGATTCCCTTTTTTCCTCTAATTCCCTAATCATCCATTTTCCTCAATTTTAAAATAATTTTTTGAATTTATTTTTTTGATCTTGTTAACATGAAATATAATAAAAAAGAAATGATCCAATATCTACTGAGAAAGAAGAAGGGAAAAAAAAAGAAGCGAGTGCTAGTGTATATATACATAAAAGAAAAAAAGAAACAAGCGTGTCAAATATGAGAGAGAGAGAAAAAGTGTGTTTGTATAAGAAGGATATGCGATCGGAATAAAGGCGTGTGTGAGAGAGAGAAGAAAAAGGAAACAAAAAGAGAAAGAAGGGGGGGAAGGGGAATGGTAAATTTATCCGCACAGCGAATAAAAAAAAAGAAGAAAACAAAAGGGGAATCCCATTGTGTGTTGTCTGTGCAAGAAAGATCTGTCTTTTTTTTTTACGAAGAAGAAGAAAGCCATGGGGATTTCAGGATCTCCGTTACACTGTACCGAGAAGCTGGGTTGAGATCAAGACAATGCTTCAAAAGATCTTGCAATGCATCCGAAAAATGGTCCTTGATCTCAAACTCACCCGAGAGGACCTTTTGCTGCAATCGTAATTCATAGCCGTCCATAAATGGAAGATGACCAGCAACGAGGGTATAAAGAATCACACCAAGGGACCAGACATCCGTCTTGGGACACGTCAAAGGGGTGACCGATTTCACTTGTTCCGGAGCAGCATAGGCAAGAGAACCACCTGCAGGTTCTTGTACTATTTCTTCATCTTCCTCCTCGTCTGAGCAGAAACCATGCGGACGGTGGATAGTATGGTGCCCTCCCGGTTCTTGATAGACCGCCAGACCAAAGTCGCAGATCTTCACATGGAGATCGTCATCGAGCAGAATATTTTCCAGTTTCAAATCTTTATGACAGACCTTGCAATGTTCGTGAAGATACTGCACACCTTCACATAGCTCACGGAAGAGACGCTTCGCTTCGGCTTCGCTCAACGCCTTCTTCTGGGCAACGTAGTCCAACAAATTCCCGCGACTGCAGTAATCGCCCACGACATACATCGCATAGTCCGTCTCAAGCACCTTATGGATACGGACGACATGCGGATGATCCAGCGATTTCCAAATGTCTAACTCGCGCTCGATGCGCTGATGGTCCATCTCGTCCATCATGTTCTTCTTGATAACCTTGACCGCTACCTTGCGGCCATCGGAAATACAGTAGCCTTGACGGACAACAGAAAAACCACCATAGCCAATGACTTTGTCCAAGACATAATCATCGATTTCGTCCCCATCTTCTTCATCCACCGGCTCTTGCACCGGAGGCGAGGCAAAGCTAGCCAAGAAAGAAGCAGCAGGCGATTTCATGTGACTCCAGGATTTGACTTGGATAGGAGAGGTGACAGACGAGCGCCGACGGGTCAATTGACACTTATTGTGAGGTACGTCTCGACGAGGAATGCCAATGGGTGGAAGCACACCATTGAGAAGAGGCGAGGTAGGTGTAGAAGAAGCTGAAGAGGAAGGGGAAGGGGTTGTTGAGAGAGAGGGTAAATGAGAAGGACGTCGATTATAAGGATGAGCATAGGTCTCGCGAGAAGCATTCATTGCGTTCGTTGTTGTTGTTGTTGTTGCTGATGGTGTTGTTCTCGTTGGCATTGTATTTGCCCTTGTCATGATGGGTGCGACAGTGGCATGGGACTGTTCTTCTTCCTCTTGTCGTTTTTCTTCCTGTTGTTTTTTCTCTATCTTCTCTTCTTTCACTTCCTTCTTCACATCAGAAGTCTTGGTAGAGGTGGATCGCAGATGAGGAAAATGCAAACGACGAAAGATATCCGAATAGAATCCATCATGGTCTGTGGGTGCTGTAGATGTTGTAGTGTAGGACAACCCCAATGGATCGGTAGGATGGATAGTGTCACAATGTTTGGACTTGCCATCTTCATCCAACTTGCTAGGTCGGATGAAGTTCAAGTAAGAAGTAAATCTGGAGTCGGTTTCTTTGTCTGTATTCTTGTGAGCAAAGCTGTACATTCGTATAATGAATTATTTAGGAAAAGTAAGGAGGCTTTCTTAGGGAGTTATGATTTTTATTTTTCAGAATTGTCTCTCTTTGTTTTCCTTTTGGTTGGTTTTTTGGCTTATTAGTTTGGAAAAGAAATGGAAAAAGAAAAAAGAGTTGGAAAGGGAAGAAAAGGGAGGGAAAGAGATAAAGTGGACGAGGTTTAGCGATAACAACCCTATTTATCCAATCAAACAACGTGATCTGCTTATCTCCATCATTACTATAAACTGCTTAGGTCTTTGTAGATACGGATCTTATCGTCCAATCATAATCGAACCATGGGTTTGATAAAGGAGACTGGGTAAGATTCATACACAAAAAACAACCCTTTCTGTTGGTCCATTCTATCATATCAGCTCAGCCAATAAGCTTAAAATGCCGATGCCCTAATGCTGCAAAATGCAAACACGACAAAAATGGTAGAAAATAAAAGAATTATACTCTTTTCTTCTCTATTTCCCAAATGTCAAGTTAACTCGCAATCCGATCTGCTCCGAAGCTGGGAAACGTCTGAACACGCAACTTTTTTTTTGTCACAGTTCGCTGTGCAACGCCACATGTCAACAGATAATGTAGTCCTCACACACAGGATTCACAAGTTCGGTCGATGTTATTTTCTTTTTTGGAACTGTGAAACCATGCCAACAAAATCACATTCCGCTCCCATTTTTGTACTACCCTCCTTTCCCCACTCCATACGATGTTATCCAATGGAGTGCTTTGCCAATGCAAAAAAAAAAGAAAGCACAAGCAAAAAATGAAACCAACCAAGGAACACACACAAAAAAAGGCACATTCGCAGAAGTAACAGAAGATGACTTCAACTCACTAGAACTTGGAAGCGAAGAAAAGCAAGAGGATCTTTTTCTTTATGTTTGTCTCCTTTCCTTATCTATGTCATCATCTTTGTTTTGCTGTCGAAAAAAATACCCGCGATTCACCGTTTCAGATCGGGACACAAGTTATCATCCGCGCTATGCGTTTGAGCTTTCTTCTTTTTTTTTTCCCACCACCATAGAAATGTGAAAAAAAAAGCTCATTTGGCAGTGATGTCCTTTTTAATCCATCTTTGCAGAGAACAGTAGAAGGTTGGACATATGTTGTCGAACATTGTGAGAAGAAGAAAGGTGATAGAGCGAAAGATCTTCCACTTTTGTGGATATAGCCGATGATTGTTCCATGCGATGGGAAATGGGAAACGGAAAGTTCTATTCTAAGGCGCAGCGTAGCATCAAGGGTAAAATGACACTCTTGGTGTCACCTAGTCTTTCTTTTCTGCTTTCTATGTTCTACATCCTCTTCATATCAAAAGAAGCTCCATAGAGGACATGATGAAGCTGCCTGTATCAACGTAATGGATAACGATCTTTTTCTTTTTGACAAACGAGCAAACGCCCATAAGTGAGAGGGGCCCGGAATGAGTATGGCCTGATTTTTTCCTCCCATTGTTTGTCGCATAGACCAGTGACTAATGTACTACTACTTTTCTTTTTTTATCTTCGGGCATGCGTTCCAAATGGCCAAGTACTTCGAAGTCAATGCCTTGCAGTTAAATAAAAGTCCATCGTGATAAAGCTTAGTGTGCATTCGCTAATTCCAAAGCACGCATCAACACATACTTCCTTATCTAAACTTTGCCATATACTAAACGAAGACCGACTTTTCCCCTACAAAAGTCAGTTTCAGGTTCTTGTCCGCCTTGTTTGTTTATCGACGAAGACTCCTCTATTTTTCTTTTTATTGCCTGTCAGTCTTTCATTATGCAAACCAACATCATTGGGATACATTAGAACTTACGTTTGTTTCCATTTCTTCCTTTCCTGTGGCTCGTGTGATTCTTCACACACACACACACGCACGCACGCACGCACTTGCTACAATGTCCATCTCCTGACGCACTAGTAAGGCAAGAGTAATTCATATGCTGTTTCTTTCCGTGTTGTTGTTTTATCCTCTTCTATTAGTTAGATGTACGCATAGAACGAAGAAGGAGACATGGCGCATTCAAACATACCAAGTTTTCTTTTTGCGGTCACCATTTTTCAGAATAAGCAGTTATCATTCATGCGCCTTGGAACAATATTAGAACTCCAGTGAATCCCGTGATGAACATTCACTGATCAGTCATGCTATCAGGATTCTTTATCTAATCGATAAAGAATGAAAGAATGTTTTGGGGTCATGTATTTTTCCAAGAATTGACCTATCTCTCTCCTCACATGAAGGTATGCCAAGTCCTGAATAAACATATGTATGTTTATTGATTCCAAACAAAAACGCTTTTAATGTGCGAGAAGGGAGAAGTGCCAGATCAGAACCGATTTGGTCCAAGAAAACAGTAAACAAATCTATTCTATTGGTTTCCATGTGAGAGTAAGAGCTAATGCTCATGAAGGACTATGGATAGATTATCTCAGAGCTTTCTACTCCTTCTTTTGATCACCAACTCTGCAAAGCCCTTGAACGGAGAAACCAAAAATAAGGAAAAAAAGAAACAAAACGCTAGTCCAAACTCTGAAAATTGATTGGACTCTGGAAAAATAAAGCAAATATCCCATTGTCATAGCGCATTCACCTTGACCCATATCGAGATACCATTGACTGAGACCGCTGGACTGAACAAACCTGGCGCTTCCAGATTGAAAAAGTTGGGAATACACTCCTTTCCAGCAAGTAAATTCGCCCATTGGGGAGAATAAAATTCCTGTTGCACGAAATGTAAATTCGTCTTCCCTGACAGATCAGATTTCCTGCTGCCAAGAATGTTTTGCTGATCAAGTCTTGGCATCTTTGGATATATAAGAGCGCACCAAATGCTCGTCTTGGTTTTGTTTCTTTTTCACAATTTCACAAGAAATCACAGATGATGAACATTCAATTCTTGTTTGAAAACGGGAAAGTTTCTGTTGTCGACGAGTATGGTCGACCTGAACCAATGGATTTCATTGTTGATGAGGAGCAGTTTCGTCTTGAAACGTTGAGCTCTCATACACAATATTTGGCTCAACTGCCTCGGGACAGCGAGAAAGAAATGGAGACAATGCAGATGGAAAAGGAGGCAAAGCCCAAGTGGTGACGTTATTATGAGGGAAACATCAATGAAGCGAAATTATACACACTATTCTGATCTGGACAAAGTGAGATTCTTCAAATTGTTGTTTGAGCGCAGCGGCTGCTCAAAACCAGTTAGGGTTTCACGTTTGCACAGCACAAAAATGGGTTAAACAGTACGAAAAGAGGATCCGGACAGTATCTTTGAGAAACGGATAAATACTGGTCATCCACGTATTTCTCCATGAGGAACACAAAAGGATTATTCTCAAGTGCATTGATGAGAATCCTTCTGTCATTCTAGACGAAGTAATGAAGAAGTTAAAGCAAATACTATACAATTTAAAAGTATCTAAAAGTATTTTGTTTGATTTTGTAAAAGAACATTGCAACTTCGTCTCTCAAAAAAGCTCAGCTTCAACCCTATATAGATCGGAACAACGAAGAAAAGAATTCAAGAGCGCTAGGATTAGATTTATAAGTGGGATAAAGAAACAGACATGGATTTTACGAGAAATTGTGTCTTCCTTGATGAATCTGCTTTCCATATTAATTTGAAACGTAGTATGAGCATGGTCAAAGAAGGGTACACCAGCAGTGGTCACAGTTCCCAAAACTCGAGCAAACAACAACCACACAGTCTTAGGCGCGATATCTGCTGAAAATCTAATCAAATGCAGCCTTAGACTCCCTCAGCCTCCATCCACATAAAAGAGGAAGCGAAGGAGATGGCGCTGGACATGTGGAGCAATGGAACGGTTATGGGACACTACGTGAGCTTTTTAAAAGCCACAATGGATGAAATGGACCAGTATCCGCATACGAAAGGTCATTAACTTCGTGATGGATAATGCTCCTATCCATACATCAGAGGACATAGCCAAATACGTAGAATCGCGCGGCTACCGCTGCGCTTATTTACGGTCTTATTCTCTTGAGCTCAATCCAATCGAGCAATTCTGGTCAGTTGTAAAGAGTAAAGTAACAACGTAACAGGCTCCTGGAAAAGGATAACTTGATGACGAGAATCAGTGAGGCTTCTAATACCATGAGGTTCAGAAGAAAATCATTTGCTTGACAATCAAAGAAGGTGAATGCAAAGGTGTTTATTTTTGCCATGCTATTTTTTTTTTTTGGCAAATAGATGCTCAGAAAGTTTAATTTTTTTCAAACAACGTATCATACATGGACAATGCAACTTCTTTGTTCACGTTATTGATGTATGGAGCCGTCACATTTGCCATGCTCGTCAGCACAGTGTTAAGTGCCTTATTCACGATAATGGAAATCGTTGCTTGATTTTTCCTGGAATAAATTGCGAACATTCATGAGCAACTTCCCAATTTTGGATTCTGGATTGATTTGAATGGCTGTCATTGATGCTAAGCATCCTCTAAGCCCAGTTTCCTTTCCAGATCCTTGTCCGTTGACTCCGGACAAGTTATTATCCCGTCTGCTATCTCACATAAGACAAACATGTGGCCACCAATGGTACATGCTATCAAAAACAGCTCTATGGCAATGGCTAACGTCGAATACAACAAACATCCGATCCGGTGAATTCAAGATTATCAAAAGGCGGTTCCTGCAGGAAAATGTGAACAAAAGACTGGAACATACGAGTTCCAAGGTCTTTTCCAGTTGCCGTCCAAAAATATCTGTTGATCCTATCCTCTGGCTACCGATGATCCACCAAGCAAAGAAATCGCTATATAAGATGGCGCCTTGGATGGCTACCAGATGGTGTTCCCAAACCATGCCCAAGGCACCCGACGCAAACCCCATCCCGACGACACGCTATTATCTGTCTAGATATGCACCGACGGCTTTATATGCAAAGATCTATTGCAGATCCGTTATCATTTCTTTCAACTTGAATCGAACTATAAGGTGGCATCTCCGCCCATACTTCTGTGTACCTATGTGTAGATACATCTTTTTGTTTTCTTTCTAAGTAATGCGCTTTGCGAGCACGATTGCAACAAAAAAAAATAAGGAGGGAAGGATGCATAGCCAGGCAGCTAATCGCGTGCCATCTGGACAGGAGGTTGGATCCCCTGTCTTGGGCATGGGTTTGGGTGAACTTCCTCATAGCCCCATCCAAGGCGCATAGGATACACCGAACACTTCATTGTTTGCCATCGGTAGCCAAAGAAGAAGGATCGACTGACTCAATGCGGCACGGCAAGCTTGGAGTAAACTTGCATAGCATCGTGTTGGATAACAATCATGGAGAAAGCAGCCCGGGTTAGCATCCCAAAAGCATTAAGAGTAGCCCATCTTAATAAGGGCCCATGGTACTCCAAGGTACGCGAAATACGGGTGGATGAGGCCGTGCTTGGTTGTAGAAGCTTCCTCATCTATTGCCTTGAGAATGATCATCGAGCACTACACACTTGGAAGGATTCCATCATGTATTGGCAAAGTGACTTTATCTCGCATAAAGTTATCTTTGTTTGCCCAAGAGAAACGTTGGACATTTGGGGAAAACGTTTGTCACTCTTTTCGAATAAACCCGAATTTTAACTTATTTTTCGTTCCTCTTTCTTAAAAACGCCTTTTCAAGTTGTCTGACGTTGTTGTCATCTGAAGCTTCATTTTGATTCATTTGGCTTGTTTTGGGGATCAATTTCAGAGAAGCTTTCCTACGTTTATATTATTCACTAGCATTATTTGAAGCGATGTAAAAATAACAGGCATTAATACATAAGTTGAGTGAATCTCACAAATATCAATCAAGCCTATACCGATTTAAAACATTCCCATAAAAACCTTATCTGGATAACATCGTCAACCTGGCGATAATCAGGTAGAATGAAAAAGAAAAAAATGCATGCAGCGTATCGAAAGACACTGACCCGATGAGTTTCTCAAGTATCTCCTCTTATAGATAGCTACTGTCTTCGGGATATTAAAAACGAAAAAAACGTTCGATGTTTTCGAACAGTTGGTTTTGATTCTTAATTTATGTATTTAACCACTTCTTAAGCGCTTCGGAAGACGATCATCTTGTGAATAGATATGTCAGTTTCAAACGGCATTTATCTAGAATAATTATCTATTTGAGTGGCTAAATTCAAAGTATATTTTATAAATATAGCGCTCAAAGCAATCAGTGTTAATTTTTATGAGGCTAGATGATAAATTGTGTGTTCAATGAGTCAGATAGCGAGCCGGAAAAACTTCTGGAGAAGAATGGCACAGAGAGTAGGCCTCTTACAGAGATTAAATGCTAATACTAACGTGTGAAAATCTCATGAGGGCAAGGCGCTCTACGCAAAGTGTGTAGTCAAGTACAGCGCAAAATAGTATGAGAGCAAAATGAAAAAAAATTAGTTCACCTGGAATTCCCAGCCAATGCGTGAACCAGTTCTATTGGCTTCTATTCAAGTAGATCAAAGTCACGTGCAAAAACCGTTTTGGGTCTGATTTCCGGTTCTTCTTTACCCGGACCGGAGCCATCGGTCCGGTGTACCTCCTTATGCTTGGTCTTCTTTCGGATGACCCGGATTTTTCCTTCTTCTTTCTTACTCAATGGCTGACCAACGGTAAGGATGATCCCCGATTTCATCATTTTGCAGGGCGTCAATGTGTGGATGGATCGATGATATGGATGATGATGATTTGATCAACGAACGATTTGGGAATAAGAGAGAGAGAGAGAGAAAAAAAAAAAGGAAACGGATATACAGGGGGCAATACATACAGCCGACATGCAGATGGAATTTGTGGATTTATTACGAACATGAAAGAACTCTTCCAACTAAATAGTCGAATATGATTTTGCAAATCGTTTTATCTATAGTCTGTACAGCAAGGGCCGCGTCCTGGGCTTCGAACGTGCTAAGCGTAACCAGAACCCCAATGTTTCGCTCATTCAGGTCGAAGGTGTGCAGAGCACCAAGGATGCTCAATTCTACCTTGGCAAGCGCATTGCTTACGTTTACCGTGCTCAGCGTGAGGTGAATGGCTCCAAGATTCGCGTTATCTGGGGTCGCATTGCTCGTACCCACGGAACCAACGGTGTGGTCAAGGCCCGTTTCCGCAAGAACTTGCCCCCTAAGACCTTCGGTGCCAGTGTTCGCATTGTAAGTTGTGATGTTGCATAAAAAAAGATAGATGGCCTAATGTCTAATTATGCAAATGTAGATGCTTTACCCATCTAACATCTAAGACGAACGAATAATAAAACCCAGATAACGAAGTGACAGAAAAAGAAAAAAAAAGGAAAACGCCGAAAACCGAAAGGCCGGAGAGGGACAATGGTTTCTTTTTTAAGCTTTTTTTTTTCATTCTTATCCTCTTACAAACCTCTCTTTTTTCTTTTATCTCTTTTTTTTTTCTCTTCGCCGTTGGGGAGATGAACACATGATAATAAAAGATGAAAAGAAAGGAATAAGGGAAACGGATCAAAAAAGCGGGAATTCTTTATCAATGAGAGGAAAAGAGCAGACAAGGGGAAAGAGCGGTAGAGACATGGATAAAAAGGGAAGAGAAATGGGGGAGGGATGAATATAAGCACTCTATCTCTCTCTGTGTCTGTATCTTCTTGTATTTATCTCTTAAGATATCCTATCTCTCGCTCTTTTTTTGTCTTTCTCGGTTACGGCATGGCTTGTGAGACGTTCCTATTCCCATTTAAGTTGTGGTGATAAGAGCGAGAAGGAATGCATTAGGAAAGGAATGGATGGAAATCGGGAAAATAAAAACGAACTGAAGGGATTCACCAATGGCGTGTGATACCCGGTGCTATATTCTACCGTACACGTTTCTAAAAAATGTACCACATTGATCTCCTATCCACACAGAGAGAGAACGGGTCATTTAGTGTTTCTTCCATTTTAAACAAGCGTGGAAAAGTATTGGTTTGAATGACAGCCGTGGGAAATTTTAATTTCCCACGGCCCCCCACACATACAACCCACAGAGACAGACAGGCAGAGTAAGAGCGAGTGAGAGAGAGACAGAGGCGCGCGGGCACACCACTTGGGGCCAAAAAAGGTATTTAAAGGACCTCTCCATTCCCCTCCCTCGCTGCAACGATCACATTTCTCTTTCACTTTTGATATTACTTCCACCACTTGGAATATACATCAAAACATAAACTACTTCTTTTTCCCCCTCCTCTTATTATATCTTTCTTTTGTTATCTTAACATAAACTAGCCTGGTCTGAGTGACTATGGTAAGGAACCGATATAACAAGACTACACCTTTTAAAGGGAGTCCCTTGCTTACTCTTTCTACTTGCTTTTTAGACAGATAGCCCTATCTTTACCAAAGCAAATAACCCTTATTCCGGATTCGATCATCTTAAATTTACTGTAACAAACGCAAAACAAGCCGCTTCTTTTTACACTACTCGATTGGGTTTCAAGCATGTTGCCTACCGTGGTCTCGAAACTGGATCCCGCCATGTGGCCACCCATGTCGTCCGACAAGGCGAGGCTACCTTTGTCTTTGAAAGTCCAATTCAACCTGACGTGATGCCGGAGATGACGGCTGAAATTGCCAGAAGAGGTGATGGTGTGAAGGACATCGCCTTTACTGTAACGGATTGTAGAACCGTCTACGAGGTAAAGTCATCCGCTCTGTTTTATTTCTTTTCTTTTGTTTTTCCCACACCCGTCTCCTCCTCCCTCCCCGTCCCCCTTACGTTTGGCTATCTCCCCTTATCACCTCCTCTCTCTCTCTCTGTGTCTGTTGTCTGTCTGTCTCTCTATCCCTTCCATATCTTTTTTTTTTCGTTTGAACCTAAAAGGACCACTTTACTTATTAGCCTTGTTCAATTGTATAGAAAGCCATTGCTCGTGGTGCTAAATCGATTGAGGCTCCTCACGAGATTTCGGATGAAAATGGTGTTGTTGTCCTGGCCACCTTGGCGACCTATGGTGATGTGACCCATACCTTGGTCGAGCGCAAGAACTACAAAGGCATTTTCCTTCCTGGTTTCCAGGATTCCGCTACCGCCTTAAGATACAACGACCCCTTGGAGTCCATTTTACCTCATGTTCCCTTGGCTTTCATTGACCATGTGGTCGGTAACCAGCCTGATGACATGATGAACCCTGTTGCCGATTTCTATGAAAAGGCATTTGATTTCCACCGTTTCTGGTCCGTCGATGATAAGCAGGTCCATACCGAATACAGTGCATTGCGCTCGGTGGTCATGGCCGATCCTGCTGAACGTATCAAGGTGCCGATTAACGAGCCGGCTCTCGGCAAGAAGAAATCTCAGATTCAGGAATTTGTCGATTTCTATGGTAAATAATTCAAAATGATTGTGTGTGAGGGAAAAAGGGAAGAGGGCTTTTTTCGATACTCATCGATTCTTCTTCCTCCAATTAGGTGGTGCTGGTGTTCAGCATATTGCTATCAATACCCCAGACATTATTACCGCTATCACCAACCTCCGTCAACGTGGTTGTGATTTCCTGACCATTCCGGACAAATACTATGACAAGTTGCGTGCCGCCTTGGCTGTGCATAACAAGACCTCCAAGAACCCCATCACGGAGGATTTGGACGTCCTTCAGAAGTTGAAGATCATGGTCGATTACGACGAAAATGGTTATCTCCTTCAAATTTTCACACGCCCTCTGGAAGATCGTCCCACGGTCTTTGTGGAAATTATTCAACGCAACAACCATAATGGTTTCGGTGCCGGTAACTTCAAGAGTCTTTTTGAATCTCTTGAGATTGAACAAGATATCCGTGGCAACTTGACCGACATGGACCAACCTGAAGCTGCTCCCAGCAACTAAACTTTGGTCGCGGCCATCCGGGCTGAAACAGAAAAGTAGCTTTATTCCTTTAAGGTTATTTTGTTACAAATAAAGCAATTCCTTTGTTTTCTTTAAGATGCAGTGCGTTCAAAGTTTTTTTTTTATTTATTATTGCTGTTGCACTCAGGAGTAATGAATCTTGTTTTGCAAGGCTCTTGTGTCCACATATTCAAGTTCCACAATCCTAAAAACGAAAAATAAGTTTGCTTTTGTTTCTCAGCAGAGAAAGGGTTTGCAAATTCTCTATCTCTCTCTCCCCCTCCCGTTATTCATTTACCCGTTCAGTAACGCTTTGAACTTGACCAGTTGTTCAGCCATTTGGTTCACTTGTTCTTGTGTTGTGGGTATGGACACAATCTCGACTACCCATAAATCTTCCCCTTGTACCGGTACAGCGGATGAGATATCGACTTTGGTTTTCAACTAAAAGAAATAAAATATCAATTCCTCGAACTCCATGCTTTGTTTTTCCTTCCCCCCAAAAAAAGCAAACCTTGTATAATTGGGTAATAGTGATTTTGATATGTGTCTCATAGGCCAACAAATAGCCTTTTCGTACAATTTCGAAGGAATAACTGTAACCTAACGATTTCATAAATCGGAAAACATCGCCTCCCAACTGAACACGTGTGCATGGTCGAACATTGACTGCTCTTCCACGTTGAGGTTCCGGTGGTCCCTGGGAACAAAGATACCTATGAAGGCCCGAAAGAAAAAATGAAAGTCTTAGTAAAAGGTCTTTGTTTTCGTTTTTAAACCTCGCGACAACAAACCATTGTCTATGTTTGAGACTCTTTTCCTGTTCTGAACGAATGCGCGACTGCAAACGGAGGACAACATCATCATTCCGTGTAGGTCCTACTGGCGTCTGTACTGCAATAATAAGGAGGTTCGGGAATTCCAATTTTTGTTATATATAAATATGTTGGTTTTTTTATTCAGCATGCGTATGTAGGTTGATGACTTTATCGTTCTTTTTTTGGGGGGAGGAGGGTACGATGCGATACCTGAAGGTGTAAACACCATGTCATGTTCGTACAACTCGACCATCGAATCATTGCCGCAAATCCCCTCCAAGCGTTGAATTAAGGCTGTCTTTTGCTCTTCACCGACCACAAGACCGTGTAAACTACATTCGTACGAGGCCATTCACTCAGCTTTCAATAAGAAAAAGACAAGGTGAAAAAAAAAAGATCAAAGCTTATGCTTCGCTGTTCCTTGTCGGAGTGACTGTCGTCACCCTTCCATGTTGCGTTTTCCCATTGTACAAAGAAAAAATCATCACAACTCAAACCGCTATGAATGGATTGCTAGTAAGGAGTTTTATATCTTGAGGGACGATCATTATCTATCGTGGCAGAGCTTGGAAATCATGGATATGGCGCAAATCGCTTAAAGTCGCAAGCTTTTGGAAAATAGGGAATTTTTTTTTTATTTCAGTCTGAGGTTGTGGAGTAAGTATATTAAGCATTCCCATTGGCTCGAAATCATTTGCTCTACCTGTCAATTTTTAATTTTTACGGTTACTGAAACTGGAAATATGATGAAAAGTTTGGCCATCATGGTTTCTAAGCGTTCAGAAAGTGAGAACTCCGATAACTCGGACGACCTGGACAATTTCGAATCGTCATCGTCCATTTGCTGTACATCACAACGGATTCTGTACGTCTGTTATTCAAGTAAGCAAGTAGATCGTTTCTCCCGTTCATATCTAGAATATCGAATAAAACCCGCTGCAATTCGGCCTCCCCATCCATTGTTACTTCCTCATCCACCAACCTCTGCACAGCATCCTTATACTTTGTGTGAGGAAGTATGGCAAACAGGCGGTCGATGAGTTTAGTTGATTTGCATTCAAGAATGGTTTTGATGAAAACAACTTGACGAGTGTCAAATGACCAGTCCATCTCACGGAAGAAACCCCAAAAGATAACCGCATTTGCTCGCAATATATGTATAAGTAGTTTCTTGCCGTTCACACCAATAGTGCGTTCGCTAACTACCCAAGCTCTTTCTGCCCACTCCTTGGTAACCTGGCAGATAACCTTGCTGCCCTTCCTGTTATACGACCGCTTTCTCTGCTTTTTTTTGTAATCCAGTTCGCTAATGTCTAACTGAATGCCCTCCCAGCTTGCGAACTTGTTTTGGTCGAATAAGTTGCGGCAAGTTTTTCTATGTAACCATATATCCGTATGTCCGGCCATGTAAAATAATTGCCTCTTCAATGTCGTCTTTGGTAACGTCCTTCATTAGAGGGTTCTTTTCACAGTAACATAGATCGGGTACTGCAATAATCCGCTCTGCACTTTGATATATCTTGTCCATGTTTTTGATGGCCAGGTTTCTGTGTTCTTTGTCTGCTTGACTAATGCATATGACATTGATCCATATGTAACGTATTCTCGGGCGATAGTATGTGCACAGTTTGAGCAGATTGTCCCTTCGAGTTCGAAGTGATAGATGCCACATAGTTTGAAGTTTGTACTTTCCACTCGCGATGTACACCCCATCGGTACGAAATGGCATAGTATTCAGGAGCCTTTTCATCGAACGGTATTGATATACATTGGATCTTGATCAGATTCGATGTCGTGTCTAAAAGAACAATGTCGTTCTTCATTTGATCCCTCCGCGACGTTGACTTTATAGACGCTTCACTCATGGTAAAACGAATGATATGAGTGCTGGAGTAAAACCATACTCGGAAAGAGATATATAGGACGAATCAAACATACTTTTCATTCTTTTCCTCCCGTGCTTTGTATTCTAAAGCATGGTATCAGGTATGGTCCGCAAGAAACAGGAATAAAAGGCGTTTTTCGGTAATGCCACATAGGAAGCATGATTATATAACAAAATCGGGATCGGCTTAGCAACTGTGTTGGCGTTTATGGCGTTAGACGCAAATAAACAAGCATTAGAAAAGCTGTTTTCACTCCGATTCCGAACTGTACCGCATGCTACCACATATGCCATACACTAAGTCATTGGAAATAGTAAATTCATGATATGTTGGGAAACAAGTACAAGATCGCCAAGAATCTCTGGACTAACCCTGCTGAACGGAAGCTAGCTTGCCACACGACAGCTGTTACCATTTTTGAAGTCATGAACAAGTCTAGTTCATTAAAATCGCAGCCAAACAGAAGCGTCAGACAGCTCTATGAGAATAATTACAAGAGTTCTGCAGCGAGGTTGACGTTAAATAGATTGCACAAAATACTAAGCATTTCAATCAATTCTTTTTCCTTCAATAATCGGCAGATCAGAAATCAAAAATGATGGCATATGTTTCCAATTTGGGAGTCTATCTCTAACTCTCTATTTCCTTTAGGTCAATCATTCTTAAATTTTACCCTTTCGCTCCTTTTCCTTAGTACGCCCGTTATCCACACTTTTCTTCACTGTCATTAGCGAAGGGTATTCACGTTAGCTGCGTGTTGGTGATATTTCCATTCATTTTCTTCATTTATCTAAAATAGTTTCGTTTTTCAATGATAGCAAGTAGCGTTTTGTGTACTTGTCCGTGTTTTCTTCTACAATCCATTTTCAAATGAGTGATTCACGAATTTTATCAAGCAGATACCATTTGTATTGGTTATTACAAAACCTGAAACAAAGCTTATCCATTTTTGGACGTTATCCCTTTCTTCGTACGCACCTTTCTTCTATTTCCCATTGTTAGACTGCCGTGTCCAGGGAAAATGATTCAACTGGAGAGTCAATTAGGAAAGGAAAAAGGAGCAGAAAATAAATTTAAACCGAAAAAAATGACAGAGCAAGGCTGTGAGCGTCATGCATAGCCATCCGCGTGTTTATTTTCGATATGAACACAGCATCATGATTAAAAAGCTAGGGAAACTGTTTTCTGATAGTTTGTTAGCTTAAATCAGCTGTTCGTTTAGACCTTCAACGAAGAGGATTAGGTTGTTAAAACTGGCGGCAAGTTGTCTATGCGATGATGGCCGACACGTTCCAACTAAACGTCCGGGGGAAGTACAATGAAGCAAATGGACGGGGAGTTCTTTGTGCAACATTTTTACCCTTCGTTCGATCGCTTTTTCGATTTGGAGTAATAGAAGGTTAAGAATGCTTCATGGTTCAGGGAGTTTCATCATTAGAGAGGCGTTCAGTCAATGTGACCAGTTTTATCCGCGGTGAGGGGTTGTTCGAGGAAAGAGACACAAATTCTTGTCGTTTCATTACATTACAGTTGGAAACATTATCAGAAGACTGGAAAAACTCCCGGTTATCCGGATGTTTCCGTACAAGCCATAGAAACAAGACAAACTACTGCATGTCTGATCTTGAAGGTTCCATCAGAGGCTGAGACTCCTTAACAAGTAGGTAACACAGTCCCACATGATCGGAGCAGGTTTCTCTATGGATCATCACCACTATGAGTAATCCCGCAAATGACCGAAAACGATCTGCAATCAAAGATACTATATGGGTTTATCCTTACTATTTCACGTTTGCACAGTTTTTAGTTTCACAAGGATTCAGTCATGCAAAGTCAAATTTCTATTCTATTAGTTTCGAGCCTTTTCTCTTTGTTTTTATTCGTTTTGTCATTGTTATCCTATATGGCATTGTTCTTATGAGAGAAAATGGTTAGGATAGAAATACAGAGAGGGTAAGATAGATGTATAAAAGGAGAAGAGTTTTCGCACAAAAGAAAATGATACAATACAGTGTAATAAATATGAAGAGAAGATGAAAGTTAAATGAAGTCTTTCCGTTTTTCAGCCCACTTTTTGCCTTTCCATATAATCACTATCAAGGTACTGGATGCCAGAGCCAGTATTGCACCCCATATGGTGAATAAGATGCCATTGCCGAGGGCTTCTTGAAGCTCAGAAGTAACAAGGGATCCTACGCCAGCCATGATATATCGTGCAAAATTGTTACAGGCTAATATAAAGAGATTAGCATTGGACTGTTTGAGCGCAATGACTCTTTCTATATATATTTATATATATATGTCTATATCTTACCGGTAACGGATGCTCCTCGTCTGCGGAAGCAGTCAACAATGTAGGCTGATATAATGACATTGGGTACCATCAGCGCCAAACCAGCTATAACAAGGCAAAAAGGGAAAAGAAACGAAATGACAAACTGAATTAGCGTATTGTCCGTTGTGGCCTTTTTCTTTCTTTATAGCTTACCGAAGAACTGGCCCACAAGACCATAAGCCCAATGGACATTCATCTGGGTACACCAGCCATACTCCACAAAAGCAAGGAGTTGGAGTATGATCGACCCCCAGAAGAGCCAACCACCTAATCGCATTTCAGGGTATATTTCCCCACCTTCCGCTTTTTGGACACGTCTATTGTATAGTTTGTCGGAATACCGACCACCCATGATGCCACCGATCATGGCACCTACCGCCAGCGGCAGATAACATAAACCAACCGTGCCGGAATCCAAGTGATATTGATCGGTATATGTCCGGGTAAATGCGGTAGAATTAAGGTAAAATACAAAAAATCTGGTAGAAGATCGTTTAAGTTTAGTACAACACGGAAGGAGAAGTAAGTTTAGGTTCTTCTTGCACTTACATGAAACCAACAAAGATGATAGCGAGAGAAATATTGGGAAATTTAAATAATTCCAAAGGTGATAATGGATTTATCCATCCTCGCCGCTTCTTCTTTTGTTGCTGTTTCGCCATTCCGATTTCTGGCTTCTCAAGATCATTGTTATTCGTTGGCAAGGAAGGAGCCGGTCGCCATGTTTCTGGTAATAGGAAAAAGACAGCTAACCAGATACATGCAATATAGATGGCCAGAAACCAAAGCGTGCTTCGCCAACCCAAGCCTTGATTTAGATAACCGCCCACAATGGGTCTATGTTCACTCATGGATGAGACTGGATTTTTAAGGAAAATAAGGAAAATAGAAGAATGATTTACCCGAGAGCTGGTCCTAACAGTGGACCACAAGTATACCATGCGAATGCCCGACCTCGTTCGCTGGGTTCAAAAATATCCGAAATGGTGCCTGCGCCCATGGACATCACCTAGCCCAACGTTGACTCCATTAGTCAACGCAAAAGAAATAAAAAAACGAAAGGACTTACACAGGACGAACCAATCGCACTGAATGCTCGGAAAGCAATAAACATACCCACATTGATAGATATGGCGCAGCAAACCGTGCCGATCAGAGCAATTAAAAACGCCGCCAGATAAATCCGCCGACGACCTTTTTTTTTACCCAAATGGTTAGTCCAAGCACGATCTCTCCGAGTCATTTATCTTTTCTTTTTCCATTACCGAAGATTTCACCCAATGTGGCCCACATTAATGGCTAGAATAAAGAAAATAAATCAGAAAAGTGACAAACGGAAACAGGGAACATACAAAAACGGCAGTAACAAAGGTAAATACGGACACTAAGATGGAAAGAAACAGCGATTAGTTTTTTTTTGATTTGTTTCTTCTATATAAAACTTACAGGAAGCATTGATGGTTGTTGCATCAGTTTGGAAATAGACTTGCATATCAATAATCGCAGGAAACTAATAGGTTTTGTATGGTTAGTCATATTCCATTTAGGGAAATATAAAATGACATACGTAGATCGTGGAGGCAATGGGTGATCTGATCACCAAAAAGAATAATAATTTCAATCACTCAGTCCGTATACAGAACCGCTTTTTTTTTTATCTGTTTTGTTTTCTCGGTTCGATGTGACACCACACTTACATGGCACCTGCAGTAGCCACAATCAATAGAATGGTATATTTCTTTGTCCTGGAATAAGTTCGAGGATCCACTGCGTGACCTTCAGATCCACATAGTCCTGGAAACACCCATCTTGATCTTGATGATGGTGAGGATGAGGACTCTTGTTCCTTGGGTATGGACTTGGTATTTTCGACAGGGGGAAGAGTATGCGAAGGAGTACAGATGGTTCGTCGATCATCCTCTTCTATTGAACATATAGTAGCTGATTTCGGTGATAATGTAATCGGATCCATAGGCGGTGTCATGATTATATGCACACACACGCACAAATAGAATCCTAGAAGAGAAATAAAAAGAAGTAATAAATTGGGTTCTGGCCTTTTTGTTTGCAATAGGTGAGCGGAGGATCAAAACCAAAGAACGACTCTCACCCGTTTTATATGGTAGATTACCTGGAACTTCTTTTTCCCTTGCAAAATGTTTTTCCGAAATGCTAGTTAAACCAGCGGCGTGGGCGGACGGGCTTGCGGCAGGAAAATACGGCAGATCCATCCAAACAGAACGAAACCTTCCCCTCTTCCCCCAAAAAAAAGAACTGAGCATACATGAGAACAATCGATCCGGTCATATGGAACTAAAATAGATCGAATCCATAAAAGATATGACTTCATGGTTTTCTATACCGTTCTCACATGAAGAAGTGACCGACAGAGAGACAGAGAGAGGTTGAGCCAGAATTTGATTAAACCCAGGTTCAACATGGGGAAGGTGACGCAAAATGTATACAACCTAGCCGGTTGATCTTTCGGAATACAAATACACAAAAGAAAGCGCGAGTACGACTTGTACTTTTTGTCTCCTCCCCCCGGCCATCTTTCTTTTGTTAATCCCACATTTTAAATTAGAAAACGAGAAACAAAGCTGCATTGTTCAATAGTTCCTATGTGCTTCTTATGAATTCATTGCGTGGATTTGTAATCCATGCTTTTCTTTACCTTTAGAGGGCATAACGAAGAGGTAACATCTCAACAACAACAAAAAGAAATCTAGAGGAAAAAAAAGGATGATCGGAACCCAGACTCCGACAGTACCGATCAATAAACAAGAACAAGAACAAAAAGACGAAGAAGAAGAAGAAGCACCTTGGATGTAAATGAGGATAAAGTTTACTGTACCCTTTATACATTGTATGATTGTCGTCAGCAATTGACCCTGCATCCAATTAAAAAAACAAAGAAGCATTACGATATCGTTTGCTTATGGTTTCCCCGATCTAGAAATGACAAGGGAGAGCATGCTCTTACTTGCTTTTCTCTGATCCGGCTTACTTTGACACTGAGGAACGTCAAAGGCTCCATTCTCTACGGAATATCCTATCTCCGTTCCTCGGTGATAATGGGAACCCAAAGAAGAAGTACTGATGCACCTCTCTTTTCTACAGCGTGTCACGCTTTCGTCTTGTTCCCTTGTCAGCACCGTCGATCACATGCTTGGCTAGAAAAAATTTCTTCAAAAATTTTTGCCAAGGCGACGCCCACACACACACAAACAAGTTTAATCGTGTCATGCCAAAACCTTTTTGATTTCAAGCACTGGAATGGATCCATCATTCATTCGTTCTTTATCTATATATATATATGACATATGCTATAATCAAATTAAGGCGTGGGCAAAGTCAGACGTTCACTTTGGCATGGAATTCTATTTGGTCGCGACATGTTTGCATAAAAGCTGCATAGCGCACCAAAAAAAATTCCCCATTTATTAAAAAGGGGCGAATGTTGGAAAGTTCACTGCGCAGCTCCTCTCGGTTAAACTTTTCTTCCGGCATGGGCATGTACCTAACTATACACGTTGTATAATAGAAGAAATAAAGAGACGCTCGTCATTCGCACTTTTTCTTTTCTTTTTTTTTGGCGTAAACAATGAGAGACATAGTGCATTGGAAAAAGAACAAAGCCATATGAATTACCCAAGTTGTTTTATTTTTTTTGCTTTACTCGCTCTCTCTCTCTCTCTCTCTTCTGCTTACTCCACACTGAAAATCGACATAGTTAGAAGCAGTGGTATCACCCATTCAAAGCTCTAGAGTAGCGAGCACAAGACCTTTACGGACAGGAACAACAAAAAACATAAATGAACCAATATCTATAGCTGAGTATTTAAAGAGATGGCAGGAGATCAAAAGAACACCTGCGCAGCGTAGCATACCAATAGCTTCTTGTCCACTCTACTGAGGCCACATGGCTTCTTTTTTAATTTTTTTTTTAACCTTGCTAATGCGGCTTGATGTTGATTATCCTCCTCCCCTCCCCAGGCTGCTTCGCTCTCGCTCGATTTTGGCGGGATCTCTCTCTTCCTCTCTCTGGACAATAATGTTAGATCCACTGTACAGTACAGTAATGCATTCCATAAAAAAGAGACAAAGGGAATATGTCACGAGAACAGCATGGACCGTGCAGGTTAAAAAACAAATCCCATTTTTTTAATACTCAAAATCCTTCATCTGATCTTTGCTAAAATCATATAATAATAACAATAAAGAATAAGGAATACTTCAAATCTATTTACAAGAGAAAAAAACAAAGACAAAAAAGTGAACAAAACCAACAAAGAGAAAAAAAACAATGCCTTTTTTTTTTCTTTTAACAAAACAAAAAAAAAAAAAAAAAAAATATAAAAA
>MZZL01000396.1:101143-154039 GCA_002749535.1 Apophysomyces variabilis | reverse complement strand
AAAAAAACCAAAAAAAAAAAAAAAAACAATGCCTTTTTTTTTTCTTTAAAAAAAAAAAAAAAAAAAAAAGAAAAGATATATAAACACACAGGAAGAAGGAAAAAAAAATCTTTCGCTCCTTTTTCTTTTTTTTACCGACTGACAAAAAGACTGACTGTATTGCACGAAGCACGACTTTCAAAAGCCATTTGAACATCGTCGTCAGAATTGATGGTAATCAAATCACCATCTTCATCCTGATATTTCAAACGTAATGTGTCGTGCGAATTCAAATGGGCCATCGGTCGAATCTTTTTCAATACTTTCTCCATCAGTTCCGAAAACAGAATATCTTGGGGCGAGACAATGACATAGATCCCATCATCAAAATTCAACTTGATTTTGATCGAATTGGGAGAAGAGGAGGGCGCGGCGAGTGTATAGGAGGTCGATGCGGTTGGAAAGGGAGGAAGATGTTCAGGATAAGGTTCCAGAGGTGAAGGCAATTTGGTAGGGTGATGATGGTGACTAGGATGCGGATGCGGATAATGCTGTTGCTGCTGTGGTTGTTGCGGTGGCGTCGTGCGGATATGGATAGGTGGCACTTGGGGTATTCTTTCTTCTTCACCATGAGAACCATTGCGTTTACGGATATTAGGACTACTTTGGGAACGAAGACGGGCTTGCTGTTGTTGCTGTTGCTGCTGATGTTGTTGATGTGGATGTAGATGTGGATGATGGTAGCTGTTCGGTGAAATATGGTTGGACATACCCGCACCCAAGGAATGGGATTGACTACGTCCAATCGGTGCCACATGAGAAAGTGGTTGGGAAGAAGAATTCTTATCCGTGGATTCCATTCCTCCCAGGAAGGTCGTGGAAATACCGGAGAGAACCGTATGCTCTGAGGGTGCTGGTGGTGGTTGTTGTTGGCGTCGACGAGGGCTGGATGCATCGGCGGATGGGCGGGATAGATCGACAGGAGACAATGGATTGGAAGGAGGAGGAGAATCCGGATAGAGATGAGGATCGATCGAAAAGTGATTACTTGCTCCTGTTGCTGGTATGCGTGGTAAAGGAGGGGCATTGGCACTTGTCAAAGGATAATGGGAACGACTGTTGGCCACCGGGATCGATTTCCACTCCAATTGGGCCTTGATATGGGCAGAAATGGAATTACTACGCGAACGGGCCTTACGGAACTCCTCTTCCTGCTGCTCCTGCTCTTCCACTTCGTATTCCCCTTCTTCCGCCTCGTCGTCGTCATCATCATGGAAGCCTGAATCATGATGGAAATGAGAATTCATCGTGGGCATGGAAAATAGATGCGTATTAGGGACAACGTTTCGATTTTTCAGCTTGATCTTGTTCAGGGCATTCTCCCATAATTTGTGTTGTTCCTCATTACGCAATCGCAAGACAAAACGTTCCACATCAAAATTCCTGTATTCTACCATAAGCGCCCAAGTTCCTAACAGATAAGATATAGAAAAAGAGAGATGCTTTAGTTTCATTGGTTCTTTTTCTTTTGTGCCTTGTTTGCTCTAAGATTTACCATTCTGTGCCTTGTTAACTACATTGACGATGCGACGGGTATCGACGAAGCCTTTGAGCTGAAGAAGTCCTGGTCGCTTTTTCTTCTGGTTCATGGTGTTGGTCTTGGTCAGGAGATTGTTCTTGGCATCTTTGTCTTTGCACATCAAAAGTGCTTTTTGGAAAAGAAACATATGAAGGTCTCGATCATTCTCGTTCACCGTCATGACCATTCGATCTTTAAGCAACAGCTTGCCAAACTCTTCAATAGAACGACCCTAAAGAAGAACAAAGAAAAAAAAAGGGACAAGTTTTTTGGTTTAGCTTAACCTGATTTTCCCATTGGGGCTACCAGCAGAGTGAACTTACATCCCAGTTAATCACTCGTTTCTTTAGTTCTTCGACCATCTGCATATTCTCGTGTTGTCGCTGGGTTTCATTCACTTTTTCGGTAACGCGTTTGATGGCTTCGAGACCTTCTTCCATTTCGGCATAGTACGGCCAATCTTTGTTGGTACTTTTGATCAGCTGGTTCATCAACAGTGGGTATTTGCAGATACGTTGGACGGGTTTGATCAACATGGAGGGCAATTCATAATTCGGATCAAGAATATCCGCCACTTTCTGCAGCTTCGATGTTTCTTGTACCACCAGATCCTGCGCAGAATAATAGTTGGCGCAATAAGGTTCATAGACAGAGAAAGGCTCTTCCATCTGAACAAATAAATGGCCCCATCGTTGGTCTTCTGGTGCCTTTTCCGCCATTTCCTCCAATTGAATTAAAAAGCGGCGTTGAAAATCCACTAATGCATTTAAATTGCCGAATAAATAATGAACCGTATCGGCCGACACAATATGCTGTTGTTGTAATTTGCGCATGTATTTCTGGATAAGAAAAAAAAAATGACTGTCAGCAATGGTTCTATGGGTTTATTGCATTTTTTGTGTGTATGTGTGTATGTTTTCTTTTACCTGTAGATATTCCATATCCTGTACAAATTTACGTTCCGTATCCAACAATTCGCAGACGACTTTATCCCGTGTGTCTTTGGGAGCATCTGGATCCGAGTCACGGCTGGATGAACGGACAGTGATCACCCCACGTTTTTCCAATAGTTGTAGAATTTTGTCGATCGTATTTACAACCTGATTTTTTTTTTCAAAAAACGTTATTTCAGTTTCTTGCCAGTTGCAGATCATGTGACAAGCAATCGATTCACAATGAAAATGGGGGGCGGTGGATGGATAGGGATGAGGAGGGATAAAAAAGGTAAAAAGCATTGGTTTCACAGCGAGAAAAAGGTTGGCAGTGTGGCCAGACTTTTTGGAAGAACAAGGAAAAAAGAAAGAGTTCAAACCGAAGAAAGAAAAAAAGTAAGGAGATTCTTTCTTTTTTCTTGGTCAACAAAGAAAAGAGAGAGACATAGTGAAGATGTGGTGTAGGATATATTCCTAAAGAGAGAATTTTTTCTTACCTTTACAAAACCATTGGTATCATCTTGATAAAGATCAGATATAGTAAACATGTCTCCTTCGGGAAAGGCCAATTCTTTTCGACAAGCAACAATAAAATGGTATACACTTGCTTTACAGGTATTGATCTGGTTTAGATTCGGATCGCCATCCACTTTAAGCGGCGTTTCGGGATCTAACGCGTTGAATAATGTGCATAAGGGCGAGCCTCTTCGACAAACGGTCCATAATTTAGAAAGTGGATCCGAACTGGTGACGATGGTTGTGCTGCTGCTGCTAGTGGTGGTGGTGATGGTGCTGCTGGTGCTGGTGCTGGTCGAACTTGTACTACTGATGGGTGATTCGGTCGGAGATGCTAACGGTGTCTCCAAATATTCAAGCATGCCATCCACACAGGCAAGTTTATCTAATACCGAACGACAAGTATGATACAACGAACTGTTCCCAACTGGGACTTGTTTCTGTGCTAGGATTGTATGGGAAGCAAGCGATGAAACATCCATGGTGGTTGTAGTAGGTGTAGCATGAGACATTGTCGTTAATGTGCCTAATGAAGGAGTTCTTCGCTTTAATGCCACTGTTGCCATGGATCAAAGTGAAGAAGAAAGAGTAGAAAGAAGAAGAAGAAAAGAAAAAGAGAGAGAGAGGAAGAGGAAGAGGAAGAAGGGAAATAGAGGAAACTAAAGAAAGAAAAAAAGAAAGAATTTTGTCGGTAAGCGGCCTAATTTGTTCGTGCGCCCTATTTTTTTTTTTCCTTCTCTCTCTCTCTTTTCCTTTTTTTTTTCTTTTATTTAAGTGATGAAACAAGTAACTGTACGAAATGCAAAAAAAAAAAAGAATAGTCTCTACCCTAAATTCGGGTATCCATGGTTTCTCCGAGCATGGACAACGATTAAAGTTTATACCCTGAAAACTAAAATATACGTACCTTTTTTTTTTTTTTGGTTCTTTTCGATCAATCTAGGTTTCACCTGAGTTGAAGCGTTTGCTATCTATCTATATATATACATGTAAATGAAGGATGAGCCAATGCAAAAATATCAGGCGGTATAGGTACCCGAGTTTAAACGGAGTTTCCTTATAATTGATCGCGTTTATTTCCGGAACAATGGGGATGGGCAATGGAAGGAGAAAACAGAGAGAAAAGGATATGTATGTGTGTGTTATTGAGTTAGATGGATTCCAGATTATTTGGTTACCGTTCTACAAAAAAAAAGAGATAAAATAGCTCTTATACTTGGGTTCCACAAAATCATCGATTCTTCTTGGGAGTTTCTCACGTGGCAACGAAAAAAAAAGGTCGGTCTCTTATAACAACGTGGACCGTAACACCAAAGGTTTTATGTATACAAGAGAGAAAGAGTGATGGTGAGTGGGAGAGAAATAGACTGAGACAGTGTGTGAGCGAGAGTGGATGATTTCCTCTCTCAAATTACATGCATATCAAAGTTGAACACCTGAACAACAAGAAAAAAAAACATGGAATGCGCCAATTTGATGCAAGATGAGATATATCAATGAGACATTGAACCCCAACATCCTTATGCACTCATGTACTTTCTTTCTTTTTCGAAAGTGACCAATGTTTATTTTACAGGAGAACGGAGGGGACAAGAGGGAGGCAAAAGGGCGGGAAGGGATAGGTTTGTTTGAAAGGGCCCCCACTCACCCAATTACATAGAATCAACCTATCCTAATCCAACGAACTTTTTCGTTTCTCGGAGAGCGGAGGATTTGTTTTATATATGGCAAAAGTGTGATAGAGGCATGGGTTGCTTTTTTACTTTCACTGCCGATCGTTTCAACGTCTGGGATCGGCTGAACTCAGATTACCTTTTTTTTTTCTTTTTCTCTATGGCTGGAACCATTGAGAAAGGAAAGAAAAAGACGCAATTGTATCCCGAATGCCCATACCCACTAAGCCCTAATGAAACGATTATATTTTTTTGTTTATCTTTTTTCCTCTGCTTTGACTTTTCTCATCTATGTTAAAAAAAAACAAAGTTTTAACTTAGTGACACCCATCACCCTTACCACCCTGTTTCCTTAGAAACACTGTTACTATGATGTAAAAAAAGGTTTTAAGTTGCTGAGAAGAAACAAGGATGGGATAATACAATCAATGGTTGCTGACAATGAAAGAGAATGTAGGGGCTAGAAACGTAAAAAAAAAAAATATAAAGTAAAAGGCAGCTGCACCTGCATGAATGAAAAGCCGTCGAGGCTGAAAGATTTCAAGGGCAGAAACACCTTGTTCTTTCTTCATAAGATGTTTGGGACAAAAAAGATAAAGATATCCGCCGTTTCTTTTTCCTTTTTACAATGATTTGGGCGATTTTGTATTTCATCATTTCATGCATGTAATTTCATATGTGTGTGGGTAAAGCTAAACTACGCTACAGCAGAAAGCAAAAAAAAAAGATTCTAGACATTTCTGGAATATTGCTAAGTATTGGTAATCATTGTAGAAAAAGTTAATCTTTCTCACTCTTACTCTCTCTTTCTCTATTATGATACAGTTCGTTAACCCCTAGTTTTCATAAGAAAAACCAAAACAAAGCATGATTCATTAGGGAAATGGATTAAATTATACATCTTGTTATTATATTCATTGAAATTCCCATGACAATCTTTGTGTTGGTGCACTATAACATAAGCATGACAAAGAGAGAAAAGAAAAACTTGGATCTTTGTCTCACCAAAATGATCTCGGTTTAATTTGCGTAACAGTGCAACTTCAATGAAGCCAATCATATCGAGAGACGCCTGTACAAAAAAGGGGCTTGCCCTATGTAAGCCAGCTGTCTCTGCGGGATTGAAACTCCATGTCAAGGACCTAGTCTCTTTTACTACTTTGTCCAAATGCATTGTTCTATGCAAATGATAAAAATAGAGTGAGCTTTTATGTTTTCTTGCTGCATAGTTTATCATTAAGCGGAAATATGCTGGGTTTACTGAACAAAAACAATCAGGTTCCCAAGAGAGAAAAACTTTCTTCGTTTGACAACGTCTCTCAGTCTATCATCCATATGCACACGCATATACACACACACACACACTCTCTCTCTCTCTCTCTCTTCTTTTCTTTTTTACTTAATATCTCCCCAACTTCTCGGTTATATACACTCTGCACACCAGAATCTTACTATGCATAGTCATTTCTTTCTATCCACAAGGAAAAAGTTACTGATTTTCATCTCCACAGCTCACTTGCATTATATCAATTCCAGATCGATTCCATCTTTCACTCACTTCCTCTTTCTCTTTTTCTATAGTTATATCAAAGATAGATAAAAAATTGCTGCATCTCTTTATCACTTTTCGTTTCCAGCAATAGTAATAAAACGCGCCTTTCCCGAATTAAGTTGGTCTAATAGAGCAAGTTTACATCACGTAGAGAGAAGCTAAACGCAAAGGGAAACACCAACAACAGCATGGATCAATAAGTTAAGTGCTTGAATTTTTTTAAGCATGCACGTCACCGACATTATCATACGTTATTTTATTTTTAACTTGGCATACCGTTTTTATTTCCCCCCGAAGCTGACGATAAGCTCCTGGGTTCTACAGTGTTACATTCGTGAAATTTCGTAGATTATGTTATAAGATGTCATAACATCTTATCACAGGAGTAGAGAAGAAAAAAAAAAGAAAGAAATCAATTCATCATAGAGATAAAAAAGAAAAAGAGAAAGAAAATAAATTGAGATTAAAAAGAAACTATGAGCTAAAGCTTCAAAACCAGAAAAAGCTAACGTAAAAAGAAAAGTTTGCTTATCCTGTAAAACGGTTGATCATATCCTTGACATGGTTAGGGGATTTGGAACGCAAGTCCTTGGGTGTGGATGAGGAACGACTATTTTCCATCTGTAGCGATTCGAATCGATTGCGAAGTTGTGCAACCTCTGGGGTAATTGGACGCGATGAAGATAAGCTGCTGGATGCCACTGAATCGTTGTGTTCCTGAGATGTCGCCAGATTTCGACTATGACTTTCATTATGTGTCACAGCCGCAACTTCCTCATCATGCGCTTCAGAAGATTCTTCGACGGTTTTGGTGATTTCCACGCTCACAGTTGGCTCCACATGAGAACTATCGACTTCCTCCATAGCCACAGGTTGTTCACTGTCCGCCTCCGAAATTTCAGTGCTATCTATTACGGAAGATGCATGACTGTCTGCTGCTGATGAGGCTCCCTGACCCTCGTCCTCCTCCTTTACGTGTGCCTCACCAGCAACACCACTGCTGCTGTTGCTATTGATGCTGCTGCTGCTGTCCCCCTCAGAAGGCTTGTCGCTCCCCGCCTGAGACTTTGCATCCGCATCAGCAACCTCCTTCGAATGGACTGATTTTTTAACCATCGTTTTCACAGTCTTTGTCCTTGTCGTACCAACAGCAACGCGAGAAGAGGTTGCGCTCTTTGCCGAACTTGCATTGGCACTGGAACGTCCAGAGCTGGACGTACTGTCAGCCTTCTGCTTCTTTTTTTTTTAAAAAAAAATGGTTAGTCTATCCTGCCCAGGCTATCTTATTTCTTACATACTTGGGAAGTAGCGGCAGCTGGGACACGCCGTATTACACGCTTTGCAGTGTCCGGTCCGGTGGCCTTCTTGGTATCTTCAGCAGCAGCTCCCGTTGCACGAGTTGGTCTTGTCAAACGTGTTGTTGTGGTACGTGCTTTGGAAGACGCCGCTGGTTTATCAGCTGTGCTACTTGGGCTTGTTCTCTTGGTTGTAGCAGCGGTATCGGACGCAGCCGTAGTCGACGTTTTCTTCACAGTCCGGACCGTTCTTGTTGTTGCTGTTGTTGTTGTCGTCGTCTTGGTTGTTTCGGTTTCCGTTGTTTTCTTCCGAGCGCTAGCTGCCGTGGGGGTAGTCAATCGTGATACGGCCGATCGAACAGCTGGTTTCTTTGGTTTTTCTTCCGTTGCTTCCTCTGACTTGACAACAGGCTTTTTAACCAAGGATGCAACCCGAGGTACACGGGCTGTCTTAGCTTCCACTTTCTTTGCCGAGCCTTCCTCGGTAGTTGTATGAGAGCTTGCCGCAGTGCGTTTTGTGGTCGCTGCAGCTGTGGTACGACCAGCCGAAGCGATTGGAAGTTTTGGCTTTTGCTCACTTCTGACAGCTTTCTTTTTTGCGGCATTCTCTGCAGAGGAAGTGCTCGATTCTTTTTCCGTCTTTGACGAGGTTGGGCTCTTCCGAGCAATTCCAGGAGTTGTTGTGGTTAATCGGGCCGGCGAACGAGAAGGAGATTTGGGCTTTGCCCCTTTTGTCGACTCTTCCACAACCTTTGATTTGACTTTAGAAACAGTGCTCGCTTTCTTGGCAGCTGTTACTTTGTCTTTTGCAGTTTCAGTAGACTCGCTATCCTTCGATGATACAGCCTTGCTTTCAGAGGTGTCTGTATCAATTGCATCCTTTTTTTCTGCAATCAGTTCTCCTTCTTTAACCGGATTGTCACTGCTAACTTCCTCATTCTTCGACGGCAAATCTTCCCTTTGGGCAGGAGCTTCTTCCGTATTAGCGCTATTTTCGGCTGATGGCTGTTTAACTTCCGTAAGGTCGGCTGAAGAATTGGTATCATCTGTTTGAGGTTTTTGAGATTTCTCCTCGGTCTTCTTTGGGTGAGAGCGTTCGTCAGATGCACCTGATGGCAAGGCTGTAGTTTCCTCGGCATTACCAGTGACGTTAGCTTTCTTTAACTGCTCAGTGGCTGGCTCCTCCTCTTTCAGTTGCGATTCATCGTTCTTTCCCTCTTTCTCAGTGGGTGCCACAGCGCTTATTACTGTTTCGCCTACATTAAGCTGAATGTCTTCCGTTGCAGTTTTAGATGTAGTATCAGTCTCAATCGCTCGGGCATTAGTGTTTGGGAGGACTTCTTCTGTGTTGGCCACGGTTTCTTCGTGATTGGTCTCGTCTTGTGCATCCGAAACTGCTCCTTTGACTTCCAACTCTGCTATTTCGTTTGTTCCAGTATCACTCTCAGCCTTCTCTGCTACGATTGCTGGCGCCTGGGAGTCCTGGTCTTTGTTGTCCTTTTTTTCAATTTCTACATCTTGGATAGTAGTAGATACATTATCTGTTTCTGTAGTTTGAGTAACTCTAAACGCTTCTTCTTTCTTTTTGACCGTCGATGACTCATTTTCCTTTGCCGCTTCCTCCTGTACACTGGTGCTGATCTGCTTCACATTGGTTGCTACCTTTTCGGCTGTTTCCACTTCCAGTGATTTATCGAGATTATCGTCAACGGACTCAAGAACGGATTCAGGCTTGTCTGTGACTTCCACTACATCCGATGTTTCCAATGTCTTTGCATCCGCTTTAATACTATCTTTATCTTCGCCCGACAAGACCGCTTTTTCTGTTACAGAAATAGTCGTATTTACCGTTTCATCAATCCCTGTAGGCGTCTCTTTTGTAACCGGCGATGCGTTTATGTTCGTTTCGCCGCCCTCTGGCTCTTCTTGTGAGACATCATTATTAATTGCAGTAGCTAAGTCCTCTGCAACTGGACCATCCGAAGTTGTAGAAGGATTTTCCACTGGTATATTGGTTCTGGCATCCTCAGAGTCATATGATGCAAACACAATACCAATTTCACGTTCCGCACTTGTCAAGCAATCACTTCCGTGCGTTGCGTTATGGGAGCCGTCGGTCCCAAATAACGCACGAATACTGTAACATTGTACGTCAACAAACAGGAGCCCAAACTGTACGTAGATAGACCCTCACCTGTTTGATTCAACAGCTCGTGCCTTGTTTGAATCCGTCGGGCCCATTAATGCTCTCCACGCTTGTACTCCATTTTCTTTTTCGAGTATCAAAGCCTTGATGGGTCGACTAAGTAAAAGGGAGGAAAAAATGGTGAGTTTTTTTTTCATCGAACTTAAAATCAATGCAATCGTGACACATGCACATGTCTACCCCAAATTAAGCACAGCGTTGCATACATCGATGCATCGCTACCCCTTCCCTAAGCTGTTCATGAAACATACCTGCTCATCCACTGAGTGAGTTCATCATAGAATGGTTTTCCTTCATGCTCACGGTAAAATAATCGTGCTTGCTCCAATGAAAAAGTAAGTTCTTGATGCTTTATTATTGTAAAACCTGATTCTTCAATTTTGCGGATGATATCGTCCGCTCTCCCGGCCTGCATCGCATCCGGCTTGATTAGGGCGAGTGTACGCTGCACTTGTGTTTCCGATTCGTGTGGTTGGTCTAGATCCACATGATCCGTAGTTTTGGTCATGAAATTCTCAACACCACTACTGTGACCAACCGCAGCAGGAGTATTATTTTCATCGTTCTTTTTGCCTGTATCAGTATCTGGTTGCATTGCATCGGCTTCTTTGACAGCTGTCAGCAGAGCATCGTTCTCCATAGCATCTTTGCTGTTGTTTATTTCCAGCTGCTTCTTTTCCTCCTCCGTAACTCCTTCAAGGGTAGTCTGGGGGGCAAGTTCGCCAGTATTTGTCGTCTGTTCCTCAGGTTCATCAATGTTGTTGGCAAAGATCCCGGGAATACTCTCATCAATAGCCTGTGTTTCCTTTAGGTTGCTGGTAACATCGATGACCTGAGACGATGTTTGTATAGTTGCGTTCTGTTCGAAAACTGTACTTTCTTGTTTTGCTTCAGTGGGGTTTGGGTGATGGGATGCCTCTTCCTGCTTCGTATCTAGCGGGCATAGTGAAACATATCCAATAAGTTTTTTGTTGAATAGGATTTTCAGGTACCTTGCTCGGAGTCAAGTTTCACTTCTTCAACGGCCTGATGTAGGTAGAATAAGGTGTTAGCCGTTTTACTGTTTGAAGATGACACAACAATACTTTTTGGATATTAGGCGGTTCAGTCGTGGACATAGGGTAATAGTTATGGACCTAAAAAAGAAAAAAGGGTGCTGTAGCAATTTCCTTGGCAGGCATCAGATTCACAAAATTCAGTACTGACGTCATCCGGTGCACTCTGTGGGAGGGACCGTCTATTCGTGATGACTAGGCTCACTTCACTGTCTTTAACTATATATTAGTCATGGAACTTTACATTTTAATGCTGTATATAACAACGTTTGAAAACGCATCCTATGGCAATTTAGCTGTTTAATTGACACTTTTACTTAACCGAAATCATACTATAAGTAGGCAAGCGATAGTTGTTGAGACGTTTACGTTGGTCTCAATACGAAGAATCCTTATTGAATATATAATTTCCTTCCAACCGGATTAAAACGTCCTTCCAAGCAATAAGGCGTTGAAGAGCAAGGCTCCTAAGTGCGCTTGGGAAAGTAGTGACGTAGCTGGTGCGAATAACCGGTGCGGATAGACAGGCCCAGGGAAGGTAGGGGCTTCTCTATTAAGCAAAGAGGCTCAATGATGTGCTTTCGTTTATATCCTTTTCAGCTAAGAAGCTTGAGCTTTTGTAATGATTTTGGAACATAACAGAATAATAGCGGAGCCTGAATTATTGAGGAAAGAGTGCTGGAAGCGAATGTCCATACCATGTTTCGCGAGAAGATTTATCTTGTATTATGCAAGCTTACAGCTTATTTGACTCTGTTTATCCCTTGACTACCACACTTCTAACTTTCTTTCCAAACTGCTTCAGATCGTGCACAACTAGTTTTGGCTCCTCCAGAGCTGAGAAATGCCCACCCTAATGCATCGTTATAATATCAGTGACTTTGGGTTATCACCACCGTAATTTTTTTTTTGGTGTTGATTATTCTTACCGAAGGATATTCGGAATACTGAACTATATCCGCCCCTATTTCGATCCAGTCCCTGGGTACCTTTTTTCAAGTGGAATGTTGCAATTTAGCATAGTCATTTCGTCTTTTTAGTCAGAAGCCGTACCCTTGCTACTTCGCTTTTGAAAAGAGAAACACCCGTGGGAACCCTAGCCCTCATCATAGCCGTTTGAAGAAACATTGATTCATGGAATCGCTCGTAGTACAGTCGAATAGAAGACGACATACTATTTGTGAGCCAGTACAGGGAAACTTGGGTCAGAAACTCGTCCACCTCGATCGTGTCCGGCAGGACATTGGCCTCCTTGTCTTTTTCATGATGCGTCCACTCATGATACTTTTCGAGCATCCATGCTGTCCGTTAATGTTGAGACACATATCTCGATCAAATTACAATATCTAATAAGAATTAAACTTACAAAGTATACCAATTGGACTATCTGATAGCGCATAGGCAAGTGTATAAGGTTTTGTACTTTGGATGGCTCGATAACCAGCGCCTGGATTATGCGTAGCATCCACAAAAGAAGGACCAGGATAACTCATTTTGCCATAAACTGCGTCCAAACCGAGCCAACGGCTGGCAATCCATCTTGCCATATGAAATGGCTTGGATACTAAGAGGGATATCGTCATCGTAGGGGGGGCAAACAGTGGGAATGTGGAATGAAAGGCAGCGCAGTGAGAATGATCGACAGTCGCCAGATACTTGCCTATTATAGCGCCCCAATCCGTGCCATGTAGCGCTAAATAGCAGAAAAAGATAGGTTTAAACAAACCAAGCGATCATCTTTTTCCCCTATGCCTTTACCATAGCTAGTGTAACCCAGGCCGACCATGAGTTTGTCCATAGTATCTGCCATCTTTGCGATTCCCCATCCCGGCTCAGTAGGAGGATCGGAGAATCCGTAGCCTGGCAAGCTAGGTATGACTAGATGGAAAGCCTGGATCGTTTTTGTTTTTCAAATTTTGCCTTTGTTTAGCCTTCGCATCTTAGAATGAAGGCTGTTTTCTTTTACCTGCTTGCCATCCTCGCCATCTCGGAGAGATTCAATTATCTTGTGAAACTCATAAAAAGAGGAAGGCCATCCATGAAGAAGCATCAGCGGAATCGCATCCGGTTGTTTCGATATTTCGTGTATGAAATGAACCTTGAGTCCGTTCACTTCAGCACGAAAATGACGCCACTTAGTCATTTCGGCTCTTGGCTTCTCCCAGTCAAACTCAAGCCATGCTTTGACTAGTGGTTCAACAGCCCACGTAGGTGCACCATATTTCCAACCAACGTTTGTTTTCAACTCATGAGGGTACACAGCTTTCTTCAATCTTGCTTGCAGCTCACTGTGCTCCTGGGGGGTAAAGCTAGGCACGTCAAACGGTTCAATAATCATTGTTTGACAACACAGGGGTCAACGGATTGAAGAACTCTCTATTTATGTTTGAGTGGAACTCGTAGCATCAAATGTTTGTGTTTATGTTTGACGGTCCGTAAGTTTAGCCGAGCGTAGCCAAATTCCTACCGTCTGCCATTACCGATAATTTAACCTTAGTTAACCAGTTTCCCAGATTATGGAAGGTCCGGCTCTTGCTTTTCCGGACTTGTTTTTGACTTGGCTGACCGTTTGAAAGGGGAAGGACGCTCATTATTGTTCATCACCATGTACTTGAAAACAGCGAAAATATTCTTCGCGCCAAGAACGTCACGGTTCCAAAGTATAGCGCAACTGTTACATCTTAGTATCGCATGTAAAGCTGCACCTGCTTTTTTATGGCTTCTAGGCCGTTCTTGCTGCTTTTTCAACTCTCTTTTGCTACAGACAGGACAGATCTGCGACGTAAGATACTCCTCGACCATTATAACCCTCGCAGGAACCTAAATATATGATAGCTTTAGGAGAAATATATCATGACTCTTAATCAGGAAATACATTCCGTTGCCTACATATCTGATAAAGACAATTTCTTATTGTTCTCGCCGAAGCAGGCAGTTTCCCCGCATTGAAGACGATAAGGCTTCGCTTCCGAATGCAATCAATATCGGCTTTTGAGATTCATTTTCTTCGTCTTTGTTTGACTTCTTTGTCCACTTCCTTTTCTTATTTGAGCTACGTTTTTGCATATCACTTCAACTTGTTGAACCGCATACTTCTTGCTTCCATCCAAGAATCGCTTCGCAATCTCCGTCACTCCTTTTTGCTTTCGTATATAAGACTTGAATTTTAGTTGGCAGAGCCTAAAATTCCAATGAGTAAATCGCAACGAAATTGGTTTGTTTACCGTTCATCAAGATCATAAAAGCTTGTTATTTCCTGGTGATGTTGAAATCGGTACCGAAGGGAAGTTATAACTCTGTTTCGGTCTGCCGATTTCATGCAGGGTATTCGATCAATAAGCTCCCTTATTTATGAATTTGAGCTTATATACTCGTTACGCTTGCGTGTTGCATGATTATAACCACAAAAGTCATAGTACTCAGCAGTACTCGTTTTTCTGATCCGATGTGACCCTTTCCCACAGCCGTCTACAGCAACAAATGTATCTGTCACGCCAGGGTCGACTCCCCAAATCAGTGCATCTTTTACCATATCTTTCAAGTGTGCTGGAGTAAGTGCTTTTGATAACGATTCGCGTTTAGGACACTTGAATATGGATTCCACATCTACGCCATCTGTCCTTATTTTGTCCTCAATATAACCAGCTCAATAAATCCGAAAAAAGACCTTTACTGTTACTAAAACACTGATTCTCGGTTTCCAAGCTATCAAGCGTCCCGCAGCCGATCTTTTTCATTTCGAAAAGTCAAAGTATGCTTGCCTTGCCTCGGATGCTGTTGGTACGGCTTTTTCATGTATGATATTGACGGAAGGCAATAGCTTCTCTAACGCTTGAAAATCAATAGTAATATGACGACATTGAAATAAAAAAACAGACAAGAGTGTAAAACGTCAACAACCACGCGGATCCGTGTACTTCAGCGGACAGAACGTGTTGTTTTCAATGGCAGACGTTGTAGACTTGACAGATTCTTGAACAGCTGCCCAATCTTTCTGGGGAATACTTTTGGTACACTTTTTTCCTAACTGGATCGGCGTCTTCTGACGAATCGATGTGCGCAATGCATGATTGAGACGAGATAAAAGTTTCTTCGAAAGTTGGGTGGTGTCGACCAACTGCAACATCATATCAGAGACTATAAGAAGGAGAAACAGAAGGCTTACCTCCCTTACATTTCGATATACAAATGCTGCAGAGACATACTTTTGTGGTGTTCTTGGATACAGATTTTTTTCTCCATTCGCTGCAGCACTTTGTGTATCCATGACAGATACCTCTCTGGGTATGCATTGAGCAGTAAGTCAGTTATCGGGCGCGGCTCCAATGTCCAGAGAAGCAATCAAACTATCCATAGCTTTCTACCGTTCGTCTGAATGTGGAAAAGACTGTGGCCATTTGAATTCGTTGGATGGATCCTTTGTTGCCACCGCATAAGCATATCTTGTCAGAGTTTTACGCTTCGAAACCGTAGGTTTTTTAAGGTAAGCCGAGTCTTCCTTGTCAAAAAACCGGATGAGCAGATACTGGATTTGTCTTCTTCTCAAAGTTGGCTACAACATGGTTACGGATACACTCCTTGTATCGCTTTGCAGCATCAGCAATCAGTGTCATGTATGCTTGAGACACAAAATAACTTGGATCGAAAGTATGGACTTCCCCTTTGAATTCTAAAAATGCATCTTTTATATCCGCACTCGTTTCATCGCCTTTTCCTGCAAGTATTGCAAAAAGACCGTAACACAAGTCATGAGGAATGGCAGGCGGTTCCTTGTTTCTCTTTACAGAATAACTATGTCATCTATCTAAAGTAAAATATCATCTGTGAATGAGCTGTGAATATTTTAACTTTTCATAAAAGACTACGCTTGTATTGGTGATACTTTCAGCTAACTGTGTTATATCCGTTGCCTTAGTAATGAGTTTGGTATCACCTTTTAATTTACTATGTTTTGGCATTAAAGACTTCAATGCTAGTGATATAGTATGTCTTAAAATATATACCATTTCATTTGGTAGAGACTACTACGCCGCAAACTCAGTAAAATGCAGCTATAATTTTGTTTTTACATAGTACTACTCAACATTTCTTATGATGTTGAAATCAGAGAAATGGTTAGTAAACGCAGTTCCCAGTAGGTACGTAAATAAATTGGCTAACTTCTAGCTACAGTTATGTTGACAAATCGCACCAATTCCTGTCCCTGAGTGTGCGCAAGATTCACAGGGTTCACCAAACACAATCGGTTAGTAGGGCAAGAGTGTTTCGATCCGTGGCACTGAGGGTAACATCGCAGCATTGTACTATGACGAAATCTACTACTTTGTAAAAGAGTTTGCTTTATGTAAATGATTGCTAAAATGAAAGAGAACAAAAAGTTTTAAAGAAACTATGAAATTTGAGAAGATCACAACCACGAAAAGGTCAACAGTTTCTAAATAGCGCAATGACACCTGTGGTTGTGTAGTACTAAAGTTTCCTGTTTTTTAGTTTTTTTTTCTTCTTGTAATATACACTAGCCTTGGCCCGCTCGCTTCGCAGCGCCCCCCTTCACCCTTCCCCCTTCCCCCTTCCCTCCCCCTCCCCACCAACCCGTTCCATTAACGTTTATAAATGGTTGTTGCTCAATCTGGCCCAAATTTTTTTATTAGCATAAATAATATGGAAGAGCTTATTGACAAATATAATCAGTATTAAAGATTTAGGATATAGAAAGATATTATAGCCGAAAAGCATAAGAGCATAGAAAAGCATAAAAGAATGAGGAGCATAGGAGAATAGAATGTATATAATAGGATCATCATATAGATAGTTTGACTAATGAAAGACTTCTTTGTATACCACGTTGCGAGTGCTTGCAATTGACATATCTTAAGAGTTAGGAAAGAATACCCGCATGCTGTATTTTGAGGAAACGCGGGAAAGAGCAACGTACAGTTGACCGTGAGAAAAGACTGGTTGAGGAAGGTACAAACTGACGTGCTGGAGGGTTTGTCCTTGGCTCTAATTGATCGTCATTTCAAAACACGGGCGAATAGGAAACTGACGACGACGGAAAATGAATTGAAGGAGATCTGATTCGGAGGATAGCATTTCAATGCGGGGTATCAACAGCCGGAGACACAGAATTTGTGAGCTGAGTCGCAGCTTTTTTAAACTTTTCTCAAGCTATTTCCATTTTTGCATTGGCAGTCTCCGTCACTCGCTAGCCGAAACACTAATCTTTGTTTTTTCCAAGACGGATGTCGAAAAATATATGCTAACCTTACATTATATACACACTTACCTAAGAGAGCACCTTGAACTAAAAATAAACAGGAAACAAAAGAACCACAGATAACAACAAAAAAACTTTGCTTATTTGTTGTAACAATGCTGTTAATCTTCTTTTATTATTTTTAAAAGATTCGTATCTAAAATACAAAGGCATATAATAATGAAAGCAATAGACTATAGACAAAGAAAATAAAAAAGGAAAAGCTCGTTCTACACATCAAAGATAAACTATACAAAGATTTTAAATGTCTCATTCTCTTTCTTTTTTTTTCAGGAACCTTTTATTGGTTCGTTTCTTTATTCACTGAGCGTATACGTCAAAGTGATTATAAATAAACCATACAAGTTTCGTTTATGGGTACTGTTCATAGCGCTAAGAAATTGGATATGTATTTATTATATAAACTACAGTATTAGGAAATTTACGATAACCCCTTTTAATGTTCGCATAAGGAAAAACATCAATTACGCCATCGAATATAATGATTGTTTTATCAGTGATCATCTTCAGTATTTGATACGTCGACTGCAGATGATTCATTGTCTTGAACTATACTGTACTGTTACACGATCGAAGGAGAAGCATTCACAATGAAATAGTTTGATTTTAGCAGTTGATTCTTATTCTTAACACTTCACTGTCTACGCACTCTCAAATATTTATTTACTTACCCTTTTATTGTACTATTTTTTGTTATATGGCAAAGTAAAAGACAGAAAACAACCACTGCACACTAACGTTAAAAACATGGTAGCTGCCAGATTTGAACTTCGTAGGAAACCAAGGTCTTAGTATGGGCGATGCCATCAGTCATAGCCCCACTACAAACTATGAATAGTACATGCAAACAGTGATTGCTGAGGCTAGAGGGCGACCGATATCAAAAGAGAACCGAAGCAAGGCGCTACAATAGTTGCAAGCAAGGGGTATACAAACCGTGTCTAAGCTTTTCAACACCTCTCCGTTAGAGGCTGCATTGTCTGTAGCTGTAGTGCGCTGCTTAGGTGACAAGCAGCATGCTGTATCCCTACGATTATCTGATAACCAAACCATTTCCGCAAATGGCCTTCTACGCCTGATTGCTATTGCCAAAATGTACAACATTCGGGTGTACCTGTTCTCCACGCAGAGCAAACCTAAAGTGATCGGAAACAATCAGTCAGTCTATAACATGTCGCTTCTTCATGAAGTGGGCTCTCATACGAGAACCAGTCGTTGCGTTCCTTTATATATCGCAAGGTTTACCTCTCCGAAGTTACCGGGTCCTGAAACCGCAATCGAAAAATCACCTTTTATATCATCTGCTGCGACCAAGAAAAAATGTCGTGGGAGAGCGAAGGAAGAAAAAACGGCGTGCACAACTTGGTGTGTCAGAAGAAGTTATTAAGGATGAGTTACGAAAAGAAATGTAAGCATGATCATTATCTTTACTTGAACATCATTTAAATACATAATATCATAGCAATAGGAGGATACATTTGGAATTTTCCAGAATTACAAGAAACAAAAATCCAACTCGAGCTACTTTAGAAAAATTCAAAGAGAAATCCATGAACCGAAACAAGACGCCTAAAGGTTTGATAACTAGCAGCGGAAGCTCGGATCATCTTTTCAAAACCTTGAAAGAGAAATACGGTACAAAGGCTTCTCCATCTGCTCTTGAACAACATTTCAAAGGCCAGGAAAACCAGTGTTGCTCTGGAATGATATGGCAAAATATTTTTATCGCAATCAGTTGAAAAAGATCACTGATCATGAAATACAAGCTGCATCAACCAAGGATTCCAAGAGAAAAGCAAGTGATATACACTGCGATGATAATGAAGGTGATAACAGAAGTGGTGATGGGCCAAGTGAAGACGAGGAGCAAAGCGATGACGAAGACGATAACCATCAAGAGTACATTCGTGTGGCTACCACAGCTTTGCAAAAACTTGTTCGCCCAGATATCGACCTTGATACTTTAAGATCCCACTTGCTGATAACACAGGAATCAAATTCGAAAGTGATAAACAATATGTAAACTTTCTTGTCTCATTTTACGGATATATTTGTCGTTTGACATGTTTACTACCGGGAAGCTAAACATCTCCTCGTTAGGTACTTCGCGGCAATGTGTACCAATTCATTGGGTATGACAATTACAGTACTGAAATCAACCTAGCAGACGTTTTCCCTGCTGCTTATGACTTTGGCCATCATAAAGCTAAACACAGTATAGTCTCTCTGCTTTTTATTAATGCGGACGCCGCTGTCGATTCAAACATATTCACTTTTGCTCAGTTCCAAAACATGTTCTACAGCACGGTTGGCGGTATATATACAGAGCAGATGTACGTTTTACATTTTATAGTATTCTTGCTAAAATTTTTTTTGGGCTGCACACCTAAACCATGGTTTAGCATAAATGGTGTGCTATCCTCCCTGGTCGACCCCGACGATGATTCTGTAGCGTCACAGTTTCAAGCCGATTCTTTAATGGCGTTGTATACTGCGGCGAACAATCTCTACAGTGCTTCTTTATATCCAAGATCTCTTACCAATGTCATCCGTCTTTCGCTCCGTGTAAACATAGCGCCACGCCGCATGTCCAAATACATGCAGCTTGTGAAGAAAAAAGCCGAAGAAAAGAAGGATCGCAAAGAACAGCGACGAGATTTAAGATCTAATGTACAAAGACGGCGCAATCGATCGTACTGGACCAAGGAACTGAAGAAAGCATACATGAATGGTCCTCCCGATAATGTGGTCAAAGCTATTCAGCGCAAGATTGCTGATAATTTACCTCGAAGAGATCGAACAGAGACCCAGAAGAAATCGAATGAAGAGGAAATTAAAAGTCAAAAAGCTGACGATGAGTAGGAAGGTTTTAGGCTTGATCAAGCAGAGGATGACCTCGTCAATGATTCTGAAGATGACAGAGATACGGCCGCTACTACTAGTAGCCAAGCTGCAATAACCAGTAAGGAAACCAGTGCTCGTACTATTCGTGCACTTGTTGCAATTGTTCGGATGCTGGTCGAATCCCCTGTGATCAAACGTACTATAAGTGCAAAAGACGTCGCGGATGCTGTTCATACGGGTACTATATTGACCATAGCCGAGCAACAAGTGGCTGCCAAAGTTGCCAACTTCCTGAAACCATACACACCACGCAGAAATGAACCTGATGAACCTCCAGCAAAGCATATACTTACCGTATTGCCTATTGCAGCATTATCGAACGTAGTCAGTACTAACTTGGGCATGCAAGACCGTGTCAACAAGCTGACGATCGAAACAAGTAACAAATGGGCTTTGCCAGTGAAAGCAGACGGCATCTACAAAATCATGATTGATGCATTCGATATACCTACAAACAGACAAGGGGAATTCATCACTAGTGGGCTTCAAGCGAGGACTGAAAAAGAAACCGTCTTTAAAGCATTTTTCCAGATAGACGAAATACACCGCATGATGAATCGGCTTCATTTATTTTTCCGCTGGAGACTTGTCCTTGTGAACGAGTGGACTGTACGAGTCGTAGGGACTATCAACCGAAACAAACCACATCAAGTTAAGTGAATAATACGAGTCGAAGGCATTGTTAATTGATACAAACAATTTTAGGTATCTGCACTTCAAGAACGTCGAAACAATCAAAGATTCGTGGAATCCGAGATAGAACTCACGCTCAGCAAAGCTCAGTTGCAGGAAACAATTGATCGCACGCAAGCAAGCATACTCAGTTTGGAGCAACAATTGAAGCTAATACAAAAGGAAATAGGTGCCTTGGAATAAGACCGGATGAATCACAGCACATCAGCTCATGGCCGTACAAATAGCATGGCATACCGAAAACTGAAACAAACCCGGCAACAAATCCGATCTAAACAGAATACTGCCATTGTCCTACAAGAAAAGCTCAAGCAAGCTCGACGGGATCGTTACGTCCTTAACAAAGCGATGAGAGAAGTAAGCAAAAAAGGGAAGGGCAAAGAGAAAAGCAGCGCTTCAACAAGTCGCTCCCGAAAACGAAAGCGTAAAAGGCAAAAGCGCAGTAGCCAAGCAACGTCATCCGCCAAAGCAAAGATCACCGAAGGGTATATGTCACAGGAAAGTATACTTTAATCTGAAGAGACCATGAAAGATTGATAACTATTTTAGATGCTGTCTGTTGTGAAGCCACTTTTTGAGAAGAACTCGATCCCTGTTTGCGGCGTGGATCCCGGTATCCGGACCAATGGTGTGTCAACAAGTACGACATCTGCATGGATAATACAGCGGATACGGGACTTTACCAGTAACACAACGACAGAGCTACGGCACGATATTTACAATACCTGGAGTCTCCGAGCATCAGCTGTCAACCGTCACTCTCGCTCGAACAGACATCGTCTGCGCAGAGAACGAGCCAAAAATACTGAGAAAGAGGGGACCGGAGCTGAGAACAGGAGAATTGAACGTGAAAAGCGTACTAGAGAGATGTTTACCCAGAAAGCATACCACAAGTATGCTGATGTCGAACGTATGCACTTCCCCCAAGACATGGTTTCAGAAAAAGCTGTTCATTTTTACGGCCATTGGCAGCCCACCAGTTGTTACATTCGAGGACATGCTTGCAGGGGACTAAATCGGTTACGTGGAGTACAACGACGAAAAGGCTTGGTAGTCATTGTGAAGGAGTACAACACTAGCAAAACCTGCCACTGGTGTCTTAAGCCTCTACAGTTATAAAAATACCGAAGGAAGGACGTCAAGGTTAGGAAATGTAATGGAGCTGTCTGCTCCGTGACCCCAACTGTGTTAGCGTTGTCAACGGCTGTTGCACAATGAACCCGGATGTTGAATGCGTCGAAGAACATTTCACTCAAAGGCGTATCCATGATCGTATTACTAATGGAATTTTAATCCCAGTGTTCAGCTCTCAATATCAAGCAATTAGAAGCTTGCACAGCAATTTGCTGGTCAACCAACCCCATTTCGACTTCTGCATGGCCCGTGAAGGGCAATTACCTAGTAAGTACAAGCACTGCTCTGAATAGGCGATTAATTTTTTGTAGATAATCCGCCGGTATGATCAGAATCGTTAAGCTTACAATTGCTTGATATGAAAGAGAAAGAAGATACATTCCACTAACCCTGGGAGAATGAATCAATCGCTGGTTAGGAAAGTTCGGATCATGAATGCCGAATGTTTGAACTGTATCAACTCAAATTTTGTTCCTTTTAAGTCTAACAGACGCGTCTACTCGTGCAACAAAAAGGATAAATTTTGGGGTTAAAAAAAGCCATTTCAATTTCTTTTTTGAGGTTGATGTAAGTACTCAATGTAGCCTAAATCCGCTTTAGTGAACCTGTAGTTAGATTTTACAGCGATAAACAGGGATTTGTTATTTAAAACTTCTTACTTACTCTCTCCCTCTATACGTGCAACCCAGTCTCTATAAAAAGTAATTCCTTTGTCACAGAAATTTCAGCTTTAAAAACTTGAATGAGGAGATCAGGATGAAAAAAATTGAATAGCCGCACTCATTGCGACATTGACATTTGCAACGCAGTAGCAGCTGATAGGAGTTAGATACCAGCAAGAACACCAGTAAAAAACATGCACAAAGTATCAAATAGCATAATTAGGATACAGCAGACAAGCTTATACTCCTAATTGTCGATGAAATACCGCATAGATGTATCTGGCGCTGTTCCACTAGCATTTTGTTAGCTTTCTGCCTTCAATCTTGTTGTATATGTCAAAGCTTGAGAGTGCAACTGTGACTTGTTTGTCTGTGAAAGATGCCAAAGTTTCTCCATATAAAGCTTTTGAAAACACTGGTTTGTAGCAAACAAGCAAGTTTTTTCCTCGAACAGCAAATGGACTGGCCAGCGAACGCATACACAAAGTTCCGGTCGAACCCCGGAAAGGAGAGGCTGACGGAGTTAGAACTTCCGGCACGCCCTAAATCTTTAAGGAAACATAAAAGGCCTTTATGCCATGCAGAGCAATGTTCAAGTATAGTCCATGAGAACCAGTCGTATGTAGAGGAAACGGTCATCTACGCCACAGGGATATATCGAAATTTATCGACAAATAAGAGGATGACACCATCTTGTTCTCCTTCTCCCCCCTTTCTGTTTTTAACCTTTGACTATGATATATAGACTTAAGCGAAAAAGCCCAGCTAGTTTCTAGTAGATGCTTTAAAACACGCTTTGAATATAGAATCCAACACTTGCAAATGGTTGATGGAAATAAAATATATCAAATCTATTTTCTTGCTTTATCCTGCAGATAGCTTGTGATTGTCCAATTTTCCTGCAGGACCACAAGCAGAGGAATGCTACCACTGGATGGATTCTGGTTTCTTTGGGTTACCGAACATTAGATTGCTAAAGATACTTCCTAAATAAGACTGTTCGCAACAAGGAAGTCGTGGATTGTTGTACCACGACTGGCCGTCATGTTACCTTGGCTAAACGCACGTTAACATTGACAACCACGTTTTGCGTAACGTCTTCGTGAGAAGCAAAATTTTATCTCATCCGATCATTAATACAAAAAACGCGCGCTTTACTACACACAGAAAGACAGGATTAAGTGGGCGTAGGAGACCTTATACGATTTGAATTGCTTCTAGGTGGTCCAACGACCTAGGAATAAACACAAGCTTAGGCCAAACGCCAAGATTGTTTCAGATGCCGCGTTCGCACTTATGGAGCTTGTGTGGAGCATACTAGCTCAAGACACCAATGCAAGCCAGTAATAAACATCTGAAATAGTACGAGTAAGTCTTGGCCTACATATGTGTGTTACTAAAGTTAGTCTGGGGGCAGCGGTCCCTGAGCGAAGGCGAGCAATATGATATTCAATCCACGAAGCAGAGCTTGGAGCATACTAAGAGTAGCCTTATCTCCCAGTTGCTAGAGGGCGATATTCATACCGTTCTACGAAAAATTTCGCTTTGTTGCTGCTATCACAGAGCTTGTTAAGAAGACTATTCCACTTAGCTTCCAGTTTTAGGCTCTTCCCTTACGTAAGTAATTTGAATTTCAGCTGGTTGTCTTTGTACGATAAATGGCCTCAACAACGGCTTTACTTGCTGGTAATACGGTTAGGAATTTATGAGTCAACTTTAATTGGTCCGTTTGAAGGCGTACTCCGGCGTAACTGCCAAGGAATTACATACCGCTTCTGAGATCATATCGAACTTGGATATCGTCAACCGATGTTAACATGCAGCTTCATGGTGACACTGGTGTCGGAGTTAGGGCTGTCAGACGGTTTTCTTTCTTGGCGTATCATTCTGTTTGTAGCTAGTCTCTATGGTTGGACCGGAGGAAAATGTTTCTTATGGCGTAACACAAGTGGTTACAAAAAAGTGATCCGACAGTTCCGGGAATGAACAAAGACCGTTTCTTCCGAAAATGCTTGTCTACCTTTGATTCATCGTCTTACTCTCTTGTACAACTAAGTATTGTAGATAAGTTTCAATCATCGGTGAGATATTAGACGTTGATACCTTGTATCGTGTAGAGATACAAAGGTTAAATCTGTGGAATAGCATATAGTCACTATTTTTCTGCCATCTTAGTCATCAATGTTTTCTTGCGTGCCGAAAAATGTCAGAACACAGCCTGATAGTCCATGGAAGTGTCCACCGCGATTGAGTAGCTAATAACTGTATTATGACCAAAGCCACCAAGCTGAATACTCGCTCTCAACCTATTGGTCGCGCTAGTTTAGAATGCACCAACAGCGATAAAGGTACTGCATCTCGGGCATAACTGAAATTTCAACACGCTTCCATCAGAGTACTCCTGTACTAACCACGTCTTAATATATACAACAAACCTGATCAAGCGTTGTGACCTAACGACATACGCCTGTTGCATCTCATCAGAAGATTAAGCTTGACAGACAGAAAAGGTACATACAATTTTCAAATTAAAGGAAGAAGGAGCACAGGTTACAAAAAGAAATATTCGTAGAGAGCAAATTTCTTGTAGAATTTTTACCTGAAGCTGTAAAGTATTCTGTCAGGGAGATCTATACACGCGAGTTTCGGCCGCAAGAGGACAATTATTTCGGTCTACATCGCTTAATTCCAATATTAAGCTGCTCTACATGAATTTTCTTACAGGGCTGATATGTAAACAGATGGAAGAAGCAATAACTACAATTTATGAAATAGTACGTCTTCAGGAGAACAAAACAAGTGTTTTGGTTATGCGATTGCCTTTCGATTGATCTGGAATCGCGCCAAGAGGTCTTTCGATTAATAAGCCGTATGCAGCATTAACTAGTAACTGCTGCATAATATTTTACATAGCGTTAATTCGGAAAGGATTTGCGGTAGGTAAAGTATACACTATGGAGATGATAATTTGCATGTATAAAGTAAGTTCAAGGAAATGCCCATGGAAACAGCCGTGAATATCTGCTTATATGATTTCCATTCTTTTCTGTCCGTTCTAGGTACGATATGCCCAGATCCAGTGTCTTGCGCACATGTTCACCAGGTATCTTTTGTTTGTCGACATTAACTACCATACGTTATGCACTGGGTTAAGTATTGACTGCTTGCTACTACCTGATTTCCTGTCGGGAGGTAATGCACAAAGGGCTGTCAACTTTCTTGTTCCGTAATCCAATCAATGGAGATACAGAAACGTTGTTTCAATAAACGTAATAAATCTCTTCCATTGTCAGCACAGAGATACCACTGTTTTCGTCTTGGCTGATGCGCTTGTTGTCTCCTATTTTAGCTTGAGGCTGTTGTTTCTCAGATTATCTGTAACTGGCCCTCAGAGATTGGAATACCTACACGCAGTGCTTACAATCTGCAAGGAAATCCGGGAAGAAGCGCGCAAATATTTTTTCTTAAATCTTGGACAGCATTACATGGCAGAGGATTATCAGTGAGTAACAGGAATTTCAATCTATCACATCTCTTGCGGTATAGTCATTGATATTCCGTTCGAATACATGGAAGGTTATGCTTTACATTCAGCTTCATTATTGTTATTTAAAATAGTTCAAATGCATTCGACCGCAAGCACGACAGTCGCACTCAGATTGTAAAGACTGCAAGGCCTGCTCTCCGCTAATTTTTTTTTCAATCTCTGCATTCTTTACTTCCATATATTTTCTTAATTGACGGATACAATTTAGCTGTAGTCATTAGTCAATTGAAAGCAATAGCGCTTCTCCAAGTTTGTTAAACGGCCGTTATAAATTAAAATGCCTAGTGCGAGCGCCAAGCTTTCTGACAGGAGATAAGGTATCAGCTAGAATAATCGATGTTCTGTTCATGAGCAATTTAGACGTTTCCGCTCTTTTCTCTTGTTGCTACTGCTATTAACCGAGATACAACTATACAGTCGTTGTTGCTTCTAAGAGCTTTATTTAAGCACTATTGTCATAACGACATTAACAGCTTCACGGTACAACTCAGATTTTTGATCACCGTCTGATTGTACACCAAATAGCCCCCTACCAAAAAAATTTTAGAATGAAACCGGAGTACATTGTCACCATCTATCTATTCAATTTTTTTTTTGCTTTGCTACTTAAATTTCTGAAGCGCATAGTCGGTTGATGCACCAACGGAGACTGTGCTCTCTTCCTAAGATCTTCAATAGCCAGCAGCTGAGATATCTTATTGTGGTTATTTAATCATACTAATTATATCGAGGATATAACTACACTGTGTTCAGTCCAAGAAGAGTTCGCTTTTAGCCTTCTAATTTACCAAAATTAAAACTTGCATCAAAAGACGGAGTCTTCTGCTTTCTTCGATGATCGAAGGAAATTGAACAAGTCCATTAAATCGGGAAATAAACTAAGTATATGCCATTACTGTTGATGGCGAACATACACTGCTGTTATAGACTTGATTTCTAAAGTACTGCATCTTGGAAAATCTCCTCCTTCACCAGCCTTTGTTTCGTGTTAATAGATGAATGTAACTTCGCCAAGGTCGTACCACATATTGAGCGGGTCAGATGGCGATGACCTGGAAAAATCCGCTCGAGTATAAATACGAACGAACTTTCAATTGAATGTTAACTTGTCTTTCACTCTTTCCAAATTTTTTGTTCACATAGTTTTTACTATGCATTCGCCATCAGGTATGGCTTACCCTTCCCTTTTGCAAAAGGAAGTCTTGCTTCAGACAACTAGAAAGCTAACCTTGATAACTTTCAGAAAAAGATCAGCTCCTTGACCATTCCTTTACTATTTATCAATATGGGATATACCCCAAAAGCACATACGTTCAGAAGAAGAGCGTGCAGTTCTCACCGAATAACACAAACACTGGCAGACTGAATAGCCCTGACTTACGTCTGCCGATATCTTCTTCCCGCCAACTGATCGATAGCGACTTTCTAATAAATGAGGAGGGGATAGATGGAGAAGCCGAAGAAATCATACAGCGCGTATATGAAGAGAACACACCACCAAAGGTTTTGTTCAGGGTCCATGGTATGTCTGGCGCCCAAAAAGAAACAAAAATTTTTTTAGCAGTTCAAGAAGCGGGACTAACTTTGAAGCAGGTTATTACCATAAGAAAGTAAACCATCAAGTACCCGTACCATCTGTTGACAGTGGTGCTGTGAAGTATAGTCCACAATCGGTCGACAAATTCCAAGTTGAATACGATCTCACAAGCTGGATGCAATGCCTTGGCGTCTGCACGGAAATAGATCCGAAAACTGGACAACTAAAGTCCCTTCAAGAGCGAGTCTCGGAATACCTCGAAGGCAAGTCGTCACTAAAATCGTTACAGCTTTCAAAAACTATTCGTTGCGACCTGGATTTACTTAAGAACAGTAAGAGAAACAGAAAATAACACCCGAGCAGGAATAGTCTTTTTAAACAGAACTCTGTCATAGTCTTGAGCAAATCCTTGCGTGACCATGGATACGGAGAAGAGGTCGTGATTTCCTACGAAGTAAACAGAGATCAAGTTACCATTGTTGCCCCCGAATCCTTCCTGTCAGAAGGTTGCCAGATAGGAATCTATTCGAACCTTTGTCTGATGTCGTTGATTTTTGCCTTTGCAAAGCGTGAGCAAGCCATTGCACTACGTCTTACGATAGCCAGTGTTTTTGTGACCTTGTGCACCTTTTTCACCGTATGTGCAAAACCTGACCCTTGCACATTGAAAAGTGTATGGACAATGACGGTTTCTGAAGAAGATTGGGTCAGATATCATTTACCAGACATAACCGCACAGATACCTGGAAATCAATCCCACGACAATGAAGCTGGGGAGCGCTCGCTACAAGAAAAATAGTGTTTATATACAAAGTTTCAACTTATGAGAACTTCAAGAAAAAAAGCAAGAAAAAAAAGGGAATGACTGAAAGAAAACAGATATGAAAAGAACACGATATTTTCTTTGCCATGACTCGCCTATGTGTCACTATATGTTGCTGTACAATAAACAATCTACTATGCTCACTATGTTTTATGGTAAAAGCGCTGCAAGTTTCTAGCCAGCCTGCAAAATAATCTGCCAAACTCTCGCTCTACTGCTATTCATTGCACACTGCGACTGTTCTGTCATCCTATTTGGACCGATGACTTGGTGGTAGCAGTGGCAAAGGGTGAACGTTCTATCGAAGGCTAAACACCTTTTGGAAACATGGCTTTGTGTAGAGAATAGTAAATAGAACTTATCGTCATTCTCTTCACAGCGTTACTATATAATAGCAAGCTTCGCAATCGCAAAAAAATCCTGGTTCCATCACTTGTTTCTTCAATAACGGTTCGTGAGGGTTGACTTCTATACTGTATTGATAATAACATCTACTTCATCTGCCCCGAGACTAACTACTAGTCCTCACTTTGTGTTAATTTCTTTATTGCAAGTCTATTGACGGCAGCGATAGAACACGTAACAGAGTTTCCCAAAAATATGTCCTTATGTAATGCTTATGAAATAGTGCTGGGGCCAGCTTATAACATGAGATGGTTTTGCATGTTTTGTCTCGTAAATTTTGCTTCGGTGATCATATATTTATTTTTCTGTGATCGTATGTTATTCATATGGTGAGTGCATGTAATAAATCAGTGTGCTTCCGCTGTTTAAAGTTTGCTACCATCTTCAACAGAGGTTTGGTTACACAAAATCTCTTTTGAATCTTCACTGCGTCACGCCGAGAAGTCAATTGAATTTCAGCACAGTTCGCTGCCTTCCGAAGGTCTCAGGTTGTACAGATCAAATGAGCGTTTGACGTCTGTATGTCAGACATGTCAACATCTAAAGGTTCAAATATACGCATCGCTCTCCAACATAACGTTTATACAATAAGTACAGGATAAATTTGAGCATAAGTTTGATTTAAAAATCAATCTGCGTTTCTGATTCGGACCGTTGTTGTAACACGAGCTCTTGGCTTCACTAACTGATGGTTTCATTCCCATGGCACCAATAATAAAGAAGAAAAAGGTTATTCAATGGCCGCCTTTTTTCTCTCTATAAGCAACTACATTCGTATTGATGAGATTTGTTTGAACATACTTTCTCAAACTTGGTGTTAGTGGCCAGAATTGCAGTATGATCGAAACGGAAGTCCTTAAAACAAATATGATCAGTCCGGTTATACAGCTATGATCTTATAGCAGGGTAGCTCACAAAGGCTGGAATCCCATGTTTCTGCAATTTCCCAACCCCAGTTCCGGTACGGTAGAGCACGGTACAACTCAGGACGCAGCTAGTTGTCACCGTTCCGGTTGCAGTGTCCTTCTAATCAAGGTAGGGTTAGCTGTGCGTGGATGAAGTCCACTCTTCCAACCGCTTCTGGACACATTCTTTTGCTACTTCACAGATTTTGGTTGAATTTGATTTGTTATTTACCAGTCAAATCACAGGTACGTCTTAGCAAATTGTTATTACTGCTTAACAGGAATTAGCCATTTCAAAATTCAGGTTGTATACATATAACTTTTTTACATACAGTATTGTTCGTATATCTTTTTCATGCTTCTTAATTATACTATTGTTTAACCGTTGTGAAGAGTTTCCCAGACCGCTTTTAGCAAGTGATCCCAGTACGTTTTCACGAGCATAGAGGTTTGATTATTGCGCTAAATCTATGTCTATAGTATATTCCATAAGGTAACCTTTTACATTTGGATCAAAACTGAAAAGCAGTCATTGAACCAGCGCAACATTGATAATTATATTCAGACAACATGTATCGAAAGTACGATATTGAAGATCAGAACTAAATATATGTAGCTAAAGCAGATTTGAATGCTTTTATACATGGTGACCGACGTTCTGAGGGAACTGGCCTGGGAAGTTTCCTGGAGGAGCATAGCGACAGACTATGTATTTGGCAGGTCCAGCAAAAGAGGGGATAACCGTACGAGGCGGACAGGTTGTCATAGCGCATGCGACTTTCGTGGTACTCTTCCACACCACTTGAGTAAATTGACCTGATATATATTGAGAGATTGTATTCGGTGACAGCATTACTAGTTTTAATCATTTCCAATAAGTAAACCGTTCCTTACCAGTGGCTACGCTAAAACCGGAATTGTTATAGTTGTATTGAGCGGCTTGTCTCATCCAAGCAGTCACCGCATCGTTTATATCTGCGTTCGGCGAGCCAGTAGCGTAAACGTTTTCTTCATACTACATAATTTCGCATAGCAATGTTTAGTGCACATTTCATAGCTTGCAGACATTTCTAATTTAATAAGAAGCAAAGAGAAAGCAATCGCCGATGGAGCTATTGCCCTTGATTGACCATTGCTGTACGCAAATTTACAAGTTGCAGAATACTGCAGCACGTCGCGATATAAATTTGCATTCCAGGTCAAAGGTCTTGCAACGTATTGTGCGCGCGCTGCATTGTGAGCAGCCAGAACAAGGTCTGACCAAGCATCGGCAGACGCACCTGGAGTATAGCCGGCGAAAAAGGCCATGCTGGGAAAAATAAGTGATACGATCTTGACCACGATGACGGAATGTAGTCTTTGCTTTCTTGAGTCTGCAAGAGCTAGTGTAAGGAAGGAACAGCTTAAAATGCAACGTTTGTTGTAGTACTTTTATACGTTTTAGCGATTGTTTTTTTGAGTAACCTACTTGGACAGGGAAGCTTTAATGAAACGAAAGAACCCCCCCCCTTATATACGATTTGTGGTTTGTTAGGCTCAGACTTCCATTTGGTAGACATATAGATGAAGATTTATTCAAGGCCTTCAAGAGGACCATACATTTTCTTTTACTAGGTTAATCCATTGGTGTACTTGACGCTTCAACAGGTGCCAGTGTTGTTTTTGTCATTGTCAGTCAATAAAGGTTTTGAATGGTGCATTGGAATCGAAAAAGGGCTTGTCTTCTTCAGCCTATAGCACAAGGTTCCGGTTCCACCCCCTAAGGGGAAAAATTGCCATGCTTTAAAGTAGCGGTAATACATGAATAGGCAGACAGTTACTTAATCAGGAAGATGTCATCACAGTTGTTCATGCAAGAAGTATATCCGTGGTTAGCTGCTGTGCAGCCAGCTAGATATAGTTAGTATCATCTACAGGCGTGCATACTATATACTTTGATAAGCCATTTATATACTTCATAAATGAAGTGACATGTACATGTTGATATGCTGGGCAACAAACCAAAACAACGGACTGCAATTAAGGATTTCGCTCAAGATTATCAGCCACAGAGCGTTCGTTCGAAAGCAGTGCTTAATGCAATAAATGCAACCCCCTTAGGAGCAACGAATGGTTATTGCTTCTACCAAAGATAAAATGAATGAACACTTCTGGTAGACTTAGAACTATCGTAGCGATGCTTGACCAATCACTACGGGAACACAACTTGGACGAACCACCCAAACAGAATATGAGTCTGAAAATAACTTCAGCAGATTGGTTCAATCTCATTTCTAAAGATTCCCTTCTAGTTCCTCAAGGGTGTTAAATATAGCAAAAGCATGAATAGTCATTTGATTCTGTTAGGTTTAAATTTTCCTCAAGATCTCTCAGAATTATCCAAGATGATCATAGTCGACACGTATCGTTCAAAAATTTCTTATCTTGGTTAAAACCGGTTACCCTATATTATATGTCACCACAAGTTTTCCAGCATCAGCTCAGATGAACCTGATTTTTCCTTAGCAAATATTTGATGAAAAGCCCCAATGCGTGCTGAATTCTTGCTTTGATACAATACGTAGAAAGAAGCCGATATATAAGAAATCGTAGAGCAAGGTCAATAAAAGCGTTTGTTCGATATAACCCTATGCTATTAATTTTTCAGCTCCCTAACATCCAAACTTATGGCATGGCATAAATATCCTCTAACTGTCATATAGAGAGATGGATCATTCTAAAGCAAACACAGTAAAAGCATGTATAAAGGACACGTCCTCAAGAAACATAACGAGTGAGATCTGAAAAAAACGAACTTTCTTTCTTTATTCTGCAAAGCGCAAAGCAAACAATTACCGGATACATTAGAGAATACCTTATTGAGAAGACATTTGTTTAAGCAATGGTGTTATCTGCCTACATCAGTTTAGAATTGTATTTAGAGTATAGATTGACGATCCGCTCGATCTTGTCCTACTATTTCAATTACCATTATTGGAAGATTATTATGGCAAAAGATAACGAGCTAGCTAACAACTTTTTGATCAACAAAAAGTCTAGTTTAACGTGACTCTTCTATTTAGGGTTTTGGTACAGGTTGTGCTGTGTCGTTGAGAGGACAACGGTAATGTCAGACGCCATATCCCAGTTATCCAAGTTCAATCTATCAAAAAACCAGCAATGCTTTCACAAGCACTTGCAGAAGTAGCAAAGCGCATGATTGTTCCAGTTGGTGACGCAGCCAGCGTTGACATGCCTTCAGGTGATGCGGATAGAGACTTGGATGGAGTCAATTTGTATTGTTTACGGTTGTGTAGACTTGCAGCTACAGAAATAATATATATACTAAGCTTCCGACCAAGCAAAGAGAATAAAGAACAAGATGAAAAGCAGAAGGAAGAAAGAGAATAACGAAGAAGGGCAACAGAAACCCCAACGGCAATACAATCTTTGTGGACAAGATCAATCCCAACACGTGTTCATGAGGAGCACGAAACAATGAGAGATGGTAGGTAAACATGCATGTCTAAAGTACAAGATTTATATCGATATGATAATTATAAAAGGCTCGGCCTTCCAAACGATGACGATCATGTAAACAGGGAAGAAATCGTGATAAAAGACTTGCAATAGCAAAGGAGGTTCAAAGAATGTTCGAAATTATGGAGTAGCTATCTGTTACCATTTAGTAATTAATAATCCAATTGTATTTATAAATGGATGGAAGAAAATCTTTTTCATAATAAGAAGGTTTAAAGTTTACAAACTGATTTTCCAATACCACTCGTCGTCTCTAAATTTTTTCGGAAAAAGCTTGAACCACCGAGAAGTCAAACAAACCCATGTGCTGGTTTTCTTTTGTCTGTAGATGTATCCAAACTCCTATTCAACAGGATGTCGACCACCCTCTTTCTCTCTGTAATCTCATTTAAGTCATAAAGTTCACGCTTCGCTACCGACAGGAAGTTCAGAATAATTGCCGTAACGTATATCCCGTATGAGATGTCAAAAAGGGAAGCTGATGTGGAACATCCTGCACCCATACAAGTCAATTCTTTGTTCCAGCCAGTCAATTTTTCCATCATTTCTCGATTGACAACATTGTTTGATATATATGGTTGCTTTTTCCAGAACTCTTATTTCTCTCTTGATACAGCTGCATCAATGCATTACAGTGGTCTCCCTTTGGGCATTAAACCTCCCTAAATTCAAGCGCTTTGAAATACGTTCAAAAATCGATGGAAAAGCGTATGTTGTTCGTCATATCTTATTTTGATTCACATTACATGCTGAGCAGCTTCAAATCTTTGACATTATGAAACGCTTTGAAGTCAAAGGGGGACAATTGTAGTTATTTATGGCTCCTGTACTTATGCTGTTCTCTGCCCAGGTTCTGTCAGCTTCACCTTGGAAAGACAAACACTACTCATTGTTACTTTTTCTAATAGAATATTAGTTAAATCTACTGCCTAAAGAGCATAATGGACAAATGGTATGGCTGCCTCCCGCTGAACTAAAGACCTCGACCTCAAGGAGAATATTTCGCAACAGTCGAGGTCATTTTCGAGAGATGACAAACGACGTACACGCCAACGACGTCAGGATTACGCAAAAGTTCACTTCTTTATAGCATGCTCGGCTGTACTTTGAGCCTGAAGATGAAGGTTTGTACTTCTTTCGTAAAAAGGGGCAGGTGGCTGACATTTTTCACCTTGCTACAATTCAATAACTGAAAGCTATAGACTATGACACTATACAAGCTGCATGGAACAATATTCTACGGAAAATCCATTAAGCGTCGCTACAATGAATCTGACGCGACGCTCCAACTTTTGTTCCACACAGTGGCCACCAGCGGTGAACAAATGTATCAGCATGGATTGTGGCAAAACATGATTTTGCCAGTAGAAGATGTGCTCTTGCTGCGGCTTGAACACCGTCTCGAGGATCTTGTTGCAGGCCATACTGATTATGAGCCAATTCAATATGGTGACCCAGCCCTTCTTGCGCTCATCTTTCCGTACTTATACACAAGTGGCCCCGGACATTATTCTTTCGATGCACGTCGTGGACAGGGTATGCCAGAAGAAGAAGGTGGTTATGCAGAGGCTTCAAAACGGTTTCCTACGTTCAAGCGATACCTGAAGCAAATCCTTTTAATGGCTGACCGACGCTCGGCGCGCACACATTCTTTCCTGTTTTTTACTACGGGCACCTTAAAAAGCACTTGGTGCACTCCTATAACCGAAACGTTGTCCGAGCTCATGCTCGTCAGGATATTCATACACAGCAAGGTCTCTTTGAACCAGATCCTGTACATGATGGTGAACGTCTTCGACCTGACTGAATTGTACGCATTCCTTACACTATCCGATCTAGTCGATCTTATAAACGCAAAGCGTATCTGGATCTTCATGCAATGATGTGTCAACTTGGAGAGCCTCAGATTTTCTTCACCATCAGTCACGATGATTTTGCTGAGGATATTTTCAAAGCACTAGGCGAGCAAACACCATGGGAAGACCATGCGCTCTTTCCCCACCGTTTGAAGCGATGATGATAGGAATTTCTTATGCGTTATGTGATTACGATTCGTAACCAATTTCAAAAGCGGCAAGGCTCCCTTTCGACAAATTCGAAATGCTCAGGGTCACAAGTTAGCAGAAACGCAGTGTACTGCGAACAAAGTCAATATATATGAGAACAAAAAGAATTATATAGAATTTAAGATCGATTTCAGGCTTATCTACGATGGTGCACAGAACGAGTTTGATGTCGGCGCTTAAAGCTCGCCAAGGACACGGACTCTGAGACAAAGATCCTCACAGATGAAGACAAACTAGTCCGTGAACAAAAGGATATTCTCGATGACATGCTGTGAAGGCCGTCAACAGTGAGTCACACAGCGAGATTTTCTGTTATATCATCCGGGTTGCGGGTATGTACATCCATGGTACAAATCAAAGATCTAACTTTGAACAAGTTACCGTTGGACTGGTTGGAGAAATATCCTCAATGCATCTGGTGCTGCTAGGTCAGTACATTGTTATCTCACAGCGATAACTCCACTTCCCATTCATTGTTCTTGGAGTTGGGAAAACTAAGAGATCTGCTGGGGAGCCTGTTTCGTCGTGCAGTAGCTATAATGTTGAACACGCTCGAAGACCGCATTGCTGATACTACTTTAAAGAATAATTTGGAGAAATGCTCGTTTATGCTCATGTTTACGCAAGTTTTTCTTCTTGCTGTGTTTTTTGTTTGTTGACGCTGTAGTTCCGAACCAGATGTTTGAAATAACGGAAGATATTCATCTATTTGGTGAGAAGTCTTGCCAACTGGAAAATAAAGAAATCGCATGCAATAAGTTTGTAAATTAACAACATTAGCTCAACGAGCAAAACTTTGCTCGGTTTCAAAGGATGATGCCTTGAGCAAAGCCATTATAGTGAACGTAAACAAAGGAAAAGCAAACAAAAAAGAGCAGACACAGCATTGCAGGGTTTCGGGCTTAGTATACGAATATCTTGCTTTGGCAACACGGAAGGCCTGTAAAAAAGGATTAGGTAGATCTAAGCCTATATAAAGCTGCATGCATTTGACAACATTTTGCTTTTTCTCATACAACATTATTCCGAGTAATCCTTGATCCGTGGGAAAGGAGAATCGGAAGGATCCAAGAGCACACTTTAGAAATAATTTTTCAGATGCTCAAGTCCCCTCGTTACAAACTAGCTAATTAGTCTTCAACACAGAGTCGATAAAGTTAGCAACAAAGAACGAGTGGACCATCTCCATTCAAAAATCCCTTTGCCTGTGAAGATAAGCAAATGTGAGCGCTTTTGGGGTCGGATGGAACAATATGGATACATCATAAAAGAAAGGAAAATGATAATCAGTCTAACCTTCTACCGGAAAAGCATCAAAAATGTCCAATAGCATAATATAAGAGTACCATCGCCTGGATAAAGATACTTGGTGAGAAATCAATGATCTCTCATTTATTTGTTTATATATGCCCAAAAATGCATCAACCTCGAACACCATAACATCGGGGGAAACTATAATTCTGAATTCCACTTTAATAACAGCTGAAATTAAGAGCTAAACCTAGTATAAAAACGACGTCTTCTCACTATTTTTATGTCAGTTTGCTCTCTTCATTTATCCCGAATATACGGTTGCTTATATCCTCTCCATCAGGTACCTATTCTCCATATCATTCCGTCCGTCTAACCTCGTTCATCACCGGTGCTCAATGTGTCTTTGTCCGGATTTAGTAACACTTGTGTCATCGCTTGCGCCTTCAACACGTTGTTAACTATGGAATTCGCAGTCTTGTATCTGATCATATTATCGACCATCTTTGACCTAGCAAATGCAGGTCCTCTCGCGTATGGAATATGTCAAACAGGATGCAACGCTGTTGCAGTGGCGTGTTACGCAGCAGCTGGCTTTACCTTTGGGACTGTGACGGCAGGTGCTGGTGTTCCGGCCGCCATTGTTGGTTGTAATGCAGCCCTAGGTGTATGTATGACTGGCTGTGTTGCAGCAGGATGTGCACCAACTCCTTAACATTCTACGTTGAATTTTCTCTTCCGTTACCACCATATCGTGTGATCTCGTCTTGGCCTTGTACCCTTATCAAGAAATCAGTAAAGAGAATATACGAAAACGTATCCCGGTGTTGTTCATTTTTTATTTTTTTACTTTTCGCTGATTATTCGTTTTGCATGAGACACATTGTTAAGTGGCAGCGAAAGGAAACTAGGATGTTAAGAGTGCCATGTGTTTGACTACCTTGTTGCGAAACAAATTATGAAACTCTAACTACTAATTGCGTGCATGGACCGAGACAAAGTACTTGCTAAGCCTTGCTTTTAAATAGCAAGCCTTAATCTTGGTGTAGATTTACTCAGATGATCTGTGCCTTGGTTTCTATTCTGTTACGCATTTGTTGCAAACAGACATGCTTCTTATGGCGTTGCAGTTATTATATCATTATGTACTGCGCTTTGATCGTACCGATCGCAAGCATATGTGTGAGTTCCATCTTGATTGCAAGCATTACGGTCTACTTTACCGGCGATTTTGACGTTGGACGACGTAATACCATTTTCAGAGCATGGACCGTTCTATGCTACAATAAATAATGCGCGTTTGTAAAGTATGGCTGTGCAGTGACAAGGAAGATATGGATATCATCATGCATTTTAGAGGACTGTTTCTAGAACGGATAGACCGCAATATGGCGAAACTTTTCCGAAAACGTACAAGCTCTTGGAAGCCAAGCGCTTCCATACTCATGTTGCCTTCCTAATTCTTCGATTCAGGTTGTTTCTTTCATTGAAGTAAGGAAGCACGGTAGAATTTGCTCGTTGATTGGCATCGCTATAAACTATTAATCTTGGGCAAAACAGTGCAACGCCCCAAAGCCGGGGTCCATTAATAGAATCATTGCTATCAGTTCATCTTTGTGCCCAAAAGCTACATATACATATTCCAGTCTAAGGTTATCATTGGTCTCTAGTGGTGTCTTGGCAAGTTGATGCAATTTGAGTTTCATGCCAATGTGGCACATAAACTTAATGAACTGTGTGAAATGATTGGGAGTTATTTTATGTCACAAAAGCCTGTACTGTTGCCGCTGCACTGAGATCAAGCGCTTATGCTGAATTTGCATTCTACTGTTAGCACCAACGAGACTTAGATACAGTAGCATGTACATACGTTAGATATATTTGTTTAGAAATCCAATTCTCGAAGCTTTTGAAAGTGTGGCACTACCCATGGTCAGCACTTGTAACCATCCAGGACATCTTGGCCGTGCTGAATGGCTAAGGAAATTAGGCTGACCGGGTAAAATGCATATTGACCTTGTTAGCATCATGGCATGCGTAGTTTATCTGTCTCCTGATCAAATCTATCTTTGATTTCAAGTGTCATCTCTTTTTGACTAATCGTAATTTTTCATTTCCTATGAAGAACAGTTTAGTGCGCTGTGTATAAACTCGCTTTATGATTAAACCTTCTTTGGTCTTCTTCAAGTGACTATCGTACCACCGGACAGTGGCACCTTTTTGTGTTATTTGTTACACTAGCTCATAATGGAAGAAGGCTGAACAAGGTCAAAGCAATCCTTCTTATTTACCCGCAATCAGTATATCGCAATGAACCGGCATGAAGTTTCGGTCATGTCTCCGGACTGCACGCTGGGCATTATGCTGTTATTCAAGTTATGCAGCCATAGAGCTGCTATGTTTGAGACGCGAATTATTGGAGTTGAATAGGCTCAGAATCCTTAACAATGAAGTATAAACTTTACTCACGGAAGCCAGAAGGAAAGACGGTATAGACAGGGCCACTGCCAGGTGATGGTTTGTCTGCTTAATTTATCTATTTTTGTCACGGTTTAGCAAGCTGACAACAAGTAATGTAAAAGTTTTGCAATGTGTCCATTCTACTAGATGTTTGAATCAAGACTGTACCAATCCCGTCAGATTTGCTACATGTACATGGCGTTCCGATACTTTGAAAATGGCTTACAGTTCCATTTTACCATATACAGTGACGCAGTATCCGCGAATTCAATGTAAAAATTATGCCCTTTCAGTATCCCAAGATCTAATTAAATCAGCTTGCGTAACTCCTTCAGAGTTTCCTTGATAATATATCCTGCAGGTCTACATGTCCGTATGGCAGTTATAGCTGCCATGATAAAGAGTATTCGAGAAACCGCGTGTCCCATGTTATCATTCAGCCCAGTGATATATTACCGCTCATAGACAATACAATTAAAAGCTAAAATCATTGCTGTGAGAAATTTAACGTTATGAAGCTTCACGAAGGCCTCAGCATGGCTTATTTTTGTTTCTTCTGCTAATGGATATGACACTGTTTTTGGGCAATTCTTTAATTATGGAAAATGTTTGCATAACATATAAGATCTTTCCTAGTTATCTAAATAGTGCATACAAAAACCTATCTCAATTTAGATTTGGAAAACTTCTGAACCTATACATAGTCTTTATTTTGACAAAGTCATTACAGTTGAGTAAAAGATTTATTGTGTACTTTACAGGACATTCAATGCTTGCAACTAACTGAGACCGTTTTCGCTATTGCCAAGTCAACTATCAGTGTATATACAGATTTTTCAATGTGATACCTTACTCTATCACCATTGCATCGTTAATCCCTGGTTGCAAGCCATTTCGTCTATTCAACTCCTTCTCCATTTCATCCGTTGAAAGTAAAGTTAGATCCGGGCGTATGATCTCCGTGGGAAGTTCGCCTGCAAAGGCCACATTCGTTGCAGTTATTTTAAAAGAATAGGGATACGAGGTATTTCTGCCCCTGTTATCGGTAATTTTTAGGGTTCCTTGCACAATAACCCACGAGTCTTGATCCGTACTGTTCTTAGACAAAAAATCCAAAGCTTGCGAGGTTCCGCAAACGACTAGAAAAGAGATCTCATCAGACCACAGTACAAATGTACCATCTCTGCGACTAGCCGCAGCATCATTTTCAGCTGCTTCATTGTTCTTCTTCATTCTTCCATGCACTCTAAAGAAGTTCATTGCAAAAAAAAAATATAGAAATGAAACGGAGTAAAGAAACTTGAAAAGACTCGTTGAGCACCAGTCTCTTTTATAGAACATTCAAGCTTTGCCTTTGGTATAGGTTCAGTTACGAGGACGTTGTGAAACATTATATGCTCTACGTATTACGTTTATTTTACCCACAAATCCGAGATTCCTAAAATACAGTCGTACAATGACAGTGAAACCGCTAGTGAAAATATGATTTTGGAACCGCTGTTTGCGCCCATTCCACAATATTTCGCGCTGTCCATAGGATAGAGTCCCATGAACGCAAAATACATTTAGAGTAGCATAAAATAACATTCATTAAACAACGTAGGTAGCATGGTGCGTTCATATGACCGCTTTCATGGTGCCCTAACCGGAACAAACAAAGTTTGAGTTTGTCGAAACAGGCTGAAGGTTATGGCATTCAAGGCTTCATAGCTAGCCTTTCTCAGAAGAAAGTACAAATAAATCTTTTGACCGAAAACGATACTCTGAGCTTGTAGCGTTATCGCGCAAAGGCAATGCAGTTTTAGTCTTGATGACAATGTAATACAGAAGCGTGATGAATCGCATGCACACGATATGAAATGGACGGGTTATTGTATGTGTTAAAGCAGCCTGTGTTGCTGCGATGCACTGAGATTAACCCCTTATCGCTAAATTTTTGTTCCTTCGGGAACACATTCAACAATAAAAAAAGGCAAAAAGCACGAGAAGAACACACTATGTTTGACGTTCACATTGCATCTCTTACCGGTGCTATTCGCGGTATTATCTCTTACTATTTGTAACTTTCCTTTGTTCGTTCTTGCGGTTTGTTGTGAGTAAGAGCTGGCGCATTAGGTTGACAGTACTATTATGGACCCTATCTGATTCTCAAGGAGAACACATTGTTTTACTTTAAAGCAAGATAAACCGGCTATAACACGGTAAGATAAACGTAGCATTCATAAGAAATAGAAAGAAATATGGTAAATCAATATTGGCATGAACAAATGCAAACAAACGTCCATTTACCATTATGATACTTGTAATGGTGTGTATTTCTTCAACTAATGTAAGACAGTTAGACGTACATCAAAGGCGCATATCTACTTGACTTCTTGAGTAGATACTCAATTGTGATGTGGTTTCGAAGGGTTAAACAAATGCTAAAAAGAATTTGCACAAAGTCAATAAAAAAGAAAGTAGGGAAGTTTGACAGTTAGAAATGTTTATTTCAAGGAACGCTGTTTTAAGAGACGTTTGGGCCCAAAATTATTTAAAATTTCGTGGGTAAAGATCGCATAGAATTTACTAACAACTGTTAATGACTATCCTTTGTTAAATGTGCTATTGAGCCTACTGGTGTGACCATCGGGCGAAGATAAACGTTGGTAAAACAATCCTAACTGGAAACATAGCCCAAAATACTTACTCTAAAAATCTAAAAAACGCCGAAGGGGCCGACGGTAATTGTAACGACGGTATATTGGTATAATGACAGCCGGGCAAACTTTAGCGGTCTTCCTTGCCGACCAAATCAATTCCGCAATTCAGAATAGGTCCCTACATATGAAAATCGTCTCTGTCAATAACTTCTTACAGTTTTTGCACACCAAGATGCTATGGTAAGAAAGGTAATCGGCATTGGTGAGCTTTTCAAAAGACCTACAACTTTAGCTATGGCATATCTAAATAATGTTTATGAGCGTGATATTTCTGTCATTGCTTTAACTTATTTCAAAGATTCCGTAAGATGTTCATAGCTCCCTTACGGTGTCCTTAGTAATTGCATCGACTGTTGAGCATTCCGTCCCTCAATACAATGTGTGGCGGTTTCCTTTCAACGGTGAGTTTCTTTTGCCTCCAGTATGGTAAACGCTTGGTTTTGTTAAGCGTACTGCGTTCCGCAGATGTATTTGGCTGGGGAATGCTATCAAAAATCTGTTAATTACTGCAGGCAATGAAGTGTTATGCGAACTAGTGTCCCTTCGTTAATTTCAATCCCCGATAGTGTCAACCCCCGCCTACTTCAATGATTTTGAGATTCCCGAAAAAAACACTTAAGAAAATTTTCAACCCTCGCTAAGGTCAAGATTCAATGTCTAAGGGGGGTTGAAATGGAATCGAGTCTTCTTCAAAAGCAAGATATTGGTATACTGTCATATGTAATAACCACTGATAATGCATTTATTGCTTAGAAAAACGTGAAGTAATCAAAGATTGAGTTTTGGTTCTAAGGCAATCTCTATGAAGTTCATCACGTCATGTTCGCAGTTGATTTTTCAGTTCCCCATGGATCTCTTCATCAAGAAAAAATATGACTTCGTTAACCTTCGCAAGCTTTTCTCTTGCAGAGAGCTTGATACGATTGTTATCATCTTCTTTTTCTACTTCTTGTGGCGTCTCATCCATAGCCTCAATCTCTTATTCCATTAGAAGCGCGTCGAGAATGTCAGCCTCACTTTGCGGCCGAACTGCGTTGCGTTCCTCAACTGGCTCCAAGTCTATGTTGAGTTCTCCAGCAACATCTGGACCATAGATGCCTTAGCAGTGCAGCATGAGTTGCTCTTTGACAGCTTCGCATTCTTGAGGTTCGCTGGAATCATCAACATCGTCTTCGCCAGTTAATTTGGTCTTCCGCCAGCAGTTCTGTACTGTCTCTTTGGTGACTTTCCCCAAAGCCATCAGAATCCATCTCATTGCATGACTTTGGTCGACTTTAAAGGGGTTTTCTACTGGCTGCAGTCCACGCACCTTTAATGTAATAGCATTATAGGCTCTTTCATATTGTAGGTTTCTAAATAAATAGTAAGTAACGGTCAATTTTAGTTGCACTTTTGCAATACCGATAATGAGCTTTAAAAGTTCGAATTATAGCAGCATCCAAAGGTTGCATTCTTGCAGTCGTGTTTGGAGGAAGATAGAGCAATTCAATGTTTGTTGTCTTGTATTGACATCTATGACCAGAAAAGTTGTCAAGTAGCAGAAGCACTTTTCGACCTTTTTCACGCATAGAATCATCGAAACGCATCAGGTATCTTCTAAATATATCTGCTGTCATCCAAGAAGTCGAGTTAAAAAAGTATTGAGGGAAACCTAGAAGATGAGCTACATTTTTTGTTAGCAAAGTCCCTTAAGTTTAAACAACCCTATTACCTGGTTTGCCTCCAAAGTATCTTGGCTTCTCATCTTTTCCAATAACTAGTGGGTGTCTTATATCACTACCATCGCTATTAATGGTAATAGCTACTGTAAGTCTTGTCTTGTCAGCCTTTCTCCCAAGAATGGGGGCGGTAGAAATTGTTGTAGCGGGTGGTTCATTGTAGTATAATGCCGTCTCATCCATATTGTATACATCGCAAGGACGATAGGAAGCAATTTTGGACCTAATTGATGTGATGGAGGCTGCTATTGCTTCTTCATCGACGGCACCTACTTCACCATGGATCCTTTGTACCCCAAGACTATACCGCTTTTGAAAACGATGCTACCAGCCATTGGAGAACTTAATGCGTTCATCTTCAGGGATTTGCAACTTGTGTGCTATTTTTTGACCAGCCTTTTTGATCATATCCCATTTTTTCTGGATATTGTTTTGTTCTGCAATCTGGATCCAGAGTGCCAAAGCTTCTTCTAATTTCTATAAAACTAACTGTAAGCCACATTTATTAATAATATATGAAGTTGTTACCGAATGGGCGCCACTACGCCGCCTCTTTTTCCATTGGATGGCATTATCTTCTTTATCTTCACGGGCCCGCTTCAAAAGTTTCAATATGGTGGTGACATTGGGCGGCTTCCACAACTTGAACTCCTCTTTAGCCCAGGCGGCCAATTGCGCATTTGTTAAACTTGGCTTCTCAGTTTTTCTCTTTAACGTTGCTATTCTTTGAGCAACAGCCAGCGAGATATAATTTTCTGTCATTTTTCTTGTTGAATTTAGTTCAATTTTCTCATGGTATTGACAACTTTATTTACATATTAGAAAAATCTTACTATGACAACCTGTATATCAACATGACTCACAAGTCATCATAGAGTGTAAATGAGTCACTGCTAGTAACAGCCAATGTTTATGGATAACCCTAACCAGTGTACTACATTGACTGATTGCACCTTCCCTTTAATTTCACCCCCGGTTACTCCAATCTCTCTGCTCTAACCAAGGCATTGAAATTTACGAGGGGGCACTGTACTTCTCTAATGAAAGCTCTTTCCGCTATTGCACACTTTTTGGGTGCGCGTACAAACAGAAACTGCGAATTCAGCGAAATAAAACATCAACACTCAATACACCTCCTCTGCCATACCCCTTCCCAACCTCAGAGTTTCCTCTCGGTGCAAACAGCATTTCTAGAGCACCTTCCTGTAAGATGCCAGCGGGAAGACCAAAAATTGCTCCCTTTTCCCGAACGCAACTCGAGGATCTAGCAGCCCTTTATAAACTACATCGTAAAAACCTCTGTTGCCCAGCATGTAATGCGAAAGGACATATATACGGTCACGGGAAAGGACGCACCAAACCACCAATGCCCGTATTTCGTTGCGGAAAATGCCTGAAGACCTTGAATCATATTATCATCCACAAAGGCCTTGTAACCCTGTCTGGTAACGCTACCCGTGTCTCTGCAACACAGCCAATGTTGCACGAAAACCAGGAACCAACCGCATCCATCGATGTTGATGAACCTACTCTAAGTGACACTGCATCACTAGATCTGGATGAACCTGATAATAATACTACGGAGACACCTTCCAACTCAGTCCCGTTGACATTTGAGCACCATGAAGCCCTCCCAGCCTTCATGCACCAACTTATGGATGAACTCAATACACAACGCCGACGACTCGATCAGCACGATCAGATATATGCCGAGTTCCAACAATTGAAAGAAAAGCTTAATGACGCCAATGCCAGAGTTGCGGAATTAGAGAAAATTAATGCCGAACTTAGGCTTCAGTTACGATCCAGCGTTCCCCACGACAGTACCATGGCTTCTATTCATGCACCTGACACAGCTCTGGATGACTTCCCGGCACTCCCTCTGCCCACATCACATCAGATACCGACAGAAAATAACGCTTCCTCCAGCCTGTGGCATCAAACGGACCGCACACGCCAACTGAGACATTCTTTGACTACAGCACCCGACATCCGCAAACAGGAAGCAGCCGCCAGAGCCTTTGTTCTTCCATCGAGCACCCATAGATTCCAATATGTTTATCTTCCTGCACGTGCCCGCATCGCAACAGGTCAAATGCGCTCCCGCCTACGTAAGCTCGGAATTAACAACAGCAGAATACTCGATATCCATTATCCTGACCGACAGTTAATCGCTTTACTAATGCATAAATGATTACGTCCCAGATTTCCTCCAGGTTCTCAATCGTTTTGGTGTAAAACCTATTGAGGATTTCGATGCTACCAGTGCCAATAACCTGCGAGACCCGAAATGTGCTGATATGTCTGATGAGGAGCGATAAATAAAGGCTAAAGACCATCACAATCTCCGTATGCTGCGTGCATTGGAGTTTATACGCCTCCCAGTGCGTTACGCTCTCGCACGACAGTTTTTTTCATCTGGGTGGATCACCGTAGACCAGTTGCGTGAGGTTTTAAAGATTCACGCGACTAATTCGTACTCCACACATGGCCGCCCACTTGACCAAGTAGCTGATATTTTCGAACAAAATGCTCAGAACACTACCACCGATGATCCTATGCTCAATGGCTTTAGTTCACTCTCCTCTATGCTTGCTAAAGAACCTGCTCTTCCATCCTTCAATGATAACAACAATGAATAGACACCAACAAATCGATATTGCTATTTGGAACGCTAACGGTCTACATAAGCACGCAATCGACTCTGTACTAACCCACACCTCCACTTGCTCTATCCTTCTCATCACAGAAACTTGGCTCCGCTCTCCTAATCGATACCCAACCAACTGGCGACAATACCATGTATACGGCCAGAGTCCTCATCATAGGTCCTTCCGTGTGAGTATGGGCATATCCTTGCTCATCAACCCCTCCTGTCCATACCATGTTCAGCACTTCCCACAAACGGACTCAAAATATGCACCATACTACATCTCATCTATCATCGCTGAAACTCTCGTCCACTGTGTATATCTCCCGCCCTCAATTACTGATACATTCGCCCTTGAAATACTTAATCACGTACCTACTGAATCGGACAATACCACTCGCACCCTATACTGTAGCGATTTTAACGCCCGTATTGGAAGTTTGACTGGTGACCATCACACTAGCAGCCGTGGTAGATTATTCCACACTTGGCTTATCAGTTCTGGGCTTTCTCTGCGTAATGCTGACCTGGCTCACGGGAAAGCTACCTTCTGGCAGAACCATAAAACGAGCATTATTGATTGGTTTGTCAGCTCCGGCTGCTTTACTAACCCTTCTATGCGAATCCGAGATGACTTGTCCCTGGACTCTAACGATAAGATGGTTCATTTCACCTTTTCCCCTGATACTATGCCATCCAGTATTAGCAATGCCGATCCGCGCAAATTATGGCACCTCAGTCGTCTGCAGAATAATGACAACTTGGACAAATACTGTCAGCTTTTCACAAGCAAGGTTCAGCCTCTTCATATGATCATATCTTCGCTATTGGATGCACCAAGAGGAAGCCAGCCGCCACCATTTGACGACCTGGCTGCCCAATTATACGATACCATATATTCAGCTCTAGATGAGAGCGTTGGCCGAAAAACTACCCCTCCACTACATGCCAAATGGTTTTGGACACCTGCTCTGGAAACCGCCGTGAAACCGCCGTGAAACATAGAGAATATTGCTATCGCAAATGGCGCCGCGCGATTGATACATGTAAATTACAATGTTGGATCCGCCACCAGGAGGCCCGTGCCCAGGTAAGACGGGCTGTTAATATCCGTCGCCGGGAAACTTGGCGAACCTTTTCCGAGCAAATGGAACAGGGTGCATTCAATGCTGCATTGGCCAAAATGAAACTCATACGACGAGGCCGCACCTTACAGCCGCAATATTCCCATCCCCGTGGTCCCTATACGGCAGCCGAACATTTGGCAACACACTTTGAACATATCCTCTCCGGTACCCTTCTAAACATAGCAACGGCATCGCAACCAACCACTCTCCATCAGCCCCTCACCCTATCACCCAATACAGCTTTAGCCGTCACCTCTTCTGCCCTTGACAGTCCCTTCAACGTTGATATCGTGACAGAAGCAATCAATTCTGTCCCAATAAAGAAAGCTCCCGGAGTGGACCATATCAGGGGTGAAATGCTACGCCCTATTGTTAGCTCGCTGGCACCAGTTCTGACGGACTTGTTCTCACTATGTTGGCAATGGGGGATCACGCCTGCATCTTGGCGAGTAGCCCAAGTGGTGCCGATCTACAAGAAAGGCTCGCCCACAGACCCAGCCAATTTTAGACCAATCAGCCTAACATCAGTCCTCCGGAAGATTCTAGAAAAGTGTCTTAAACAACCGTTATCTGACAGCTCTCCTCCTTTAGATATAGCACAAGATGGTTTTCGAGAATCACGCAGCGAATTTGATCAGGTACTCTGCCTTCAGGAACTCTGCATGATGCACAAAAAGCAACATGGAAAAACTCCAATCCTGGCGTTCCTTGATATCAAATCCGCATATGACACTGTGGATCGAAACATTATCTGGCAGGCTTTAGAACCCTATTGTCCCCACAGTTGCTAGCTTTACTAAAAAACCTCTTCGATGACGTATCTGTAGAAATTCTAATATCAAATGTCACCTCTCGCCGGTTTCGTTCTATTACTGGAGTCCTTCAAGGCTCTATATTCTCACCTTTTCTATACTCCATTTATATCAATTCCCTCCCCTCCTTACTCCGAACTATAGAAGACCAACTCTTAGCAAACCCACCCATTGGCCTGCGCTCTCGCATATGTACGGGTCCCCCTCCTTTCGATATACACATCAATTGCCTATTATATGCTGATGACGTTGTGCTAATCGGTACGAGGCATACCATGCCAGCTCTCCTCAAGGCATGTGAAGATCATAGCATCAGCCTTGGATACCATTGGAATCCTGATAAATGCGTGGTCATTTTCCAAGACAAACGCTCCACAACATCGCCTCCTCATCTCACATTGTACGACCAGGAACTGCCTCGAGCTGATTTCTTCAGCTATCTGGGAATCCCTTTTCGCTCAACAGGTGCCATTGACCCTGTCCGTTTAATACAGCAGAATAGTGCCGGTGCTTTCCACAGTATGCGCATACTAAATAGTAGTGGCGTCAGTGCTTCAGGCTTCAATCGCCTATTATCCTCCCGTTTGTATCGCCAATTCATACGCCTAAACTAGAATATGGTCTTGCAATTGCCAAATTCACCCTTGTCCAGCTTGCGCTTCTGGAATCGACTCGGTACAGTGTCTTCGCCTCTGCTATGGTTCTCACCGCTCCGCTTCCACTAGTGTTATGCGGCATTTGACCAACCTCCCGTCAATGGCTGAACGTGTGGCTTGCCTAAAGGCCAAATTTGTACTACGAGCACACCTTTTACCTGATGATACCTTACTTGCAACGGTTATCGCACACCTCACTAAATATTCTACCAGCCACTGGTCGAAGCTACAGCAGAATATACTATGGACCCGTCTTACTGCCGAATCAAGCAATCCTAACGACTCTGATCTCCGTGCCCTGTTCCACACTTTCCGCTCTGAAAACCTATTTTTAAGCCGAGCAGGAAATAATGCAGTGCTGTTGAATGCCTGTCGACCCTCACTTGATATAGACCCTATTACCTGGATCCCTATAACCCGCATGGAACGTAGCCAGTGCACTCGCTGGCGTTTAGGTTGGATGCCTGGGGGGAGACTGAGACCCTGTCCCCGTTGCAGACACGGTCATACTAGCCGCAACCACTTTATCCTCTCCTTCAATACTCATTTCCGCCTCCACGTGCCCTCAACAGTCCATGACCCAATCTCCGCCATACTCAACCGCCTCCCTCACAAACCACCTCGTCTCCCACAGTAGCGGTCGTATTGGACTCGCATTTGGCCATTACTTCAACGGATCTTAACAGAAATGATCAGGCTTGCCACCCGGATAGCTCACATACCGACTGTCATCTCACTTCTGACCTTCCCACAACCCAAAATTTTCTGCACTGGATTAATTCCGCCTAGCTGCCCTGAAATCTCTTTGCCCTTCCCTTTGTCCGTAACTTTTTCCTATAGCCTCCTTCCTTTTTTCCCTATTGCCATACCAGGGTTTTTTCATTGCCCTTTTCTTTGCGGACCGGACGAGAGCGAACATGTTTAGAAAAACGCTGCGCTCACCGTCATTAAATATATTAATTTTCACCTGTACTTCTCTAATTTGCTCACCGTACGAGGCAGTTATGAACAACATCTCACGTAATTGAAGAAACTGATATGGTGGCATATTTAATAGCTCCGTGGTCATTTTGTTCTTGAATCAGCCGACAGAACATTGAAGATCATGACTTTCTTTACACAGCACGTAAGTCCCTTTGTACGCCTTAACAAAATAATCAAGCAATTCAAACTATTTATATTGATAAGTATTACAGATTTGCTTTTGTTACTGTAAACTTTATGGTTAAATGATTTAGCCTTTAGCTATTATCTTTCCATGCTTTTTACAGGTACCTGGTGCTTTGCATGACACAAAACAAAATCAACTACACTATTTTTGCTGATATTTTCCCGTATCCTCAACTATTTTAAGCATTGGGTTGTTTATAAGTACCTTCTAATTGGTAGGATGAGTATCTATGTGTTCGTGCTGTAGTTGCGCTTCCCTGTGAACGAGAACATGCTTCTGATTAAAGTCTGCCCAGAATTTCGTGATTTTTATTGGATAATTCTGCAAACAATTTTGGCTGGTCTGCCAGTCAGGAGCCTCATGATGATTGGAAAAGTCCATTCTATTGCGGAGGTTATATTCGCAGCACGCTTGTTTATCTTCTGTTTCTCTTGGCGTCCCATCCTCACCGGTTTTTTTTTCTTTTTCCTTTTTTTTTATTTTTTATTTTTCACGTCGTATGCATCAGATGGCCTCGCCGGTGTCGTCACGCGAGATGTCCCTCTCATGGATGCCTCAGTTCATTTGCAATTGGTTTGACTATGTATTTTACTACTGAAACATCTTTCTATTTATATGTGCCTACTATTTTATTGGCTCATTAATACTCCTAAAACTTTCGCATTTGCAACTGTATGTGTGCTTTCTCGCACTTGTTATCCCTTGTAGATACGGTTCTCCAGCTAACTGGTCCGATTTCTTAATTTCTCATACTCCTTTTGCTCTTAGAATGATCTCCGCCAAGATCCAAGGTTTGCTCTGTACTAAGAATGGTTATTTATACGTAAATTTTGTTTTAAGGCGATTCATTAGACAATCGATGATCAAGTCGCATGTATACATACACCTATGGATGTTTAAACTGTAATCAGTCACGGACGTGCACACGCAACAAGTTACAGAATGTTGTAGTATAGGGCAGTAATGAAGAATATCGTTTGATAGCGCGATTCATGGCAGCACTGATTTTTAGGCAGAAAAAATATGAAGTTGATTTTGGTATTGTATATGGAATGACTTACATATTACCAACATTTGCATTGCTAAAGGTTGATATTGTTTGCGATTTAGTTCAGTAAACCAAGTAAATTTGTCCGACTAAGTTTGACCCGTTCCAATACTTTTATCAAGGAAGTATGGGTTGTCATTTTCGGCTGTATCATACAAGCCATTCAAAGCGATGCCAACACTATGCGATATCTTGGATTAGTGTTTGAGGAATATTCCATGGCAAATACAAATTTGAATAGTTTATTACGAAGAAAACGGGAAATGCACCGACTGTCTATTTTCTAATGGTATTAAGATGAATTAATAAAAGTCAAACTCCTATCTTTCCTTCACTACCATTTATCCTATTCATTCTAATGCATATCTTTTGTCTTTTCAGTACAATACAGATTGCCGACTTGAGCTTTTCCTGAAGCGGCGCAGGTTATAAATTTAGTCATCTTGACAAACAATATTATTCTACGAGCGAATTAAACAGGAGATAAGATGCTGTTATATCCACCAAGTCCTCACACATGACAAGATAGTTGCATCAGAGAAGTGTTTCAATTGGTTCAATCTTTGATAGTTGGATTCTTTCTGAAATCAAAAAGAATGTTTTGCCACTGAGGATATATTGGGATCAGGCTTGCCGTATTGAAAGAGGTCGCTCCGGCTAAAGTGCAATTGCCGTCCAGAATAGAATTTGGACGCCGATCCTCTTAGCTGTCCAACAGAATACCTGAATTCCTCCTTTACGGGATGGGACGAAAAAGCACAAGAGTTATTTGTAGAAAGATACAGGCTTCGGTATCAAGTATTTACCTTTTCTTTTTAAATAAAAGGTTAAAAAAGGTAAATACAATGTACACGGTAGAACATGGGCTTGAAAAGGTATTGGAGCTGCTTTACTTGTCAGACGATAGCGAGGGCAAATGATTGATCAGTGTAGTAGCTCAGTGTGTGTGGATTTCTGCAATTGCTCTCCTCGCACATCCTTTTTCTTTTTCTTTTGTTCTATTTTTTATTTGAAACACAATGCATAATGCCTTTATTTATCCTCACTACAAACAACATAGGATTCCTTAATCACGCGGACCATACATACGTTCCATGCGTGCATCGTGTTTGTACCTTGAGTTGGTTTGTAACGGAGTTACGTATGAACTACGCTTTTGAAACCAAGCGGAACGATAAAAATGCAGTTTTCTGCATCTCATAAACAAAATCGTGGAGACCCAGCTGCCAGTTCAACAGCAGGAACGTTGCCTGGATGATCTTCGCTATAAAATAACGCTCAATATCCTCCTTTTTAAATAGAAAGGTTAATCTAATCTATTGCAAATGTTTGCCAAATAAAGATACGTTCGACACACACTACGTTACTGTTTGGATCGTCGCATTCCTGACTTAAAAACGAGAATTGAACAATGAATCGGACAACCTTGTAGTGACCTTTGGCAGGTCGATACTATGACGGCCTACTCTCCTTTTTTTATATCTATCAAATCAGTATATTTTAACTCAGCAGTACTATATGAATTATCCATCTATCTGAATAAAGGAACAACAACCTTAACCTCAAATATCTCACTTATACTCTCAAAAGCATTTAACATATTTCTACGAAAACCTTTACCTGCGGTCAATATTTCTACTCAAGAACATGTCAGATATTACTAAAGGATTCAATCAAAAACTACTAAAAGAACCACGTCACATATGGATGTCACCTAAACCTGTAGTACCTACCTGTAGTACTACCAAATATAGTAGTACTACAGATACCCGGACATGCCGCACACACGACGTCAATGTCCGAGACCTCGCCAGCGCTCACTCTCACTTTCACTACTTTCCTGTAGTATTTCCAAATATAGTAGTACTACAGGTTCTATAGTCATTTCGTGTTGAGTTGGTGTACTTAGCCACACTTGGAGGTGTATTGCTTTTTCGGAACTTTGGTGTACTTGGGTGTACTTCAGGCTGCTTCAGGCATATGTTCGCTACCCTTCAACATAGATGTATACCTTCTAACAAGAACTGCAATCCATATGTTAT
>MZZL01000396.1:75930-86781 GCA_002749535.1 Apophysomyces variabilis | reverse complement strand
TATTGCTGTTATAATATTTGTTTAAATGATGTGCAAGAAATAATAATAATAAAGCTTACATTTCTTTTCATAACTCATCCTTAACCATTTGTTCCGTCACACCGAGAGGTGCACCCTGTTTTTTCTTCCTTCGCTCTCCCACCATATTTTTCTTGGTCGCAGCAGGTTATGTAAAAGGTGATTTTTTGATTGTGCTTTCAGGTCTTGGCAACTTTGAAGAGGTAAACCGTGGGATATATATAAAGGAACCCAACGACTGGTTCCCGTATGAGAGTCAACTTCATGAAAAAGCGACATGTTATAGACAGACTGACTGTTTCCAATCACTTTAGGTTTGCTCTGCGTATAGAACAAATATACCCGAATGTTGTACATCTTGCCAATAGCAATCAGGCGTAGAATGCCATTTGCGGAAATGATCTGGTTATCAGATAATCGTAGAGATATAGCATGCTGCTTGTCACCTAAACAGTGCACTATAGTTACAGACAATGCAGCCTCTGATGGAGAGGTGTTGAAAAGCTTAGACACAGTTTGTATACCCCCTTGCTTCCAACCATTGTAGCGACTTGATTCGGTTCTCTTTTGATATCGGTCGCCCTCTAGCCCCAGCATTCACTGTTTGCATGTACTGTTCATAGTTTGCAGTGGGGCTACGGATGATGGCATCGCGCATACTAAGACCTGGGTTTCTTACAAAGTTCAAATCTGGCAGCTACCATATTTTTATCGTTAGTGTACAGTGCTTGTTTCTGTCTTTTACTTTACCATATAACAAAAAATAGTACAATAAAAAGGATAAGTAAATAAATATTTGAAAGTGCATAGACAGTGAAGTGTTAAGAATAAGAATCAACTGCTGAAATATGACGTATTTAAACAAATCATTTCATTGCGAATGCTTTTCCTTGGATTGTGTAACACTATAGTATAGTTCAAGGCAATAAATCATTCTACAGTCGGCGTGCCAAATACTGAAGACGATCATTTACCAAGAATAATTATATTTTATGGCATAATAGACGTTTTTCTTTCTGCTAACATTAAAAGAGGTCATCGTAAATCTCCATAACATAGTAGTTTATACAATAAGTACACGTCTGATTTATTAACGCTATGAACAGTAACATAAACGAAACTTCTATGGGTTATCTATATTCACTTTAATATATACACTCAGTGAATAAAGAAACGAACCAATAGAAAGTTCCTGCAAGAAAGAAAGAGAAGTGAGACATTGAAATTCTTTGTGTAATTTAATCTTTAATATGTGGAATGAGCTTTTTCTTTTTTATTTTCTATGCGTATAGCCTACTGCTTTCATTATATATGCCTTTGTATTTTAGCTACAAATCCTTTAAGAGAAATAAAAGAAGATTGACAGTACCATTACAGGAAATAAACAAAGTTCTCTGTTGTCATTTGTGGTTCTTTTATTCCTGTTTAGTTTTAGTTAAAGGTGGGCCGTAGATGATGTAATAGTACCATCTGTGGCCATTCTGTATACTTACAAAGAACGGATACATAAGTATAAGGGGTGAGGGCGAGGAAGCGCTGTAGAGGGATGTGTGTCAGGAATGCTAACCATTTTTGAGGATATCAGAAACGTGTAGATCCTGAGATTTCAGGATCCGTCTTTATACACACACAACGTCTGTGCTAAGAGAGTAAATGTACAAATAAATGAAGTATAATGGATCGCTACCTTAATTGTCGCCTATACTGGTTAATCCGCACACAAGGTCATAAAGATTTATCTGTAACATGCACCTACAGATAAAGTGTGTATATAATGTAAGGTTAGCATGTATTTTTCGATATTGGTCTTGAGAAAAAAAATTTAGTGCTTCGGTTAGCGAGTGACCGAGATTGTGAGATTCTGAGCTATTTGAGTGTCTGCGAATGCAAAAATTGGAGTAGCTTGAGAAAAGTATTAAAAGCTGCGGCTCAGCTTGGTGACAGAGTCAAAAATTCAGCAGGCGGGCTGTGACTCATGTCACAAATTCGGTGACTCCGGCTAATGATACTGTTCTAAGTTTGTATTTAGTTCTAATAGCAAAAATGTTTTGTTCTGTTGTCTAGATCTTTCAATTCCAAGAGTTTTTCCCAGAGGTAGTATCAGAATATTGTTAGGTACCAGGAAGGAAGAGCCACATCTCGTTGCTCTATTTCCGTCAACTGACGTATATGATGGGAGGCTCTCTAACACCTGTTAAGCCCATCGGACAAACATGAGCCTGGAGTCAGTCTCATTCACCTGCGAATATGATCTTTGGAAAGGATCAATATAACAGATAGACCAGATGTTGTTGTTTTATGCAACGAACATTTCTATTCTGTTGAAACTGCTGAATCAAATGGGATATAAATTGCAGCATTCGAGCCTCATGTTCTTGCTCTTTGGACTAACCAGTGATGCAATATATAGTGTTGCATTTCTCTCCGACGGGTTACGAGTATAAAAGGCAAAAAAATTGCGGAGACACAGACGCTCTTCGGCAAAACTCAGGGCGGAGTCGATAAAAGATTTTACCCGAGACCAATTCCCGCAGTAAATATGTGGCTGTGGCCTAACAGAAGCGGACAGCGATTTGCTCATGTACAACAAACGCTGCTTATATGCCAAGAAAGCATCGATACGCCAAGCATACAATGAAGGGCCCGTAAACTCCAGAGAAAGAGTAACACGCGTGTTAGAACCAATGAGAAATTAAATCAACCTGATTCAGATTTAACTAAGCGCGGCGTGAGACACCGAGTAGTGGAGAATAATGGAGAGTAAAATTGATATAAAAGCAATTCTTCATACGACGGAAGCTCTAAGCTATCAAACAGAAATGCAACTCAAACTTATCTTTCCTACCTTGCTCTTTGGCATCAGTTGCATCTGTTCTGCTAGCGTCATCGACTATGCTGACAAGAAGGAAGGCTTTTCCCTCCTGGCCAACCCTGTTGTAGGCAATGTTACAACGCCAGATGGATCGATCCTTGGATACCGTCTATACAACGGTGGAAAGAGCGATAGCACACCAGTTATTCTTGTGAGTAGTTTTTCTAATATGCCTTACATGTCCTATATGCTTGTTTACTCTTAACTGTCTTGAGTTCTAACTACGCATTTGCTTTTACATTGTGCTTCTTTTAGGTTTGCGGACTGTAAGTACTAAGAGGCTAATCAAAGCAGAAATGGATGAAATTATTAACAATGCGAGCTGCTTGTTCTTTCTAGCAACATGCTCCAAAACGACTGGAGAGACGTCATTCCTCCCCTAGCGAAGGATCGTCCAGGTAGGTTTTGTGCAGCCGCTTCATATGAAGCCTCTGTGTAACATGTAACTTACTGTGCTTAACGAAAACATGATCGCAGTGTTAACATATGACAATCGAGGAATGGGCGAATCCTCAGTCGTAAATGACTCGCTCATCACTATGAGTAATATGGTCAATGATATTCAGCACCTAACTCAGCATCTCGCATGGAAGCGCGTCAATTTGGCTGGCATATCCATGGGAGCAATGATCTCGCAGTCTCTGTAAGCGGACAATTAAATGCGGCATTAGCCTAGGAAATTTGGCATCTGCTGTTAAGCGATCAGACGCTCATACTATGATTTTGAACAATGTAGCGCAGCAACTCACCCAACCGACTTCATACTCGAGAATCTGGTTCTGATTAGCTCGTAAGTGTGTCTTCCGGCCGTGTTAATATTGGGTTATTGTCGTGATATCTATCTTCATCAGTGGTTGCATGTCGCTAGTACTTGAAAAAATTCAATATCTAATGCACAACGCTTTTTTCTGGCTCTATGTCTACAGTTCAGTCAACAATAGTCTAGCAGGTCCAATGCCAGCCGGGCAATGGATTGAGGAGATGCATAAACCGCCTACTGCTACTGAATGGTACAATTTCCAGGACAAACTGTTCTCGGCTTGCCTTACGCCCGAGTATATCCGCGACCATCCGCAAGATACCAAGGCATATCTTGAGCTGATCCATGCGGGCAAGAACCGAAACTATGACGCCTTCATCGCTCAGTGTGTAACAGCACTCTCTCATTACGATTATACTGAGGCCCTGAAGACCATCACCACAAGGACACTCGTCCTTCATGGTGCAAAGGATATAGGCCAGCTTCCCCAAAACGGTCGAGACATTCATGCATTGATTCGTGGTTCGATGTACATAGAGTATCCCAATGGTGGTCACGTCCTTTATCAGACCAATCCTGAGATAGTGGGAGAGATTTCCAAATTTTTCAGTAGCCATTGAAGAATTTGTTTTTAGGGTCATAAGAGCAATGCAAAACCAGATTTTAGAGTATCAATGACAAATAGAAAGCGCCGTTGTTACCTTTTTCAATTTAACTAACGGGCACACTAGTTTCGATGGGTACTAGTCCGATAGAATTTTGAGAGAACATATTAACTATAAGTTACCGATGTGTCTCCTTCCATTGTTATTTATCCTTTGCTGGTCACGGCTCATGATAAATAAACCGAGCAATGCGACCTCCACATACAAGTCAAAAGTCACATTACTATAAACAGGGAGTTGTGGTTTCACTTGCCCAATTTTCTAAAATGAATGTCGATCTATTCTTTCCATCTATTGAAAAACCCGAGTTTCTGAATGTAGTTTATAACCATCGTATTGCTACGCACACAAGCGTTTCCTAGTCGCAATTTCGCATAACGTTAGATATCCTTCAACAATGAAATTTCAAATTTCTTATTCGTACCGCACCCTACTGTTTACACCATAGGAAATCGGGAATCGTGAGGAAACCGGAGGAAATCAAGAAGTTGACAGAGATGAGGCCGAAGATGTGGCAGAACTTCCATCACTGCGCTTTATTAGTCTATATAATAAAAAAGTTTTTCTATCTCTATATCTTCACATCTTGAAAAGCTGAAATACGTTGCTAATTTTTTCTGGTTTTGTTTTTGGGTGAGTCAGCCGAGGAGCCGTCGATACCACGGTAATGGGTGGGCTTCTACCACATCGGAGGCCGAACCGGAGTCAACTGGGGTTGTGCTAGGAACGCCCCGCAACTTTAATGCTCAAATTTGCATCCTTCAGTAACCTGTAGGAACTTCAAGTAACCTTTCACCCATATTTTACATTGCATTAGCCAGATTGAACCCGTTGTATATAGAACTTTGTTCTTCTTTAGTAGTTTTTATTAGTTTGGTACAGAAAAGAGAACAATGGAAGGCCTTAACCTTCAGTTTCTGAGTGTTTTACATGCGTTTCTTTTTGTTGCCTTTGTAGCCTGCGCGCCTCCTCATCCTCATTTCGCTCCATTTACATAGTCAGATTCATTGGTTTGACAGATTCATGGCTTAGGCAAACAGAACAGAGCTAGAATTTCTAGTTAACAAATCACAGCAAAACCTCTACAAGAGTCATGCGTCATTTAGCTAATCTCCTTTCTATGGCAGAACGTGTTTCATATCTACAGGCTAAATTCCTTCTCCGGGCACATGGTCTTCCAGACGACACGCTCCTCGCCACTTTGATCCCACATCTTAACAATTCTAGCACGAGTCATTGGAGTAAACTAAAGAAAACTACACTTTGGGATAGGATATTAACAACAACCCCTCTTACGAACACTTCCCAACTTTGCATGATCTTTCGTGCCTTCTTTGTTGAAAACCTCACAAGTAGTCGTATAGATAACCAATCTGTCCTGTTCACTGACTGTCGACCTTGTTTGGGAACTGACCCCATTATGTGGATCCCCATGACACGTATGGAACGCAGCCGCTGCACCCGATGGCGCTTAGGTTGGATGCCCGGAGGGAAACCTCAGCCCTGTCCACGTTGTAGATCTGGAACCACTAGTCGCCGACATTTTGTCGATTGCTTCCAAACACATTGTCGTCTCAAGGTTGGGCTCTCTATCCCTCACCCAATCTCCCATGTCCTTAACTCTGTGCCTCAAACGCCACCTCGTGATCGCCGCCGCCAACTTTATCGGACTACTGCCTGGCCAATTCTACAACAGATCCTAGCTGAAATTGACCAAGCGTGTCACCCAAATGACACATGTGTAAGCTCGCCCACAGACCCCAATCACAATTTTGTACGCTGGGTGACCTCAGCCCAATAGCCCTACCACTCCCCTACCTTCCTCTCTTCACTACTCTGTAGGCGCCGCCGTTTCTCCCTGTCTCTTGTGCCTGTTCCTCCTCTTGAGCCCTTTTCCCTTTATCTTCACCTTACTTTCGCTTTCTTCTCTATATCTCGGTAGTACCTCGTTCTTCATACTTTCTTCCTTTTTTCCCTGCTGCCATGTCAGGGTTTTTTCATTTCCCTTTCTTTTTCCTGACCGGGCGAGAGCGGGCATGCTTTGATAAGCGCAGCGCTCACCGTCGTTAAATAAAATTTCAACTTTCACCTGTAAGTGTGGAATTGCTGATATCATACAAAATATTTGCTTCCATTGCTTTCTCAATATATGTTCAATTCGGAGCTATAAAATATATATACCTACTCACAATCTATACCGTTAGCTTTTATTACTTTGGCGTACGCTACCAGTAGTAGCAAGATAGGGTCTTGGAAGCGGTAACAGAACCATTACTTCACTTATGGCGCAAGCGTTGAGCACATGATGCACCCTTCAGAAGCCTATTATTTGGTTAGTGGCACGACAGACCTCGAACCAGTAACTTCTTCGCTTAAGGTGATAAAATCATAAACCATGAGATTTTTTTTTATCAAAGCATCGTTTGTAGGTCCATGTGGCCTACAAAACAGAAAATTGAAAAAGAGATTCGCACAGCATGTCATTTCATTTTTTTTCTATTTCTACTCATCAAAGGTTTATTCTATATATAATGCGGGAAATTTTTGGTGACTTTCTGGTGACTTTTGGTTACTTTAGGTTAAATTTTGGTCATTTCGCGAAAATCAACAGAAATTCGGGTTGTTTTTGGTGAAAGTTCTGGTTACTGGTTTGCTGACCAAACTTTTTGGGTATGTTTCTGGTTTCTTTTCGGTAACAAATCTGGTGACCAGACTTTTTAGTAAATATTTGGTCAACGGACACCAAAATGCACCAGATATCCTGCTTCTTTTTTGGTTACTATCCATGCATATTGTATAGTATTCGTTTATTATATAAGGGTGTATTCCCCAAATCTATGGGATGCATGGTCATACTAGGGTATATGTGGAAAGCTTTTTCGGTTTGCCTTGTGGAAGGGAGGATGCCGACAATGCTTTCAAGGTATTCTGCTCTGGTAATGTAATCCTTCGTTCGTCTTGAACTACCAAAAGGAAACCCGCTCGTCATAACAACGTCTACGTGTAAGCGTATGTAGCATAGTACATTGCTGGTGGTGGCAGTGCTGTGGTGAAAGAAAAACTGCACTTCTCCAAAGAATGTCTTCCACTGGAGATCTTGCCGACTTCGGAAACCACATCGTGCCTTCTGATCCACCGGTAATCGTAGTCTCACTAAACTGTAGTTCTGAGAACGAGCATTCTTGGCAAAGAAACGGACACCATTAACAAACGCCTCTTGAGCCACATGAATCTCTGAAGAGAGGTCCTCCAAGTGCTCATTTTCCCTCCTCCAGAAGTCTGTGACAAGGGCTGCCAAGTTCATATGTTGATACGCTAATATATCCTCCTTCTTGAAGGCCTTTAGCGTAACCTCTCCGTCTTCTGGCTCTGCTGTTAACTGCACGCGCTCAACCTCGTCGTCTTTCGTATACTTCATGCAGCGATCGAAGTACATAGCTGCAGAACTGAATATCAAGGCGTTGGCGGCGCTTGCCTGCGAGCGGGAACGGGATCGAATCCTTGGCTTGAGCATTCCGAAAATGCGTTCCATAGGGCGGGTGCTTCAATATCGGAGTGGGCCGAGATGAGCAATTGCATCAGTCAGGTGGAGAAGCAAATGCTCATTTATCGTGAACACAGATATTGGCAGGTATTTCTTGAGGAATAAGTGCCAGTTTGACAAGTCTGAGAAAGAGTAGGTGTAAGTTATGTAATGCTTCTTCTTTCCCTGTATAGTATTACTTTCTGATATCAGCCAAGTTGTCCTCAGAGATCTGATATTGTAATGCCAAAGCACACGCTCGTGAAATAGATAAAAGAGCATCCTTTGCAGCCTTAATATCTGCCTCAGAAAACATAGAAAGCTGTTGTGGTCTTGGCCGTCTAGCCCACTGCTCGTCCAACTGCTCAATGACTAGTGTAGGTATGATATACTGCAAAAAAACCATCCAGTCGACAGCATGCGCGTAACCGGCAGTTTGTTCTATATCTACCATGCATGTTTAGCAAAGTGGTATATCCCAAAGCATATTTACTTATGAACGATCCTTCAAAGATGCCTGGCATATAAGAGTGTTGGCTTCTGTCATGCACTGCCCAATGGCTTTGCAATACCTGGGTCCCAATGCAAGACGATTGTTGCTGCGATATCTTCCCTAGATCGCTTCCCAAATCTGATGGGCAATACCATGGCCAAAGCAATGCATCTCATCAGATCCAAAAGAAAATGGGCCTGTGAATGTAGGAAGAGCGGAAAACATCGCCGATCGCTTCAACCCATATTGCTAACATCGTTTTGGTGAGTAATCTGGCTGTGTGATAGTATATCTGGGTACCTCATCTCCATTATGAAAATGGATCGCCTTTCTCTCCGAAGCTTTCTGCAGTCCTCCCAGGAAGTACATACCATGACCATTGTAGGACTGTCCTTCTACAAGACAAAATTCGGCATCCATATTTAGAAGTATGTCCACTATGACAGCGGGGATCTGCCACGCCAGGGATATCACCACTCGCGATTAGCAGGTGCACTTTGCANCACTATGACAGCAGAGATCTGCCACGCCAGGGATATCACCACTCGCTATTAGCAGGTGCACTTTGCAATAGTAAGTGACCCCTTGACAACGGATATTCATTCCACGCTCTGAGAGAATCTGCAATTCATCAAGTATGGGCTTCAGAAAGCTAAAAAGTTCTTTTGGCTTCTTCGGCCCTGGTATCACTGCGACTTGTATAAGGTTCTCCTTCAGATACCTGTAACAAATATTAAGAAAATCTATTTATATATTGGTTCGTAGCTTTTTTCTGGGGAAGGTTGAGGTTTACGGTCATCACCATGATGAGTGTCTGCTGCCGCTTGTGGAAGAGATTGCAGCCATCCACAAACATTGAAAGAACTATATCATTTGGACCACTGATCAATGGCTTGCACGAATTGTATAACTTCCCGTCAAAAATGTCAACAAATTCAGCCTCATGCATTTCTTGATTATAACGCTGACGGTAAGAGAGCATGGATCTCATCTGTGGATAGAAAAATAAGGCTGCAATTTGTTGAGACAAAGGAAGATGCGTAGTGGTCAGTTGAGCCTTGTTTGTTCGTCTGCAATAGCGTGGTTTGTTGCACTGCGGGCAATGCAGCTCTCTATCATCCGTATACATATAGCATCCTCCAGGGTAGGTATCATATACCATCGGCCTGATGGGAAACATCCGTAAGAGAAACTTTTTTGCTTTATACTAGCTTAGAAGCTGTTGTTTTTCTATAGGGCGCTAATAATCAGCTTCCTAATTGTATAGTGTACGCCATATGTATTTACCAAACTTTGGATGCCGAACATAGTCGTTTATCCGTTGTATTATCTCATCTGTCGCATTTCTTTTCAAGTTCAGATCAGTCAATAAAGTGATCAACTCTATTGTGCTTCTCTCGATGAATGACAGGTCAGGTACGTCTTGAACTTCAACATGTAATGGCCCATCATCATTACATTGCTGCACAGTTACACCACTATGTGACATATATTCTTCCCGTATATCATCGTCGTTGGTATCTTCCATTTCATTGATCACCAACTGTTTGTCGCTTGCATCGCTATCATTACTATCAACTATGTCATTGGCAGGCTCGTCCAGACCATCCTAACCATTAAGAGGGCTTCGTCCTCTCTCCAAGGCAGGAGTTTGACCAACGAAAGGGCCTAACAACGATTGGAAAAGTCAGTTTGCATATTTGCTATCAAGTAACTCTTACCTCCGGCAGGTAAAGGATTGTATGCAATGCGTGATCTTTTCCGAGATCGTGCATGACAGCTGAACTGATGTTTCTCGCGCTCCTTATTTGGAAAGCGATTGCTACAATACATACAAGATTTCATGCTTAATGGACGATCGCAATTATTATTTAGCTTCTAATGGACGAAGATACAGTTCAGTATTTATGTTGTAGCGGTTTTAGTTTTGGAAAAAAATCACGTCGCGTGTGTTTCAAAACAAGTACGCAACAGTATCTCACTTCGTGTTTTATCTTTGGAGGCGTATCGCGTTCTTTTCGACGCGTGCTTCTGGTATATTTGTTGTAGTTTAAGCTCATGTAAGCATCTTGCGATCAGTGCAACAAGTCATAACCATATACGGACACCAGGTATTACTAAACTTAAAACGTTGCAAAACAATAAAAACTTTGCCCTATAGTAGATGTCAATCCCTCTACGTAAAATTATCTTTCGTCGTACACGGGACCTCCCAATTACCTTAAACATCCTGAAAGCAAAGTTCAAGATATAAACAGAAATAGTGACTTGTATAACTGAGTGTATAACGCGTATCCGGGCTATATTATGAAATTACACGTTAGTAGATTTAATCTACGATATCGTGAAATAATTAAAAAAAGACTGACAAAAAATTTTTGTGTTGCCTTTTCAACCTGTATAAAAGGTAAGTGCCAGTATCTATCAAATTAACCATATATTATTACCGAACTTTAATCATGATGAACGCCAAAAAATCCAACCGCAATGCTGTCAATAACAACGAGAACGTGTTAAATG
>MZZL01000396.1:62636-75805 GCA_002749535.1 Apophysomyces variabilis | reverse complement strand
ATCAGTCAATAAAGTGATCAACTCTATTGTGCTTCTCTCGATGAATGACAGGTCAGGTACGTCTTGAACTTCAACATGTAATGGCCCATCATCATTACATTGCTGCACAGTTACACCACTATGTGACATATATTCTTCCCGTATATCATCGTCGTTGGTATCTTCCATTTCATTGATCACCAACTGTTTGTCGCTTGCATCGCTATCATTACTATCAACTATGTCATTGGCAGGCTCGTCCAGACCATCCTAACCATTAAGAGGGCTTCGTCCTCTCTCCAAGGCAGGAGTTTGACCAACGAAAGGGCCTAACAACGATTGGAAAAGTCAGTTTGCATATTTGCTATCAAGTAACTCTTACCTCCGGCAGGTAAAGGATTGTATGCAATGCGTGATCTTTTCCGAGATCGTGCATGACAGCTGAACTGATGTTTCTCGCGCTCCTTATTTGGAAAGCGATTGCTACAATACATACAAGATTTCATGCTTAATGGACGATCGCAATTATTATTTAGCTTCTAATGGACGAAGATACAGTTCAGTATTTATGTTGTAGCGGTTTTAGTTTTGGAAAAAAATCACGTCGCGTGTGTTTCAAAACAAGTACGCAACAGTATCTCACTTCGTGTTTTATCTTTGGAGGCGTATCGCGTTCTTTTCGACGCGTGCTTCTGGTATATTTGTTGTAGTTTAAGCTCATGTAAGCATCTTGCGATCAGTGCAACAAGTCATAACCATATACGGACACCAGGTATTACTAAACTTAAAACGTTGCAAAACAATAAAAACTTTGCCCTATAGTAGATGTCAATCCCTCTACGTAAAATTATCTTTCGTCGTACACGGGACCTCCCAATTACCTTAAACATCCTGAAAGCAAAGTTCAAGATATAAACAGAAATAGTGACTTGTATAACTGAGTGTATAACGCGTATCCGGGCTATATTATGAAATTACACGTTAGTAGATTTAATCTACGATATCGTGAAATAATTAAAAAAAGACTGACAAAAAATTTTTGTGTTGCCTTTTCAACCTGTATAAAAGGTAAGTGCCAGTATCTATCAAATTAACCATATATTATTACCGAACTTTAATCATGATGAACGCCAAAAAATCCAACCGCAATGCTGTCAATAACAACGAGAACGTGTTAAATGAACTTCGACGTGATCAACAGGCGATTCGCAACGAGATTCAGGAGTTGAAGAAGCTGCAGGTCTTGATGTTGGAGCAGCTGAAGCATGTCAAGGCCACGGTGGAAAATGATGCAACAAGAGAGGAAACGCGTCGCCAGGTTAATTATCGAAAAGATTTACTCAGTCGAAAAACCCACGGATGGAGGCAAGGCACTGCGATTGTTACTGAAGATATCATTGCCTTCATCCGCACGTCTCTTCAGACTGACAAGCTCTCGGAACTTGAGACCAATAGCAATTCCGAGGCCTCTCTTGACCATGACGAACCTCTGGTAACTGTGGATGCCGTGCGGCGCAGAATCACCCACTGGGTCAAATGGAGTTGCGACAAGGTTGCCAAGTCGTTCCAAGATTCAGGTGTCCTACTTCCTAACTGGAGTGATCTACCTGGATCTGACAAGGCAACCTTGTTTCAGGCTGTCAACAAGGCTGGCGTTGACCTTGGCCTTCCATTGACTGCTGCGTTGATGACTGGCTTGCTAAGCATTTAGTGAGCGAACACTGGCACAACAGAGCTCAGCAGGCCAGACGCCGGTAATAATTTTTTTCCTTTTTTTCCTGGCTAAATATGACTGACATACTCAATAGCGAGGCTAAACGGGTTACCAGAGGCAAGCGTGGGTTAAGCGCGGCCGAAACACTTAACGAGAGACAAGCGGTGAGTAGTAGGTTGCCACTATGTACGTATCATGTATTGACATTTCTATTTATAGGGCGCTCCCAGACACAAGCTGCGACGTACCAAAGAGCTTAGACGCTCTAAAAACTCAGCAGGTAGTAACGATCATATATTTACTATACAAAGCAATTCCTAATTTTTGAGATAGTGTCCATTGTCTCTTCCGCTGAAGAATAAGCCTTTCACAGTCAGCTTATTCTTTGGAACAATATTTGCAATTTGTTAATAAAGCATTTATTAATCAAAAGAAACCAGAAAGAATACACCAAGTGATTTGGGTGTATTCTGGTCATTTTCCGACCGTTTTAACCAAAACACCTGGTAGTTTTTTGAGTGTCTTTTTGGTGATATTAGGTGGTTTTTTGTTGTTTTTAGGGTAAATTCTGATGGTTTTCTCTTAGATTTTGGTGGTTTTTGGTTAAATTTTGGTTCCGCAAAATAACCAAAAACCACCAAAAGATTTCCCGCAGTGCTAGCTGCAGTGAACTTCTTTTCCTGGTCATACATATCAAAAAAGCCGGAAAGGTCAGTATTGCTATTGGTCTATTTTTGACATGTTTATTCTAACCATTAAAGCGAACGATTTCTGCTATACTATTTCTCATTAAAAGTTGTTTTTGGGAACCACAGTTGTAGAGTTTACTGCTAATTGTTACATTGGGAATTCAACAGACTACGTATTAGTTAACAAAAAAAATAACACGCTAGGAACGGGAAACACTTCGATAAGAACTGATGGAGACCAAGAGAGCGTATGTTCCTCATGATGTCGTTATTTATTAGAAAAAGTTAGCTTGGACGACATGAAAGTCTCTGTATTTAAAGTAGGTAATGGACCAACAATATACAAGAATAAACAGCTCTGTTTTTCTTTTGAGGATTGGTGGGCGCGTTAGGCTAATACTATCAATATCATTAATTCTATAAACCCTGGTGTATTTCGAGTGCCCGAATCTTATTTACACAACAGTTTTATCGCAAAGAGATTTCCGCGTTCAGCAATTGGTTATCCCATAAAAACAATCAATCATTTAATCTTTTGACACAAGAAATGTAAATGGAAAAAAAACTGCAGAGTGAGGATATTGATGAGACCTCGTTTGCTATCTTTCTTTCTTCTTTCGATACTTTGAAAGATGACGACAATGACAGTTTGTCACAAACCAAATATTCGAAAGAAACTGAACTGACGGATAGTAAAAGATGGAAAGATCAGTGGTTCGCTACGTTACGCATCCTGACGAAATATTTAAGAGGTATGGTATCTATCTGTAGTCTCTCCAATAAGCTACCTGCTGACTCTGTTTCTGATCTTGTGCGAGAATCGAAGACCTGCATGAGTATTCAACCTTAAGACAAGTCGGAGCTGACCATTCGTCGGCGATCCGTCATAATAATAGGCATATTATTCAAAAATACGACGTTTTGCCTGCACAAGTACGTCTCATTTGCTCAAAGGTTATGACTATGATACAATAATTTATGGACTTTTATCCATAGTTGCTATAAACATAGAAATGTTTAAGCAACATAACCACTCTTCGTCCTATTTTAGTTTATCCTGCCTTATTCATCGCAACGCATGTAAGAATGGAAGCGGATACCGAAACCTAGGAATAGGTGGAGGCAATGGCGGGTACTGCCGGATTTCTGACGAAGCAGACTAAGCCCATGGAAAATTTCCCAAAGTGTAATGGTTGGTAATCAGGTAGGTGCATTATACAATGACCCATTATGTGAGATTCGACACTTTTATTCTGTCATAATCACAAAGCCTGCAATGGATCATAACCAATGCTGTTTATTGGAAGCTTTCTACGCTAGCATTCATCCTTCACCCTAGAAGTCGCTTTTGGACTGTGAATGGAAAACAAGTCCCCTTTCCCTCTCAAGGACGTTTCACTATTGCCTACAAAAAAGGAGCAGTTAAAGTTTGACATAGGCTGAAACAGCTGGGTTTGCCCAAAACCTTGCTGGATGTTGATGAAATAAGAAACATGATTGACGTTTCAGCCAATGGCCATTCCCACCCATTAGACGTATCATTTCTTGCGTACAAATGAAGGTGACATTTGAACTTCGCAAGATAGCACGCCGTTATTCTAGCATATTGATGGCGAAATCGGTCAGAAGCACTGATATTAAAGGGTCACAGCCCCTATCTTTCTAATGAATGCTTGGCTGTGTGACCGGATCAGTCTTTCAACCTCCTTCAAGCATACACTGGATCTAACTAAAAGTTAATTTGCCCTCCATTCTGTTTATTATTGCGCCTAATTGTCTATCGTATCTACAAATTTGAGAGCATGAATTCTGTATGCATAGAGTTAAAAATGCTGCATCTTTACCCAGTTTCCAAGATATTGCACTCAACGCATACCTTTGAGTAAGAAACATAATTAGCGGAAATGCCATAACAAGCAGGTGGGATTCTGTTTGAGGCTTAATGTGGCTGTCGGCTAAGCTTTCATAGGTTATCTTCTACGTTGAGCACCTGGCGGCAGAATGCGGCTAAGGTCCGACTGTACGCCAGTTTAAGGGGTAGGTGTGAGCATTGTGTTCCTGTTTGACCTTCTCTGATAACACCGCGTTTAGCAAAACATTGGTTACGTGATGGAGACATTAGTGGTATTTTTGCGTTGTTGCAGTTTAGTAAAACAGAGTGTTCTATCCAGTGAAACTTGTAAACATAATAGTTCTTCTGCATTTAAAAAGGACTTGTATTTTCACCTGCCATTTCTGAATATATCAGTTGACACTACAAATAAACAAATTTCTTTTGTGGTTATCGATCCTTCCGAGGGCAGATTGAGTAGGCGTTTGGTCAATGCCTATTTGTATACAAACGTTCGCAAAAAGTGATACGTGCTAGAACGGTAGATGCAGTCGCATGCATGGCAAAACTTTGCTGACATGGCAGCACAGTACTTAGTCGTTTCAGCAACGTCATTACCAACTCAGCATGACGGATCTTACTTACCGTACGCATGTAATTGACAAGACCTATATTTCATAACACAATTGATGCTTTTAGAATTGGCCTTTGCTATTTAATAAACTATATCTGTTTTAAGATTGTACTAATTACTCCGAGTGAAACTAACGTCGGTTTTCCGTTCTCTTGTGTGACACTATGTACGACGGGTGAAAAGAAAAAGTGGCCTGGGAATTATTTAGAGTTAGGTTACGAAAAAAAAATACGCATCATGCAAAAGCAGGTACAAATACAAAAAAAAGTGGAAACTAAATAGAGTAGAGACCTACAGATTGCTTGAACAGCGAAACAGTCCAACAAATAAAAGAAAGAAAACAAGTTGGATTGGTAGTGAGAGAGATGTACTAGGCATAAACAATTAAAAAGGAAATAGGCATAATAGCCAAAGATGAAAGCCATACACAGGGCGTCAGAAACACTATCCACACGAGCAAGGGAACAAGACTTCAGCGGATAAACAAACTTTGATTTGCAACATTTATAAGGGAATAACTGCTTGGGACAGTTAGCAGCACTCGTCCGATCTTTCTTCGAAAATCAACTTGTCCTTCTTTGAAGACATCAGCCTTAGAACAGTGCTAACAAAACCTTTGTGTGAACTTACACTCATCCAGACCATAATAGTGGAAGTCTACTAGAAGGTAAGGAGGTGCCATTATTTGACGCATTGACCTATCCCATAATCGAGTAGTGCTTGGATTATTCACAGACTAACTGTTACAACATAGACTGAAAATTTAGCCAACATGAAATTTCATGCTCTTATCATACTCGTGTTGTGCGCTCTGGTTGCAGCCGAGCCAATGGCGCTTCGCGATATGGAAAGGGATAATCTACTACGCAGACAACAGTGCGAGATACCTCTGGGGGCCATGATAAAACGGTTGGACACGGCAGGTATACGTTATCCCATTGGACAAAGAGTATGCGTGAGTTGCAAAGGAACATGCAACAGATTCTACTCTGGGAGCTGTCGCGATAGATGCAAATACGATGCTTGTGTTAGATTCTTGGGCGGCTACAGGGGACGAGACCCTCAGCCCTCTTGTTCCAAGATTCCATTACCTTGAACAATTGGGGTTTCTCTTGATTATTATAACCCTTTTCAGATTTTTCTGCTCTTTGACCTCCTATCGTACATCGTCAAATATCCCGACACTCCCCTTTCCATCCATTTTGACCCCTCGTCTGTCTTCTTTCCTTTCTTCTTTCATGTATAACCTTATTCAAAGGGCTGCCAAAAGTGTTATAAATCCTGTTTAGCTGCAAACTTGAGAGGGCCAGCAAAGTTCGATTACGCAAAACTTCTTATTGTGACATGTCAGCAGACAATTATCTGCGGTTGAAGAGCGATTCTACTACCTTTCCACCCATGGGTAGAATTTCTGTCATTATCACATTTTTCTCTTTCCCAAATCGCTGTTAATGCAGCTGATATACATTAAAAACTTAGCATAGCAAAAACAGAGCATGCACAATTCCCAGGAACTGCATAAATTATTTTTTTATCGCACGCTTCTAGTATGGCTTTCTTTCACAAAAATTTTTTTGTACTCTATTTTCACTCCATGGTGTTTTGGTACTTTTTCATTGGCAAAGTTACTTTCACAGCGTTGTTGACATATCATCCTAACGATATACAGCCTTGACTTGGAAGCATGTTCTCTACTGGTAGGACCAATGCTATCCTGTGCCATTGACTCTTGGACAAGTCCTTTCCATCAAGAATTCCTTGGGGTCACAAGTCATCGGATTTCCACATCAACTTGGACGGTGCAAAAATTACGGTTGGGCTTTGAGCCTTTGAACGGTCCACATACTGGAGAAAATCTGGCGGAAGTATTCTTAACAATCCTTGGAGAGTTTGATCTGTGCGAAAAACTCTTTACTATAACCAGCGATAATGCGTCAAACATGCTAAATGTGACACAGGTCATAGAAACACGCGCTATAGAAAATGGATGGGTAAATAAATTAATCATAGAATTCCTGTATACTTATAATCACTTGCAAAACTAGCCATTCCGAGCAGAGTTGTATCATATACCTTGCTTGGGTCATATTATCAACTTGGCTGTCCAAGACATACTGAAAATCGGCCTGTCAGCACAAGCACCAGAAACTGGGGACGAACTAGATAATGAACGCGAATCCATGGAGACAAATGTCATTATTAAACTGCAAAAAGGCATTAACAAGAGAAGGTACAAACGCGCATTCATTTTTCGTCTTTGCTAAATAACTACTTACCAGATCCTCACCCCAACGGATTGAAAAATTCAAGCGTATTCAATTAAACGAAAAGTGCCCCGACCTCATACTTAAAAGCGATGTTCGTACCCGTTGAAATTCGACGTTCCAAATGCTTGCTCGTGCGATAGTTTTGAAGGATGCTTACATGGCAATGTGTGCCAGTTTTCCAGAGCTGAATCACTATAAACTTACGGACCACGAGTGGACATGCATTGATCAAGTGAAGAATCTACTCCATATGTTTGATGTCGTGACCGAACGTCTCTCTGCAAGCAAATCCCACGCGACAATCAATACAAGCATCTTATTTTACAATAAGTTCATGGACTCGCTGGAAGATTTTGCAGCTGATACTCAAAACTATATAGAATTGCGAAACGCTGCCGGGATTGGATTAAAAAAGCTGCAAAAGTATTACTGCAAAACGGATAATACGCACGTCTACGCAGTTGCCACCGCAATGGACCTACGTATGAAGTTCTCATGGTAGTATCGAAGTGGTTGGGAGGAAGAATGGCAGGTCCTTAGCCAGAACATGGTGAAGGACACTTGGTCCAGTTTTCCAAAAAGAGGAGAGGCCGAAGCTGTGGTTGATGAAAAGATGAAGGAGCTTTATGACTTGTACGGAATGCCGAATACGTCAGACGAGCTAGCTGATTACACTTCAGAGAAAATCTGCGCTCCCACTACAGGAGGTATCAAAGCCTTGCAATTGGTATACTGGCAGATGCAGTCGCATCGATGGCCAAATCTTGCTAACATGGTGGCACAATATTTAGCTGTTCCAGCAACGTCAACGCCATCTGAACCATGCTGAAAAGCATCGGGCCTTTTACTTCCCTACACACGTAATCGACTAGACCTACATGTTATAAAACAGTTAATGCTTTTAGAATTTTAGTCATCCTTTTCTTTTGAATAAACTAGATCTGATTCAGAATTGTGTTAATTAGTCTAAGTAAAAAATGGCTTCGGTTCTTCGGTTCTTTTGCGGAACACTACTTGTTTTTTTTTGTTTTGATAGCCGGCATGATCAGTATATTATAGCACTGGATAGAACACTCTGTTTTAGTAAACTATAATGTTACTAAAATGCTACTAAAATTTGATGTTTTAGGTACATTTTAGTAACATTTTAGGAATACTAAAACTTTTGTTTTAGGATCCTAAAAGGCATATTCTAGTATACTAGAACATTTGTTTTAGTAACTTTTTCATCTGCTTAAAAAGACACTAAAAAAACACTAGAATGTTACTAAAACATTTATTTTAGGTACTTTTGTACCGGTCAAAAGTCTCCTAAAAAGATACTAGAACATCACTAGAACATCACTAGAACATCACTAAAACATTTATTTTAGGTACTTTTTTGCCAGTCAAAAGTCCCACTAAAAAGACACTAGAATATTACTAAAACATATGTTTTAGGTACTTTTCTGCCGGTCAAAAAAATCAATAAAAAAGACAGCAAAATGTCACTAAAATATGAACTTTATTCATATCTTTAATCTAATCATACATTATATCATTAGCTGTCTCTCACAAATCTTTTATTTTAGTGCATATTCCAATAGAAACTACTCCTGCATTTGCTTATCTTTCTATCGATCCTTTAACAATACAAATGAAAGCTGACTCATCTTTATGTTGTAGCTATATATAAAAAGCAAATAATTAGGCTTACCAAAATTTAAACGTCGTTTAAAAGCTGTATCATTAAAGCTGTTTTACAATGAATGATTACATATACTACAAAAGCACGACCGCAATGGAAATGAGATATATGAATTAGCAGCATTAATTTAACTAATCGTATAATTAATACCTACAAAAATTTTCAAGGAGTGCTGCATTGCCTGTTCAATAAAATCGAATAGCACATTTGATAGATGCTTTGTTCAGAGAACGAACAATGACTATGCCATGGTTGACCTAAACTGTAGAGAAGTTAAGAGGGAGAAAAACCTAAAGTGAAATGTAACTTCAACGCGTTACTAAGAATAAGCTGAAGTATATACCCTCATTTACTGATGCGTAAGGGAATTCAGCATGTCTAAGTGCGCCATTATCAATGAGCCCTTCACAATATTGAAACTACCTTACAACAATATCTATAACGTGCTGCATAGATTGTAAAGGAAAAGAAAGCAAAAATCGAAGAGAAAGTGAAAAGAAAGAAAAGCTTCCCTAACTTTATTATTTGTGCTTTTATTAGTGAAGTATGTAAGGGCAACGTACCCCTGACATACTATTGAAATGAGAAGATAAAAACTTCATTGTAAAGTGCGCACATTCAATCATATTCAATTCTAGTAAATGTCTCAATCCTGTAACCAACGTTTTACTGAATGCTGTGCTGCCAGAGAAGTGCAAACAGGAGCCCAACTGTCGTCGCCTGTCCCTATAACTGGTGAACAGTTGACCTTGGCCGCACTCAGCCGCCAGCTGATCAACGTAGAACATGAGCTGAGAGAGCTTAGCCAGCAATAGCAACTGAATGCCGAACGATTGCACGACATGTTGGTTGAAAACCAATAGTCAGATCACATTGCTTGGTGAGATGCAACGCGATCATAGCTCAGCTTCTCAGAGCACTAGTGCCGGTAGTTAAGCTGTTAGCAGGAGAATAGCTGGGCCTCAGGATCCTGAAATTTCGGTAAATACAATAGCAATGTCATAAATTATAACTTAGCTTTAGTACAAAGGCTGCTTCGCAGCTTCATAGCCCAACTTGGTGCGAAGTTAGTTTTTAGCAGATTCAGTTATTGTTTCCTCTGCATTATAATAAACTAAGGCATCCACAGTCAATAAAATATTATTTTGGAAACCATATCTTACAGTCAACTTCCATGTCAATCTCCTGGGGCAGTACTGGAATGCCTCGCATTTGTGAGGAAGCAGCTAATCGCAATTTAACAATGAGTATAGCTAATTTAAAACGTGTCGCCATTACCATGTTCGAAAGATCACAAGCGGTCATTTTCTTCATGCCGTCTTACAGTCTGCATGGTCTGCATCACGAAGCCATGCTCATTTGCAGTAGAGCAAACAGAACATTTGCAAGCTATATTGCAGTTTGTATAGTAGCTCATTGTTAAAAGGAAGCTCGCATTAAAGGAATAAAAGTAGATCAAGTATTAATTACCCTAATTAATAAAAGGTTCCTTAAATGCAGCTATATTAAACCTCAGACAAAAAATTCTAGTGACATTTTAGGATACTAGAAAATTACTAAAACTCGTTTTTGAGCGCAGTGTAGGAAAGCCTGCTTCTTACTTTTAACTAAGGTATTTTGATTGACTGACCTGAATATAACTAATCTTAACTTTTTGCTTGTTGTATAAAGTAGCTTTCCTTTCTTTAAAAATGGAAACAGAGAAGTATGACAAGCGTTTTAGTGGTACAGATACTTTTTTATGTTGTAACTTAATTACTTTTAAAGGTAACTTTTTGTAGGCCTATACATAATGCTTCTGTTCATTATTTCTATGCTGGCTTAGGTAGTTAATATATTTCAGCTTTTAGTATGTTTTACTGATTATCATTTTTAGAAACTATGCTCTTTTGACCTTCAGTGATTAAGTAAGATTATATATAAATGCGATCGTAAAGCTAGCTATTTTTTTAGTACATCATATTATATAGCTCCAAGAAAATAAAGTTTTCGTTTTTCTCTATATATATGGCTAAAGAAGTGTCCTTATACGTGCCAAAGAAGTGTATTTTATTGGCTAAAATGATGAATGTAACGGAAAAAGCTTCCAATCAAAAAGATTAGATAAGAATCACCAGCTCCAATAGAGTGTATCTTTTTAAACAACTTGATCGAATTAAAAGTGCTTAAAGAAAGGTATATAATTGAATAAAACTAAATGTTAGTCTATAATGTATACTATTTAATTTAATAACATCAACGTAATATTCTCTGACTTATAGAACTTCATACAACTGTTGAACGTGAGGGAGGGGGGGTAGAGAAGGTGGTGGAAAGGTGCTACAATCTGAAATTCTACTAAGTTTTTACTACCAGTACAATTTCTTTTTGACTGCAGTATGGAATATCTTGGTTGTCTCATCTGTGTCATTGAATGCCCATTGTGCCAAGAGATAAAGCAAGAGAAGCTTTGAAGCTCTGTGGAAATAGGAAGAAATAAGACAGAAAGGTCACAGCGTCATAGAAAAGCATTATTTCCTGTTCTTTGTATATGTTGCTTGAACAGAGCAGTAAGTGAAGAAGTCGATTATAAACAGCCCTTTAAGCACATGAGGCAAGCCAAGGAAGACCTTGTTCTTTGCGAACAAACACACATAACAATGGGCTTAATCTCAGCAGATCATAAGAATATGGACACTCCGCTGCTTGCAATATTCATAAGTATCGTTAAAAGGCCAAGGACATCCTTACCAACCCCATGCAATTACGATCGGTATGGTTGAGGGGCCGAAGCTCTATTCATATTTTAGCTAAAGTTTGGAAAAGGGGGGAACCTTTGCGTTATAGCACCGATCCTGACTGGGAGAAATTTCGCCATATTGGTTGGACATGGATACGGAAAGCGTATCTGACACAATCTTAGCATGTAGGTCGAAATTATGAAACGTACAAGTGAAACTGAACATGCCATGTTCACGTCCCGAAGTTGGTCTTGCTTGCGAGAGCATGTCAGCTGGATTAGAAGATTCGAATGATATGATGGCTGCAAGCGTACCTAAGGATTAAATAAACACTGGTTCATTTATCATGTCATCTTCTTGTCACCTGTTCTATCTCTTTTAATATCTAATCAAGTGTTTATCAATTTTTGGCTATAGAGTGATAACTTGGCATCTACAGGTGGGATAAGCAAGGAGAGCATACCAAAACTATATTCTTTGATTTTAAGAGCTTTCGTCTTCCTAACGCCGCTTGCATGTTTTTACGTTTGTGCAGAAATTCAGAGTAGCGACATCGGAATATCTTTGGAATGATGAGTAAAATAGAACCTGTATCCTAGTCTATACAGATATAGGTCATTTATGGTATATGTTAGGAGGGAAATGAGTTTGAGAGGAAATTGGACAATAGAGTCCTCTGATACTGAGTCCAATGTATTTATATTGGTTATGTCTCATGATTATGTAAATGCTCTCACTAAACGTATAAGCATGCAATGTCTAATGTGTTGTCTTATATGATACAACACGGGAAATTTGCAATCGTGTGGATACCTCAGAAAAAGTGAGGAAACTGGGCAAACTAGAGGTTGATGTAGGTGACGAAGATGTGGTAGAACTTCTGTCACTGCGCTTTATTGATTTATACGATAACAAATTTTCTGTTTACAATTCTCGATACCTTGAGAGCTGAAATACATTATTAATAGTTTTTGGTTTTGTTTTGCCTAGGACAACCAAGGCGACGTCCATACCACGGTAACTGGCGGGTTTCTACTACATCTTCAACCTAACCTCCGTCAACTTCTTGGCTGTGGGGCGCTCTTAGCACAATTCTGGTTGTTTCCGGTTCGGCCTATTATGTGCACTGCGGTCAAAAAAAGATTCTACCATTGGTAGAAACTTGGTGGAATCTCTTCAAAAGTTTGTGGAATGTACCTTCCACCACCTTTTCCACCACCTTTCTACCCCCCCAAGTTCAACAATTGGATGAACTGCTATATGACAGAGACCATTACGTTGATGTTATTGGATCAAGTAGTATGCATTAGAGGCTAACGTTTTAGTTTCATTCGACCATATTCCTTTATTCAAGCACTTTTTATTGGATTAACTTGCCTACAACGATACATTCTATTGGAGCTACTGATTATTATCTAGTCTATCCGATTGGATGTTCTTTTCGTTGTGTACATTATTTTATCCATTAAGATACACTTCTTTATCATATACAAGGACGCTTCTTTAGCCATATATATAGGAAAAAAACAGACACTTTTATTTTCTTGGAGCTATGTAGCGTAATGTACTAACAAATAGCTAACTTTATGCTTAGTTTTATATTATCTTACCTAATTACTGAAGGTTAAAGAAGCATAGCTTTTAAAAA
>MZZL01000396.1:0-61212 GCA_002749535.1 Apophysomyces variabilis | reverse complement strand
AACGTTTTCAAAGTGAGTTTTCTGATGAAGAAGTGGTAAAACACTATGAAACAAAAAATGGTATAGAGGAAAAAGTTTGCAAAAGAAAAGGATGAATAAAAGGAAAACGCGGATAACTCTGTAAAAAAAAAAGAAATCATGTTAGAAGCGCGTCACTAAATAATTATGCAGTTCCTGGGAAATGTGAATGCACTAGTTTTGCTGTGGTAACTTAATTTTGTATGCATGTCTGCTACAGTAACAGCGTTTGGGGGGAGAGAAAAATGTGGTAATATAAGAAATTCTACCACCTGGGTGGAAAGTGAGTGGAACCAGAGATTCTACCATGTGGTGTAAAGGTGGTAGAATCACCCTTCAACCGCAGTGGTGGTATTGTTAGTTATACTTCTGAGTTCCAACTTGGCGTCTAAAAAAGCTGATCAGTGAAACTTTTGTTCTTTCTTGATCCATTTCGTCATATAAAAAATGGCATTAACATCTTTTACCGCTACACATCTGGTCTGCCTCAAGGATCAGATTCGCAACAACATCCCTAAACTCGCAGGCACTAGCACAAGAACTTGCACAATCTCCTTTGCATTTGGCGTCAAAACAAGTCTTTTCCTTCTCGGAACTCTTGCAACAACCGCCTTACAAAGGTCGCCCCTCATAGAATCGTCGCAAAACTACGATTTCTGTCGAATGATGCTCCTCTTTATGTAATGCTCCGTACAATTTTGCTGCTTCTCACCATTATGCCACAATACAATCAATCCCTGTGATGTGTAGATAGGTTTCGGTAGATGCGAGATGACAGCCTGCTGGAATTCTCTGTGACATACGTTGTAATTGTGGCTATCATGATGCTCACTCTCAAAATTTCCAGCACTTTGTAGAAATTGATCTTAATCGCTGCCTTGTTGCGCCTGACATTGATGTCAATAAGACTCCTTGTATAGCTAAGAATAAGGACGGAATTGGCAGGGCATTTAGTGGTACCTCCTGCCAATAGAAGTAAATTTGTACTGCGTAGTTGCAAATAACTTAATTGTGCAGTGCGAAGCTATCCTTATTGAAAGCCAAACATCAAGCCAACGTCTGAACCACCCAATGAATATCTATAGCTTCTGCAGATCGATATTCAAACCATCATGCCCCATCATTGTGGCGTTTAACTTTCTTGCTGTAGTCATTCCAGCTCTTGGTGGTGATTGTACAATCTACTGCGTAACATATTTATTCCTGCATTTTCAAATATTCAGATGAATGTTCCAAGTTTTGCACTACGTCAAATGGACAACTATGGACTTTTTGTCCGGACTGTACTGCTTCATTGGCATAATAACAGGAATAAATTTGCGTGCACAGGGTAATTGGGATGACCAAAGTACTAGAGGAATATTAGGCTATCAATGTCGATGTGAAGCCCCCGAATCACGAACCAAGCCAAACAGTATGCAAATGAATATATGTAAGCTGTTACCCATCAGTCGTTCTGTCATGAAAATAGTTTAGTCATTGAAACCGGGACGAACAGTGTAAGGAACATCGTCCCTTCTCGTATTATTGCTGTCGCTTCAATATAGAACTGCTATTTGACGCTTGCCATAGTTAAAGTGTACAGCGACATATCAATATCACAGCCTACTGCCAGAGAGTACAACATCCTCACCCAGCTGGTGGCGGCAACGGGTGTACTCACTTGAGGGATTTCCTTTTGATGTTCTATAAAGTCTTAGCAATAAACAACGCTCTTGTTCCCTTCCCGACCTTATGCTTAGTGTTTCACATCATCCCTTTTTCATTTTCCATTCCCAAATAATTTCTATCGCTGCCGTCTCCTGCCTATTGTCGTTGAATATCTGACGATTCAGTCGTAGTTTCCTAATATATTGTATGGGCCAAGTTATTTTTTTAATCCAGCTATAGTGGCTCGTCATGCTGGAGCCTCTTCTTCTCTGAGTACAAAAGACAGTTATAAATTGCATATCGTTTTACTACGCTTCCTTGTCCTTCTCGATATTCATTAATAGATGATAAATTATAGGTACGGTGTGGTGTTTGACCTAACGAGAGGTCTCTGTATCCGCTCCTAGTACTTTGGAGACTGACCAGCTTTGTCTCTCGAGGACTAACCTAACTTGATTCACATAAATGTGAACCTGTTGTCGAAAAAAGCCGTAGTCAGCGAACTAAGAAATCAAGGTTCGCCTACTTTTTGCTCAATGAGTTCAGTGGGCAGGTTCAGCGACTGACTAAAAATCAAATTTCCTATTAGCGCAAACTGGAAACTGTATCATGCAAAAGTGGGTTATGACTTACAACAGCGCTGAGCTGCTGGGCTACTGTCAAAATAAAAGTTCTGATACAAGTGGACGTAAACCACATGTTGATGGAAGAGTAGTGCAAAGATAGTATAGGTGACACTCTATGTTAGGATATACTGGATTGTTATGTGAATTATTTATACGACGTATCTAAATTTATTTTTGGATCAAAGGATATATGGATGGGCAACATTAACTATCAGTATGACATGAAATTAATGGAGTGAATGCCGAATAACTTTGTCTACGCTGTGTGGAGTAATCTAACATATGCGAACTTTATCTACAATTACTCTCTCATCGTGACTGAAGCTAACATGACTCCGTTGTCAGATTGTCAAGTTTAAATGAAAAGCAAGGCTTTTCTGGTGTTACTATCCTTTAATTTGTACTGGATTCTGAGGCACAATTGAGAGTTCGGCTTTTAAATTGGATGCCAGGCGCTCCCTGACTACAACTTCTACCCAGTAGCATTTGCCGTCTGCTCAAGCACCACTTGAAGAGCGACCGCGTTCTTGTTTTTGAGAAAGAGCGGGTCGCTAAGTACAACATACCTGCTACCCTTTTGGCTAATCCTGCCAGCATATATACAGCCTAGGCCATAGCTTCGACAGCTCAGAAAAGGGAGAAATGACCTAGCTTTGGTGCAGTGATAACAAAACTTTTAGCGTCTGCGCAATTCGCCGCAGTAGGCAACAGAATTTGTCAGTTCCTATTCTGCTCTATCTCCAGCCTTCGTGTGCTTATATCGCAAGAAGAACTTCCATGCGAGGGGGAGAATCTATGTTATTAATATCAATACAGGCAAGGTTACATTTTTAGCTAAACACTTCAAGTTTCCTATTTCTTTATTTCAAAAACAAGAAATAGACACGATTACTGGCACGTACGAAGACCACCATCGACCTTACAACTCAAGCCAGAACAACATACTAAATTAGGGTAGTTTGGGCTACAGACCATATCTTTTTCAAGACAACCGCCGTCTGCAGCAACTCCTTGGACTTGCAAAACAAAGCTAATGGCAATAAAAGATATTATAACGGAAAAGCGCATGGCGACTCTTGCGAAGGTTTAAGTGGAGCACTTGGAGAGTTCTTGTAGAGTTTCTTGTTTGTTTGAGCGTATTAGTACGCGTTCGATAGGCCTTTTGAGAAGAGCGTGTAGTGGGTCTTGCGAATATGCTTGAAATACTCCTTGCAGTAGTCGAAAGACTTGAGTACCGTTGGTACAGGGCATTGGTATGTGCACCGTCCCTTATATAGCTGAAGAAGGTCGTAAAGACACCCGCAAACAAATTGAGTTGTTTGGGCATGAAAGCAAGCTAGGGGTACTGATTCCCTGTTAGCATGGGGAAAAAACTAGATGTATACAGTTCATCCTTGAGACAGAATGAGACGAGGTCACATGACGTCATATGCAGGCTGAGGAAACAGGGACGTCAAAATATAAAAGGAAAGTAAGAAAGGAGGAATACACGTATGAAGATCATGGGATAGGACAAAGGGAAGTACGCCGAAATATCAAGGGACAGGCGAAAAACAAAAAGGGATAACGCCAACGACATAGGAGGATCAGATGCAGGACAACGCCACTAATGCTGCTGGATATGGCAGGAGACGACGCCACAAATTCAGGCAATACAATACCATAAAGGGAAGGCAGGAGTTCATTGGTCACGCACAAGCATTCCCACAAAGTCAGCTTGTCTCAATTGGGCTATTATAATCGTGCCGATAGCTTCGTAGCTACGAGACGATGGAATCCAGGCTGCGGGTCTAGAGATTTGTCTATGCGGACAGCATCGTTCTTCTTTATTTACTCATTAGGTTTGACTTCTTAAGGCGCGTTCAGTTTCAACTTTACTAATGGCAACTCTGATCGAGCGAGAGATAGAGTGAACAGGATATTGTGCTCATTTGCTACCGTTTTTTGTTAGCTCCGTACCTGTCTGTGTCAACTTATTCCACATTCGTGTTGAAGTTTGTTTGGCTTTCATTTGGAGAAGAACGAGGGTATTCATCCCAGCCATCCTATTTACGCAATGTTAGTCTAGTGTGAGATCAGCTTTGTTATTTGTCAAGATCGTTCCTTACACACTCTCCTTTTGTCTCCCTTGCTCACTTTTCCAATGCCACTCCCACACCCTTTCCTCAATACCTCAGCCACTACTTCCTTATTTTTTTTCACTTTCATCAATTCTTCTCTTTTTGTTTTTTTTATTCGTTGTCTTCTTTACATCGTTTACCACTTTGCTTTCACCATTTCATTTATTCAATAATTTGCAACACCATGACCGACTCCCCGAGGATCCATGAAAAAAATAATATACATGTAGAAAGGAGTGCATAAAAAGAAATATGCACGGGAAAAGGACACGCAAAACAACATGCTTGATGGGAAATATGCATAACAAAATTGATCCGTCAAGGAAGAAGTTTAAGGAAAATGCTTTATGAACATAACACGCGGTGAAAGAGATAACTCATAATATATAACATAACATCATTACTCTATTAGTATACTGTATTATCCTAATTTTTTTGCGTACAAAATCATTTTACCTACAATTTAAAAAAAAACATGAAAACTTGGAAAATAGCCAACTCACGATGACGGTAATAATCACTTCTTTTGCAGCGATTTTTTGGGCGGCATACTTGTTTATTTTTCCTTCCCTTTCTCTTGAGCTTCCATTCAACCCTATCTTTTTTTTTCTTGTCGTATGCATGAGATGACCTCGCCGGTGTCTTCCCATGACATGTCCCTCTTATGAATGCCTCAGTTCATTCCTAGAAATGTTTTTCTCTTTTCATGTATCCCTCTTTTTATTGTTTCATTATTTACCCTCAAGGTTTCAGATTGCAACTGTGTGTCTGCTTTCTTAGCTCATTTCGTTCCCCTTGTAGATATGGCTCTCCACGTAATTGGTCCGGTTGTTTACTCTTGTACTCTTCTTTGCCTGTTGCAATGAGCTGCACTAAGGTACGAAGTTTGCTCTGTATTAAGTAACGTATTTATAGCAATGTAAATTTTGGCTTGAGGCAAATGAATAAACTAGTTAAGATCAAGTGGTGTGGGTACATCTATGGTTATTTAGATATATAGGTCACGGATGAGCACAGGTGCCGCACAACAAATTAAAGCACATTGTAGTATAGGGCGATGATGAATACTACCGTTTGCTATCACGCTGCATGACGGAAGTGATTCTGTGGTAGAAAAAATGAAGGGAAGTCGATCTTGCTATTGTGTACCGGAATAACGTATATATTATCAGACACCTGCAGTGCAAAACCTTGACATTGTTGGCAATTTAACGGGGAAACCGAGTGCACTCTTCCAAATACATTCGACCCGTTCCAATACATGTGCAGAAATAAGCAGGAGTTGTAATTTTTGGCGGCATCATGTCGGCCGGTCAAAAGCGATATAACATTATGCGATATCTTGGAGAAGTATTAAACGAACATTGCGAGGCAAGTATTGATCTAAATAACTTCTTACAGAAAGAAAATGGGGAGTGTACCGAGTGTTTATTTTTAACAGTTCTCAGAAGAGTTAAATATCACAAAAATCAAAANTTTTTTTTTTTTTTTTTTTTTTTTTTTTTTTTTTTTTTTTTTTTTTTTTTTTTTTTTTTTTTTTTTTTTTTTTTTTTTTTTTTTTTTTTTTTTTTTTTTTTTTTTTTTTTTTTTTTTTTTTTTTTTTTTTTTTTTTTTTTTTTTTTTTTTTTTTTTTTTTTTTTTTTTTTTTTTTTTTTTTTTTTTTTTTTTTTTTTTTTTTTTTTTTTTTTTTTTTTTTTTTTTTTTTTTTTTTTTTTTTTTTTTTTTTTTTTTTTTTTTTTTTTTTTTTTTTTTTTTTTTTTTTTTTTTTTTTTTTTTTTTTTTTTTTTTTTTTTTTTTGGTTTTGGTACAAGAATAAATAGCCGATTTAAGCTTTCTCCGAAGCGTTGCAAATTGTATATCATCAATAAACATTGGTAGTTCAGTTCTGTTGATTTATGCACTCGTACTTGTCGCACTTCATGTTTTATTGCTTATAAAAACCCTATATATAATAAATTGTTCTTCTCTCTTCACTGTAAACAGCATATGGTTCCTTTAATCACACCGAGCATACCTATGTTTCACGCATGTATCCTGTTTGTACCTTAAGCTGTTTTATAACGAACTTAGGCATGGATTTCGCTTTTCAAAGCAAGAGGGATAATGAAATTGCCATCTTCTGCATCTCTTTAACCAAATTGTGGAGATCCAGCTGGCAATGCAATAACTTAAAAGTCCACGTAGACAAATTTCATCATAAAACAACGCTCGATATTCCCCCAAAGATCGAAAGGTTAATCTTATATATTGACAATGTTCGCCAAATGAGAAATCCTGTTGGCACACGCTACGTTACTGTTTAGATCGTTGCATTCTCAACTTTAATGAAAATTAGAACAATGAATCGGACAATCTTGGGGTGACCTTTAGCATATCAGTACCACACAAATGTAACTACCAACTCGTGACTGAGCAACGCTCGTTGTTACACAGAGCTGGGGGCATTAGGCGAATTCCTTCTGTACGTTTTACCTTCAATTCTACGGATCAAGTTCATCGAAATGAAAAAGAAGAGGACTTAAGTAGGCAATTGTAGGCTTAAGGAAGGGTAGTCAGCGAAAGTTGGCAGAATGATATAAAACACGCATTGCAGTTAGTCTAGATTAAAACAATAGAATGCTGACAGGGCATCTTATCAAACAGACAGTACTCAAAGGTAGAACCAGGGTAAAATGTTTTGTTCTGTTGTCTAGATCTTTCAATTCCAAGAATTTTCCCTAGGGGGTAGTATCAGAATATTGTTAGGTACCAGGACGGGCGAGCCACATCTCCTGGCTCCGTTCCATCAACTGACGTATGTGATGGGAGGCTCTCCGACACCTGTTAAGCCCATTGGACAACCATGATCCTGGAGTCTCCCTCATTCACCTCGGAATATGATTTTTGGAAAGGATCAAAAATAATGGATAGACCAGATATTGTTGTTTTATGCAAGATAAATATCTATTCTGCTGAAACTGCCGAATCAATCGGGATATAAATCACAGTATTATAGCCTCATATTCTTGCTCTTCGGACTAACCAGTAATTCAATAAGCAGTGCTGCATTTCTCTCCGACGGGTTATAAGATCTTTTTTTAACAATTACTCGAATATGAAAAAGACAAATTCCGGAGATATAGTCACTCTCGGAAAAAAGCCTTAGTCGGAGCCTGTAAAAGATTTTACCAAGCCATTTCCCGTAGCGAATTTTGTGGCTGTGGCCTAGCAGAAACAGACAACTGCTTATATGCCAAGAAAATACTGATACGCCAAGCACACGATGAAAGTCCCGGAAATTCCAGGGAAATAGTATCCCACCTGTTGGAACCAATGAAAAATTAAGCTAATCTGACCCATATTAAGCTAAGCGCGGCTTGAGACACCGAGTAGTGGAGAAGAGAGGAGAGTAAAACTGATATAAAAGCAATTCTTCATATGATGGAAGCTGTAAGCTATCATACAGAAATGCACCTGAAACTTGTCTTTCCTACCCTGCTTTTTGGAATCAGCTCCATCTGTTCTGCCAGCGTCATTGACTATGCTGGCAAGAAGGAAGCCTTTTCCCTGCTGGCCAAACCTGTTGTAGGCAACGTTACAACGCCAGATGGATCGATCCTTGGATACCGTCTATACAACGGTGGAAAGAGCGACAGCACACCAGTTATTCTTGTGAGTAGTTTTTCTAACAGACCTTACATGTCCAATATGCTTGTTTACTCTTAAATATCATGAGTTCTAATTACACATCTGTTTTTATATTGTGCTTCTTTTAGGTCTGCGGAGTGTAAGTACTGAGAGGCTAATCGAAGCAGAGATGGATAAACTTATTAAAATGGCGGGCTGCTTGTCATTTCTAGCAACATGCTCCAAAACGACTGGAGAGATGTCATTCCTCCCCTAGCGAAGGATCGTCCAGGTAGGTTTTGTGCAACCGCTTCATATGAAGCCTCTGTGTAACATGTAACTTACTGTGCTTAACAAAAACATGATCGCAGTGTTAACATATGACAATCGAGGAATGGGCGAATCCTCAGTCGTGAATGAGTCGCTCATCACTATGAGCAATATGGTCAATGATATTTATCACCTGACTCAGCATCTTGCATGGAAGCGCATCAATTTAGTTGGCCTATCTATGGGAGCAATGATCTCGCAGTCTCTGTAAGTGGATAATCAAATACGGCATTAGCCAGGGAAATTGGTCATATGCTATTAGGCGAGGAGTTGCTTTTACTCATCTTAGTTTGAACAATGTAGCGCAGCAACTCACCCAACCGACTTCATACTCGAGAATGTAGTTTTGATCGGCTCGTAAGTGTGTATTTCAGCCTTGTTAATATTGGGTTATTGTCGTGATATCTATCTTCATCAGTGATTGCATTTCGCTAGTACTTGAAAAAATTCAATATCTAATGCACAACACTTTTTTTTTTGGCTCTATGTCTACAGTTCAGTCAACAATAGTCTAGCAGGTCCAATGCCAGCCGGGCAATGGATTGAGGAGATGCATAAACCGCCTACTGCTACTGAATGGTACAATTTCCAGGACAAACTGTTCTCGGCTTGCCTTACACCCGAGTATATCCGCGACCATCCGCAAGATACCAAGGCATACCTTGAGCTGATCCATGAGGGGAAGAACCGAAACTATGACGCTTTCATGGCTCAATGTGTAACAGCACTCTTTCATTACGATTATACGGAGGCCCTGAAGAACATCACCACAAGGACGCTCGTCCTTCATGGTGCAAAAGATATAGCCCAGCTTCCCCAAAACGGTCAAGACATTCATGCGTTGATTCGTGGTTCGACGTACATAGAGTATCCCGATGGAGGTCACATCCTTTATCAGACCAATCCTGAGATAGTGGGAGAGATTTCCAAATTTTTCAGTAACCATTGAAGGATTTGCTTTTATGGTTATAAAGAGTGATGCAAGACGAAATTTAGAGTACCAATGACAATAAATGGCGCCGTGGTTATTTTCTTTAATTTAATACACGAGCGCCCTAATTTTCATAGGCATTAGCCCAATAGAACTTTGAGAACATGACATTGGATATCCTTCGCACTGAAATCTCAACACTCCTTATTCGTACCACACGCTACCGTTTAAATGTGGAGTCTCCGACAATTTTACCAGTGACTCGAGTAACTCTAAGAGAAACACCCAAATGTTCTAATCTTGGTACATTGGCACACTAAACCTTTTCGATTGATTTAATTTCAGCTTTGTTACGAATGAAGAAATTCGCCACCAGGCAATATTGGATTATACCATGTGTTTTAGAGCACGAAACGCTTAAAGTATCCCTGATGAACTGTCCAGGATGTGCGGCGTGTCTCGAGCATTTCGGTACTTAGAGCTGTTTTAGAAGCCGTTTGACTTTATGCAATGGTACAAAATCCGCTAGCGCCCTTACTATGGTAAGCATTGGTTATCCACAATGTGAAGTATATTTATTATTTAATGCAATCAAGAACGGTTGGCGGAAAGGCAACCCCGGAAGGATTTGACCCTCCGAGGCTGTCGTTAGCAATAAAACACATTCTATGTATGCGGAATAAAGGCAGAACCAATAGTTTATCCTCTTCACAGTTGTTATTGGCGAGAGCGTGCATGTTCCAACATGTACAACAAAGAAAATGACTGTTATCTTGCATGTGGTTAATACGTCCTTGTATAGGAAATCGAATAGCATCAACATGTGAAAGATTTTTGCACTATATTTTACAGACATACAGCAACTAGAGGTGGGTTAAATACAAACGATAGGAATAAAAAGAAGATGGAACGATTTTATGGTGTTGGAGCCAAGCCGGCTGCAATACAGCTGGTCATACATGCACTTAGGGCTGCGTTGCAGCCGACAATAGCAGCAGGAACACCAGCTCCTGCCGTCACAGTGCCAAAGGTAAAACCAGCTGCTGCGTAGCATGCAGCTGCAACAGCGTTACATCCAGTTTGGCATATTCCATACGCAAGAGGTCCGGCGTTTACCAGGGTAAGGATAGCTGACAGGATAACGAAATAGCACAGTAGGATAAATTTCATGGCTGAGTATCCAGCTATGTAATAAGTGGTGATATGGTTGCAATGATTCGTAAGATATAATATAAGGTTAGATTTCGTTGATATTCCTTTGGTAGTTGAAGATACCTAAATAGAGTAAACTTGTACTAATCTGCAAAAAATTATTCGAGTCTTTAAATACTTTTGATTTTCTTATGCTATACATTGTTTATGCGGAACAGCTTCAATTAATCTATGAGGTAGATATGATGCAATTTTGTTCGTTATTAGGCACTTAATGACTACGTGAAAAGTAGGTAATAGAAACTAACGCCGTATATACCACTTGCTTTTAAGAATCATAGCTTTTATCAAACAATGATAGCATAATTTATGCAACACATCTGGGATTAGCCAAATAGATATTATGAAATAGCCGCAAAATTTTTTTATAGTTTTGGAACGAACTACAGAGTAAGCGCAGAATTAAAGCAACAAGTGTAGTATCGTGCGACGATTGCAGCTTTTCGTCGCGGGAGCCAACCATTGCTTATACATTTCAACAACTGCTCTCGGAAAGGTCACTGCTCGGATGACGGAGTCAACCCGATCCGTGCGTTCGCCGTAAACCAGAAGTTGGTAGATAATTTTGAGGAGTTCCATAGCACCAAGCAGCGCCGATTTGATTTTGACATGTTTCATTTTAATACTTGCTTCTGTAATGCTCACTCCTGTTGATATGGATTTGTCAAACTTCACATAAGCTTCCTTGTTGACATTAGCAGCTGGTAAGCTTTATCACAGTCATTTGGACTACCACGAGAAGTAGTTGCTGATGGACTATTTCACAGTAGTAAAAGAGAGCTAGCGCATCAGAAACATAAGTTTCCGAATTTGCTGTAGATTTTAACATCAGTTCCCGATGGACTATTATTTACTTCGTTACAAAAAAGCGCCCGTCAAAGACTACCTGCTCACCATACGGAAATATGTTCCTTTCCGTATAAAGAAGACAATATCGGGTTACCTATGGGCCTTGAATATTCAACGCTCCTCCAGAAGTTCTGGTTGTGATGGACTTTTTATATCCTACTGGGATGGACAGTAGACAATCAGTATGGTGAAAAGTAATTTTGGTTTCAAATAAATGACATGAATCTAATGTAAAAGTATTCTGAGCATAACTGATGGCGATGGCTAGCAAAGAATTAATCAACCACGATAAATACGACATTGTCAGTCTCCCATATTAGCGACATAAAGACCAAACTACTAACGTATATGGTGCATTCTGTTTTAAACCGTTAAAATTTTCAAACACCGCATCAAAAAATACAAAATCTATCAACAGGTTGGAAATTACGAATTTTTCCGTTCTTTCAGGATAGATCTATTCTAAAGCTAATAAACCACAGTTCTATCCTGGAACATCGTAAAAAAAAGCATTTATTGAGGAGTTGATACGGTTTGAAATTTCGTCGGAATATGAAAATTTGGCTGGAGGGGTCAAAATTTCGACAAGGTCTTCTGTGTATTTCACCATTAAAAGAAGTGTCGTGTAACATTGAATAGTGAAGTTACACTTGTGCAACATAGCCCATATAATTCATAGCTGCTGCAGCTTCTGTTGCTTCTCTCTTAAACTCATTTATCCTATATGCCTCCTCTCACTAAAAGACAGAAAGTTGCTAGACAGCAAAAGCGTGACACCTTGGGACAAAAATTTATTCCAAAAATAACTGAAGCAACAGCTCAACAAGAACTAGGAGATTATCAAGAAGGAAACGATTTTGAGGTTTTGGCAGCTTTCGAACCAGACAGCGCCAAGGAAGCTAATTTGGAGGGTGAAGCAGATCGCCCACCATTTCCATATGAGTTAAAGGATAGTGGATCGTCATCCCGTGGCCCGTACTGGGGAGTTGGTAGAACTACCAAAATCTACCAAAAGAGACGAGCAGAGGAGAAAGCAAGAGGTAGTAAGAGGATTACCGATTTCTTCGCCTCTCAGACAGGTGGTGTGGAAGGAGACTCAGGGAACGAGTCTAGTGTTGAAGAAATAGCTATTCCCTTTATCCACGATGACGAGCCCTTAATGACGATCCAAGCAGCATTTGAAAAGCTCACCTTGTTTATCGCTCCTCAAATGAACGCCGTAAAAGCAGCAGCAAATGGCCTTTCTGATTACGAAATGGCGAAGTACCGTGGCGTTCATGCCTATTTTCGTGAACTTCTTTCAGGGAAGAAAAAAATGGAAGCATCCAAATTGGCAGCCCAGATCGCTTGGGCAGCCCCATCGCAGTATTATAGAGCAGCAGCAATCAGGTTTTACGCCAAAGAATATCTTAGGACTGGTAGTGTTTCTCTGCATCAACAGGGAAAGCATGCAAAACGCCAGTCTCTATTGAGTGATGAAGATGTGAAGGCAGCTACCATACGCTGCCTTATGGCAACCAAACCTGAAAAACGAACACTGCCAGACCTGACAAAGCATGTAAACGAGGTCATTATCCCTGAGATTTTGGGAATGCCAGGTCATATATCTGCATCGGTGCTTGCAAATTATCTTTACGAGTGGGGTTATTCATACCGTCGTCACAAAAAGGACATATATTATGATGGACATGAACGTGAGGACGTCGTGAAGTATAGGCAAGAATGGGCTCGCAATATGATGGAGCTCAAACCATTCATGGAAGATTACGATTCTGATGATGAAGCCACAGTAAAGGAGCCTCAATTGCCAGAAGGAAAGAAGAAAATCGTGATGGTAACCCACGATGAATCAACTTTTTACTCGAACGATAGTAAACAAGATCTCTGGCTTGCAGACGGTGAAAATCCAATCAGAAAGAAGTCTCCTGGAGGATCTATAATGGTCAGTGAGTTCCAATGTCCCTGCCATGGAACTATGCGTTTGGGGGATTGGAAATCCCGTAAGCTTTTCTTTGCTGGCAGCAACCGTGACGGATACTGGACTTCAAAGGATATGGTCCAGCAGCTAAAGGAAGACGCGATCAAGCTGTTCGAAATTCTTCATCCGGACTGCCAGGCACTCTTCCTCTTTGACCAGTCTAGCAATCATAACGCGTACCCACGCAACGCCAAGGTTGCTACACGGTTTAACTTGAACGACAGGGTCCTGAAAGATGGAGAGGAACGAACCATTACTCCGGGCTATTTTATTCGTGATGGAGTGAGAGTTCCGCATCACTTTTACGATAGGAAATCTGAGATGGTGAGAAAAAAGAACGGTGAAAGAAAGGAAGTGGTCACTTGGATTGAAAAGGGAGTTCGCAGGATACTAGAGGAACGTGGTCTCGGTCGCTGGGAGGAGTTTAAAGCAAAAAAAGAGCATTGGAAAGCTAAGTGCGGTGGTGAACCAGTAGAGGATAATTCCTGCTGTCCTTACCATATGCTTGCCGCTCAGCCTGACTTTGTTAACCAGAAGACAGCCCTACATGAGGCTGTCGTTAAAGCCGGCCATCTGTTTGCACTCTATCCTAAGTATCATTGTGAGACGAATTGGATCGAGAGATACTGGTCAGCTGCAAAGAAAATAGCACGAAAAGAGTGCAATTATTCGTATGCAGCTCTCCGTGATAACCTCGATCAGTTTCTGGATAGCGTTTCTCCTCCTGACTCTGCTCCCATCCAAATTCGTCGATATTATAAGCGATGCTGGAGATATATTGACGCGTATAATAACATGCATAACGGAAGCGAGGCATGTAAAATAGTTGAAAAGTTTACATCGCATAGATATCGCTCTCATCGCAAGATTGGAGTATCTGATTGAACACCCTCACTTGTAAATAAATAGAAGACTAATATTTACCCGGTCGGGAAATGAAATTTTCAAGGATTTCGACAAAATAAAGTTTTGATGGTTTAAAACAGTATGCACCATATTAGTTCCTTTAAAGTGCAGGTTCAGCATTTCCCGGGTATCGTTGGAAACTCCTACTTCGGCGTACCCTACCAGTAATAGCATAATAAGATCTTGGGAAAAACAACAAAATCATTACTTCACTTATGGCAAAAGTATTGACTACATGATGTCCCCTCGACTAAGCCTACTACTAGGCTAAGGGACTGAAAGTCTTATTCAGTAGCTTTCTAGCATAAAGCGATAAACAAGCATCATCGCGTGTTTTATCAAAAGGTCGCTTGTAGAATCATATGGTCTATGGGAAAAACAGAAAATCACTTTTCTTTCTCTTCATCCATATTTGACCCAAACAGCAATGGATTTCCCTTTTGTTTGGATATACAGGTAAAAAAGTTTGGTGAAATAGTATTGTTACTGCTAGCTTTCCCATGTGCTTATTCTACCCAGTATGGGAAACGGTTTTTGTCGTATTTTCTTTTCATCCGAGAATATTTTTCCGTAATGATATATTATTACATATGCGTTTTTCGTGATCTAGTAAGGGAGTACAGTACGACATAAATTTTATGCTATATTATCGTCTGATGTCTTCTCTTGTGTCCATCAAGAGTCATATTGCCCCTAATCTTAAGGTGAATAACCCTCTGTCAAATAAAAAGACCATTTTTCCTTGAGTTCATACCCAGTGTCAGATGCAAACAGTGTGTTCACAGACCAGACCAAGTGTCCTTCTACCTTAGGCTACATCATCAATTTTCTACAACAAAGAGTCAATAGCAGATTGAGCGTGTAAGTGGAGACAATCAGCAGCCAGCAGTCCAACAAGCTCAAAGTCTACGCCTTACTGTAGCTAGGAAAGCTGCCAAGCAGACAGACCTACTCAACAAACAGTTAAGAAGGACCTTTCCCGTATCCCAAGACTAGAGCAAAGATTGTTTAACCATTGTTATCCATCAGACCAGCCTGAATGTCCAGCTAACATCAATGACGAAGCCAAGGAAGCTGCCAAGCAGACAGATTGAGCGCCAAGCAGGAACTCACACCCTCCACAGACTGCGGGAAACAACATGGTCAAGCCAATTTTGATTGTCAAGGGCTGCTTACAGAGAAGGAACGTAGAATGGGAGTTGTTTAAGACCGAAGGCAGGCTGAATTTGCCTCAGCCTACCTATCTTAAACAATAAATGATCATCTTGGTCCTAAGAGAGAATTGAATGACACAATACGAGGTCCATATGTGAGGCAATCAGTAGCCAACAGTCCAACAAGCTCAAAGTCTACGCCTTACTGTAGCTAGGAAAGCTGCCAAGCAGACAGACCTACTCAACAAACAGTTAAGAAGGACCTTTCCCGTATCCCAAGACTAGAGCAAAGATTGTTTAACCATTGTTATCCATCAGACCAGCCTGAATGTCCAGCTAACATCAATGACGAAGCCAAGGAAGCTGCCAAGCAGACAGATTGAGCGCCAAGCAGGAACTCACACCCTCCACAGACTGCGGGAAACAACATGGTCAAGCCAATTTTGATTGTCAAGGGCTGCTTACAGAGAAGGAACGTAGAATGGGAGTTGTTTAAGACCGAAGGCAGGCTGAATTTGCCTCAGCCTACCTATCTTAAACAATAAATGATCATCTTGGTCCTAAGAGAGAATTGAATGACACAATACGAGGTCCATATGTGAGGCAATCAGTAGCCAACAGTCCAACAAGCTCAAAGTCTACGCCTTACTGTAGCTAGGAAAGCTGCCAAGCAGACAGACCTACTCAACAAACAGTTAAGAAGGACCTTTCCCGTATCCCAAGACTAGAGCAAAGATTGTTTAACCATTGTTATCCATCAGACCAGCCTGAATGTCCAGCTAACATCAATGACGAAGCCAAGGAAGCTGCCAAGCAGACAGATTGAGCGCCAAGCAGGAACTCACACCCTCCACAGACTGCGGGAAACAACATGGTCAAGCCAATTTTGATTGTCAAGGGCTGCTTACAGAGAAGGAACGTAGAATGGGAGTTGTTTAAGACCGAAGGCAGGCTGAATTTGCCTCAGCCTACCTATCTTAAACAATAAATGATCATCTTGGTCCTAAGAGAGAATTGAATGACACAATACGAGGTCCATATGTGAGGCAATCAGTAGCCAACAGTCCAACAAGCTCAAAGTCTACGCCTTACTGTAGCTAGGAAAGCTGCCAAGCAGACAGACCTACTCAACAAACAGTTAAGAAGGACCTTTCCCGTATCCCAAGACTAGAGCAAAGATTGTTTAACCATTGTTATCCATCAGACCAGCCTGAATGTCCAGCTAACATCAATGACGAAGCCAAGGAAGCTGCCAAGCAGACAGATTGAGCGCCAAGCAGGAACTCACACCCTCCACAGACTGCGGGAAACAACATGGTCAAGCCAATTTTGATTGTCAAGGGCTGCTTACAGAGAAGGAACGTAGAATGGGAGTTGTTTAAGACCGAAGGCAGGCTGAATTTGCCTCAGCCTACCTATCTTCAGCAGAACTACATCAATGGGCTACCATATGCCCGCTTGCTTGCTTGCAAAGCAACAATCAAACATGGTCGGCTAGAATGATATTGCACGCAGAATAAAAAGAAATAGCTTTTTATTATCTTTGCACGCACAGATGTACTAAATCAGGGTGATGACGCCACGCCCACTGAAGTCGGGAAATTGAAAAATTTGGGAGTCATTTCTGGCTTTATCTAAAAAATCATGCAATACTTTAGAAACACCATACCCTCCGAATGGACCCCGCAGAACGCGTATGATTCGTATAGATCAATATATCCAGGAAAAGAAAAATCCCAAATACTTGATGCAATAAAAAAAGATCTGAAAGTGATCTCTCTGGAAAAGAGTGAACGGGCTGGCGTAGCTGCCAGGATACTTCAGAAATGGAAAAGCTATTGGGTAATGAGTCAATGCTGTGAATCTGGCTCATGATAAACTGATTTATTGCCTTATCAGAAGTCGAATGCTATAACTGAGGAGAGGACACAAAGCTCATCCTCCTCTCAGAGGGTCACCAACCAAAACACGTTTATAAACTATAAAGGGACTGTCCAGCATATGGGAAACTCGTTTAACACTTCACCACATGAAAGCGGTTAGTGAACAGAATGCTTTTGGACCACAACTAATTATAAGTTTAGAGAAATGTGACTATGCTGAAGAGCACACTGAAAGGATTGATCCTACGTGTGCTGAGCATATCGATCAACTTACTCACCAGGAAAGCAGCAGTGACAACGTAAATATAAAGATCATATTATTGCTGACATTCTTTCTTCATTTTATCTAAATAACCTTATTCTTTATCTGTCACAGGATGATTATCTGGATGAAAATGACAACAGCTTCAGCAGCAATGATTTCACACCTCGAAGCAGGAAAAGGACCTTTATTTTTGTTGATGCACATAGTGACAACATCATAGACGACAACGTTTCAGACAGTGTAAAGGTAAATAAATCCGGAAAGATAGGGAGTAGTATGTCATGATAGTGTGAGCCCAGGAATTCGTGCACTATTTTAACCTCTGAGGGTATAGTGGTTTATAGGCGATTTCAGTGTGACAAACTATTTGTTTGAATATCGCAAAGAATCCTTGTACTATAACCAACGTAAAAAGCATCGTGAACTGACCCCTGCTCGTATCTTGTAAGCACGTCGACTCACTTCATGTGAAAGGGCAATATCTTTCTGATTCTCTCGTTATAGATCATTTTGTCACATCTTTTTCTTCCCTATCAACCGCAACCATTCTTGTATCAGAGACACTCCACAAGAACTGATCGATATAGCTTACTGTGACTTGGGCTCTGCTTCTGATTATATCTGCAAAGTACCTGCTGATATCTTTTTCTTTATTAATGATATATTAGATGTAAGTGAAAACAATGAATAGAAAGACTCCTCAATAATGATTTATCTTTGGTTGATTTTCGATATATAGGCCTGCTACTCGAAAGACGAATCGAAAATAATGTCGGTCCTTGGTAGTAATATGGTTAAGGCGGCAGAATCAACAAGGAACAAGGATGTGTTGCTGAAAGCAGCCAATGTTCTCATGGATCTAACAAGACAACTAACCCGACAAATGCAGCACCATCAACTGCACCAATATCGACAATACAACGGCAGATATGGCGAGGATACCTTTGTTCACCAGTTGATAAGCCCCTTTCTGAATAATATCTTTTATGGACCGAATCTAGGGTACAAATGGTAATTTATACTAGTGTTATAGGAATATATTGGTTCAACCTTCTTATTTACTTTCCCTAACCCATATTTCGTGTTTATCTCAGGGCTAATTCTCAACTGGCTGCGTGTTCTACCTCTCCGTCGACAACATCAGCGCAATCAACATCACTACGATCGTTAACTACAGAAACAAGGTTGTCATCTCCATCAGGATCACTGGCAACGGAATCGTCTGATTCGTCGTCAAAGCCTATCCAGAAGAAAAAGAAGAAATATTTACCAGATTTCACTTTATACGCTTATGTCCGCGATTTAAGGTTTGATCTACTAACTGTGGAGATTAAGCAACCTGGAAGCGGGCAAGGACAAGGAGACTTGCAAAAGATCGCTCAGGAAATGAAAGTGATGATCGATAGCTTGGTAGAGATTGGAATTGAATCACCAATCGTCTGTGGAATCTGGGTCAATGGTAGGATGGTAGAAGTAACATAGACATGATTGTATATCTGGCGATATTGGCACGCATTTGCCTTTTCTATAACTATGCTTTTTGCTTAGGTTTTGAATGCCATACGTACAAGATGGATCTTAAGTATGACGGAGTCTATAGACTCATTGAATTGGACAACGTTACTCTTGTAAGCTCCATTGAAGATTTAGCTAAGGTGAAGGGAATACTAGCTGCTTTTCTGAAAATAAGGGTAGGTCTTTCAATTAGAAAAATTACACAAGTACTTTTTTTGTTTGCTAACCTCGTTGATAACCGTATATATTATCTAACACACATAGCATATGATCAATGTTACTACAAGAAATATCGAGAACCGTTTGAAGTCGCGTCGCTGTTCCTTAGTACAAGTAAATAGTGAAAACGTCCCAAGAAAAAGTTGGCGGAGAGTCTCTTTTAGCGAGCAAATAAAGATCAAGAAGGTTAAGCTGTGATGTACTTGATTAATAACCTCTAAAAATTTTCTCAGCTTTCTCAAAGGCTTATAAGACAGCTTTTTTATTGTAACATAAAAAATATTTACGAAGCTAACTTGGTACATCAACTTGATCTATTTCGTACGATAAAAACTTTCTATTGGATTCAAAGTGAGGGATATTTAGGCCAACTTTAGCAGGGCAGGGACATAAGTCTAAACACCTTCACTGAATACAAATGGGGATAACTGCAACTGCGTGAACTTCGGTGGATTGGTTGGATTTATCGTTAGCTAAAAGAAATTCCACGAAATTGCTTGCACTTTCCATTTCCAAATGAAAGTAGATGAAATGGATGAAAAACTTTACCACAGTGCAATAATTGCTAATCAGGCACGTGCATTATGCAATCACTCATTATCTGCGATTTGACGCTTTTATTCTGTCACAATAACAGAGTCTTCAATGGACCATGACCAGTGCTGTTATTGGGAAGATTTATACGCTAGCACTCGGTCTTCAACTGGATGTTGGTTTTAGATAGTCGATAAAAAAACAAGTCCCCTTTCTCCATCAATCACGTTTGATTATTGCTTACCGCACGAAAGCAATTAAAGTTTGACATGGGCTGAAACAGCTGGATTTGCCAAAACCTAGCGTTCCCCGGTGTTGATATGACACAAAACTTTGAATACGCCACTTTTGTGTCATACTGGGTGTAATGAGCTAAAGAATAGAGTTCAGGAATGAAAACTGCTATTTACGTGTTTGCTTGAGGCCTAAAGTTTTGAAACAAGATTGGCGTTTCAGGCAATGTCCTTTCCCACCGATTAAGTTGCCATTGAATGCCCAATAGACGCATCATTTCTTGGACACAAATGAAAATGATAGTTGAATTTCACAAGATAGTACGCCAATGTTCTAGCGTATTGATGGTGCAATCAGTCAGAAGCACTGAAGTTAAGGGATCACATCCCTATTTTCCTAAGGGATGCTTAGCAGTGTGATCGAACTAGTCTTTCCACCTCCTTCCAGCATATAGCGGATCACAATTAATTTTAAAGTTCCATCTTTCTTTTATTGTTTTGCCTAATCGTCCATCGAATCTGCACATTTGACAGGCATGAATTCTGTACGCATGGAGTTAAAAACTGTATCTCTTCAATCAGTTTGTAAAATCTTGAGACTTCATCTACTTTGTCCGGAGCATCCATTCGACTTCCTTCAATTGCACATATTTGTATAATTGATAGGATACGGAAAATAAACTGTGCATTCGGGTTAAGGATGCCGAACGCCGCTTGCAGTGCAAAAAAAAATTCCTTTGTAGAACGCAAGAAAAACAAATAGCCTCATTGTACCCAAACACCAGAGCGCCATCTGGGAAAAAAAAAAGCATATGACTCCTTCTTGCTTCCTCCTGTACAAAGAAAAGGTTTTTGAAACGCGGAATGGTATCTAGGTTACCCTTCCGTTCTCTATAAAAGAATGCCGGTAGTCTCTTCGTCTTGGTGACTAAGCAGATCTTTTACACTCAAGACAAACTGGTAAACAAGCGTACTTCTGAATAATTATGTGTTATGCACTCGAGGCCTTTACTTACACTCATCCGATGTTTTAAATATTGTAGCAATGGCGCGTTCTACTCTTTTATCCACGCTTCTTGCACTTGTGGTATTCCTTCAAACCATTGCTGCCTCTGTGATTGCCAGGGAATTTCGTATCAACAATGGTGCCGGTTTAGGATGGCTTAAGAACTTCCCGCCTGGTGGCAGCCGCCCACCTTTTGTCACCGGAGTTGTCGTGGATAATAACTATGCTAGTGTCTATGAACGTTGGACTGTCACGCCTTTTGAAGAAGGTTACGTTATCCGCAATGTGGGAACTGGTTTCTCCCTGTGGGCCAAAGGCGAACAGGTTTACGCAAGCTCCGATGATGAGCAGAAGTTTTATATCGAACGCCACGGAGATGGTAAATTCATTATTTCAATTCCAAACGAGGACAGTCTTGTAACGCCTGGCAAAACGGGACCTGACTATCCATATACTCTCTTCCTTCAACCTGCTGACGGTAGCCCCGAACAGACTTGGTCCTTCGAACCCGTATACTGAGGGAAGGTATCACAGACATGCAATTCGTACTGCTTGTTCCATTCCTGTTTTTCAATGCCTTTTTAATAAAGTTGATGGAGTACTTATTGTATGAAAGTAACATGACGGGAAAACCGCTAGTATTAGTGATTGACAAGCCATAGCCTTTGCAAAAAAACAAAGAAAAAAAAACACGGGTCATTCAGACCCGTCTGCCATTGTTTGGCTTACTCGCTATAGCATCAAAGACAAGGTGCCAATTTCTCCGCATTTCAATCCATCTAGACAATAGAAACATTGCTTTGACAGTGCAGTGACATAAAATTGCAGATTATAGGATATTCAGTAGTGCTTCAGATAAATTACATCCACATCGAAACAGATTCGCAAGCACCGTTACAGACATAGAGCATAAAGGTATGTATTGATGTTGGCAATGCGGATGATATAAGGAAAAGTTGGCAGGAACTATTCATAGCAAGGTTATGCATATGGTATCATATTTTACTTGCATCAAGTTTGTCCACCAGTGGACAAAAAGTTCATCAAAACAGCATAAGAAATGCATTTACCGTTAATAAATCGAAAAGATGCTGGTGTCTCTTTTACTTGCCATCAAAGGATAATCGCGTGAGAACGGGACGTACACCGCACTATTAACAGGTGAGGGGCATCGAATGAAGAGAACGGTATCTGAGAGCAGTCGCGTCTGTGTTTAACGTCCGCAGAGAACGTGAAGTGATGCAACTACTAGGAAAGAGTTGGTAGCACAAGAGAATGGATGAGACTGCGTATAAACGAATAGCACTTCTTTTTACTTACCGAGTGGAGTCCAGAGAGCCTATTCCCATAAGCGAGGCGGTCGAGGAGAGATATCATACGGACTCTGAAGATAAATATACCAGAGTCATCTTGTAATATGTGACCAAAAAACGAGAAGTGAACAAGAAGTTACACTTTTAATTTGAATAGTTCAAATCGCTGAAACTGGGAATAACAGTTATTGATAGGAAATCGGTGGATGTCTTATCAATGACAACACTTGCACTGCAAAGGACAAGCAGTAAGGCTTGCGTGAACGTTGGCTTATAATAAGATAAATACACAGAGGAAACAGAAAGATAGCATTGCCTTTTATGTAACTGGATGATATATATGAACACAACATATCTGTTATCTGATTGAATCCGAATACATATTCAACAGCGTAAATCCATTCGATGCATCAGCATGAAATGTTATGAAATACGCTCGAACAGTATCAAAATCCTACAAACCTTACTTGACTGAACATTGCGATTGCTTTTCCCCTCTCTTTCCCTTTTCTAAAAACAATACCTTCTCCTAACGGGCTCTTGTTTGGCGCGTTATTCTTTTCTTGATAGCTATAACATACTTTATTGGTCCATTCATACTGTGTTCAAGTCATGCTTCGTGATTTTGAAAAACAAAGCTGCAAGTCGAACTAATAAAAATAGCGGTGACATATTTTTACAACTTTTTCTTTCTAGATTCAAAGTGATGTCATCTCTACGATAGGTTCCTCTTCTGTCGGTTGTGATCAAACAATAGTCAAAGCTTAAAAATTCTGCTATGTATCCCTGAGTTTGAATTTGGCATTTGTTTGGAAGTTGCCAGGGCACATCGAGTCTTGGCTTTTTCCTTTTTATTCCCTTATGCGGCCTATGCAGTATACATTTCCCTATCATCCTACAATGACCGGATCATACTGTTCATAGGCTGGATTAATTCCAACTTAGTTCGGCTATACCATTGTATCCCATGTCTTTGCTTGCTTCATACAGAAAACCTCGCATCGCCCATGGTTCAGCTGATCTTATAAGCAAAAGCCGTACTTACATTACTGGTTCAATGATATGTGAAGCTGGAGAACTACAGATATAGAAAAAACTGCATGCCTTCTGAACATTTCTTTATTATGCAGAGGCTTTTTTACTAGTCTGCTCGGGAGAAGTTGAACCAGACATTCCCTCAGCCACTGGTAATGACAAAGTACTATGTAATCCCCCCTGCCTTATTTGCTGATTGTTGCGGAAGACGATGGCAATGTCTATTTACTCGCTATGTTGCTTGTGGTTTCGGTCACCCGAGATCGTATCCGAGATTTCCATTGGGCTTTAAAAGTTCAACAGTAAAGAACCCTCATATGCATACATTGTAATGAGCTGTATAGGTAGGATATTGGTTTCTATACGTTATACATTTATGTGCATTTTTGTTTCTTTGTTTGTACTCAACATGAAAACATTGGTTTGGAGTGGATAGCTGTATATCCTTTTTGTTTGGTGCATCATGGTGAGTACATTAACATTTGCGACCAAAAATCACTGACGTGGAAGTTTAACCCAGGTGCAGAAATCTCATTACACCAATTGTGCTTAAATAAGTCGTCGTTAATTTGGCTTATTTTATACTGAGGTTGGCAGATAAGTCCTGTGACGGAAACCACCAGTAAGTTAAAGTATTATTGCAGTACATCTGTATTAACACGCATTTACTCATGTTTTTCCTATCTATCTGCGCATTTCTATTTTGTCTATTTTTTATTTGCGGACTGGGGATTCAAGTATTTGCGGATCCAAAAAAAATAATTTTCCCTGATTGGATAAAATATTTGCGATCAGACTACCCTTCTTTTTTGTTAAGTCCCTGTCCATGTTCAACAATCACTAAGATAGTTTGTTTCAAACCGCAGCAAGAAGAATGTATTTAAAGAAGTGGTTCTCTATTTTCGCACCTAATAAAAAAGCTCTCCGAGTGTCTGATCCATCCTTGACAGTGTGAGGGCTTTACTTTTCGTGCTGCTTGAACAATACGTTCTTGAAGGTTATAGTCACCTTGTAAGGGCTCCTTTCTTACCCCAGCCTTCACTTTGGCCCAAAACTCTTCTATTGGGTTGAGGAAAGGAGAGTCGGGAGGAAGATAGAGACCTTTGTATCCTCTTTCTTCGACCAACTGCTTAACTTTGACTGGTGTATGGGTGGGTACATTATCCATGACAAGATAATAACCATTCATTCCGTGGCCATCCAATCTTTTGTGAATGCCTAATAGACAAAGTTTAAGATACAATAGAAGAAAAGGAGAACATAACTACATTTAGGGAAAATAAAAGTGGAATGTAAAGCCATACAACTGAGAAGAACCGGAACTGGGTACCATTGCTTTGACAGCTTCTGATCCCATAACTGACAGACACGGATATGATAGCATCAATGACGTATAGAAACGAACGAAGAGGGTTTATTTCCTCTACAGATGTTCCGTTCTGTCCCAGACTTTCTTTCAGACTGACTCCGATTTTACTCTTGGGAGAATTGTTGTCTTATCTCTGAATTGTTGTCATCCATAAGACATCCATCGAATTTCTTATCCATGACTGTAATTTTTGGTTTCAGTAATCACGTACTATTTAAAAGCGAAGGGACGACACCTTTTCAATTCTTTGGCTCTGTTCTCCAAAACATCCCCGGTATGTACTTCACATTGATTATATGTACAGAATGACTAATTTCCTCTTCTGTATTTTAGCCTGCATGACCTCTTTCCCGAACCACTTTGGTTGTGTGAGTAAGCTCCCTGCACTCCACTAGGTAAGTGAAAAAGAAATGTTGTCTGTTTATGCACAGTGTTATTCATTATCTTCTGCTTCTAAGTCCTCGCCAGGTGTTCCATCGCTTCAAGTCCTCTGCAGTGCGTTACACTCTAACCGGCCACTCCCAGATGCCGTGTCTCTCTCTCGCCGCCCCTACCTTTGGGTAGGATTACCCTTCGGGTGTAAGTAAAAAAAAAAGATGTCAAGCTATCCTTCCATTTACTAACCATGAACATTCTCTTACGCTGCTCGAATGAATTTTGTGTCCACTGGAGGACCAAGTTGAGGTAAGTAAAATATATTTTCCGCATAATCCGTTTACTAATGACGCATATTTCTATCCCTTTTAGCGCAAAGTTGATCCTCAATAAACAGTATAGTTAGTTATGCAGCCGTTCTTTTTAAAACAAACATTAATTTAGGAAGCTTGTTCAAATGTCACCCAATCGCTTTTTTTACTCCGAGTAGAAATTATCGATCGTATCTGTCAATGTTATGTAGCACACATGTTGTGCATGCAATTTATGTAAGCTCAACTTAATCGCAGCGCAAAAACCAGATGGTGCATCCATGGAAAATAAGATTCCAGCACTGTTGCAGAATGCCTACGATTGGTCTCACGTCCATTGGGCGATCTTCTCCGCATGTCCTGTTCATTGCCCTCATACACATATTAACCCCACAATAAAAATTGTCTGAACTGCAATTATAAAGGCCATTGCATAAAGGTGAGTGTGTTGGCTTTTACTGCCCAAAAGGATGCAATAATGGTTGAAATCCTCGCCAAAGTGGTATGTAGCTCGATAATGCATGGTTTTGAGAAGATGATGCCCTAACTATTATTCCCAGGAGCCACCCCACACGCTTCTTGTTCCGGAAGGGCAGGTGAATCGTAAGTTCCATGTCCCATAGAAAACGATATCGAACTTGTAACGCCCACTCGTGCAATCAACATAACCCTTGAATCCATTGCCGCTCCCCGTTGCATAAAAGTCGCCGCCAGAGCAACGTCCGTTCCACATGCGTTCAAGGCCTCTTTCACCGGCACTTGAAGCTCTTTGTACATTGTCAGACACAGAAGGAGGGCTTAACTCTGCGTTGGACATTTCAGTTCTTCCGTCATCTACTGATACTGCCTGCAGTATAGCGGGCGCAGATGTAGCCGTTGCTGCTGCCAAGAGAAACAAGATAGCCGTCAGAACGGGAAAGGCTTTGGGCTGCATGAGGTGAGTTACCTGCGGTTGAAGGAAAATCATTGCAAATGAGTATCAGAAGCAGATTGTACTTACGAAACTTTTATACATCTTGTGAAGAGCTATCTGAAATAGTACTACAGCCAGATATTATGATTTGACGTTTTTGCTTACTTGATGGCGGTTTGGTCACTGTGTTTTTCCGAGCGGCCCATTGAAGATAGTCTGTGTATTTATACACCTGAAACGCCGAAATGGAATAATCAACTTTGCCATGCATTTTGAGTAACACGAAGACCAAGCAGTATGCATATCTACTCTGGCACGCAAAAGATATCAAGGGGTTGCTAAAGCTATACCAAAAAATTTTAAAGAGCGTCATACCGTGTATCAATGTGAAAAAAGTATGAATAGCACAGATCTGGGCACGGCGCAAATAATATTGGGAAAGCAGTAGTACAAGGCATGACGATCGTGAATGAAGAGTGGTGACGAATAACAATAGCGGAATAGGTCCGAATAGATCGTACCAGTATAATATGATATACAGCGCCCTGACCTATCGGCAGCTAACTGTTTATAGAGACGCCATCATCCGTTCCAACTTCAGTGGGATATTTGAGAAGTCGACTCAGGTTGGCCTCGATGGCAGATTTGTTTATGGTCGGAAAAGTAGGAAAGAGTGACCTCCTGGATCTGTTATGCATGCTTTCTTCCGGAGCCACCTTTCTGCACGTAGGCTGAAATCCTTTTTTAGAATCTCCTGCATTTCTGGTTTCCCATGTATACATACCATGTAATAGTATATTCTAACGATTTCGGTAGTATTTGACGAACAGCCTTTTCGATGTTAGGTAGGCTCAATGTTTTTTGGTGATAGCTGTAGGCCAAATAAGTTGCTTCATCCCTATTTAAGAGCTGTTTCTTCGTTCTTGCTCTTAACAAACCTTAGCTTGCAAACAAGGTAAACAACATACACTTTTCATAAGATATTTCTTGTAAATTGCGCTATCTAAATCCCTTGACTTCCTGTATATTTACTTGCCTAGTAGACATTTGTTCCACGTTATCCTTCTTGGGTCTGGAATAACTCCTGTACATCCTGTAAACAGCAATTTTCTTCAATTCCTCTGTTCTTAGGTCCATCCACGTTCCGTAAAGGTAATTAGCTCGCATGCGGTTCACGGGCTTGTCTTCTATGAGATATACTCTGACTTGGCTTTTCTGTATCTCACGTTCGTATATTTTCCTATTTGTGCATTGCAGCAACTTCAGGTATATCTCTTGCTTTCTCTGCTTGTTCGCATGATTTGCCAATCGTACACTATGATGAAAATACCTACTTTATTGGTTGCATTGCTAGCTTCTGTTTCCGTTCGGGCAGATCTTGTTCGGGATGTGACAGTTGATTCGTCACAATGCGGGTTCCACGTTGGTATCAACTATCATTTACCGAGCGGTGAACATCAGCATTGCTGGGCGGAATCAATTATGCCCAAACGCTTTGGTGCATGTGAAATGTTGAAAGATACTTTTACGGGCCAGAGTAGATTAAAGAGTGTCAATTGCGCCAAGTTTGAGAACCGGCACTGCTATACCAGTAGTCGGTCGGCTTCCAGTTGGTTCTGCCTGGCCCGTGCCGGAGAACGCGACTCCAGTGACGTTGTAGAGAGGATACTTCAAGATTGTATGAGAGATTATTTTGGAGGCGGTACCAACTATCGATTGGGTTGTGAGCAAGGCATAGCCCCTAGTTATGATAGATTCGATGAATCCTGAAGATACAAATTCTGCATCCAAATTGACCACTATGCAAAGCTCCAACAAGGATATTATTACAATACGATTGAGCCCAAAAATAAAGCACAGTATTTTAGCTAAGCGCGCTTGATGTTTCTAGAAGTACGGCCACAAGATGAAGGACTGATCAAGGGTAAAATCGTAGAATAACGATAACATCAAATATACTATTTCAACTTGAAGCGACACTAAATGTTACGGACGGATCTCTTTATAACACCTTTAAACAAACTAAAGCTACTTTTTTTTTTTCGGAACGTCATTTTGCGCCTGTGTTTATATTATTACCTGTTTGTAGCCATGCCAAATGTTGTCCAGCAGAAGGGCAAATGTCGCGTTAGGATCTTTCGTTTGGCACAGTATATATTTATTGAGCATCTTTCTTGTCTTTGCCATGAACTAGCGCAAACACGCTCCTTCCGTTTGTACTTCGAGTACACCATCTCTTATTATCTTTCTCTTAGTATGCCTTTTTGCTAGTAACTGTTACGCAGCTTCAGTTTTATTTTATCTTGCAAACATTGCCAACTTTGGTAAACTGGTTAATACTCTCGCACTCTACTGTCACTTGTCCAGAGAAAGCACAGTCAATTCCTCCTTCAACACAGTTGAGACCAACTATACTGTCATCGGCACCGCGCACCAATACGTCGCAACATGCAGGTTGTCCGTCTTCTCCCATCACGAGACAGCTAAGCATTATAACAACGGATAGAAGCCGGTATAACGGATTGTTAAAGAGAACCATGACGGCGGGTAATTTGAAAAGATTCTTGCTACGTGCTAAGTTCTGATCTCGTTATTTCTAGGTACAAACGTGGCGTGTGAAAAGAGGCTTACGAAGTATTGATGGCAAACCTATACTAACCAAAGTAAAATAGGAGAGACGACGTTATGATGATATACTAAGTGCAGCTGAACGAGGACAGAGAGAGAAGAAGTGGGAAAGGAATACATTGCCACTTATATACTCAACCCATTAAATTTAACCCCTTTAGGTAAGTACTTAGGACACGACATAACCCAAACTATAATATTGCTTCTCATCCGTTTGTGCTATCTATTCATCTTCTGAACTTATTCCTTCTATATTCTTGACGTTATCCTGCTGTCTGATTTGCTTTGTTCTATGATGATTAAGTGTTGTAGATCCTTCTACTTTCTCTAGATGTGCATTCGCGTGGCAATCCCTAACACAGGCCCACTTTATCCTTAAGCATCACGCCGACTTCTCCACAGATTGCTGGGGCGCTAGAAATCTCTGCGGCCAAGATATGGACAATTTCGGAAGACTTTTCGTATAAACAGCGCCGCACTCCTGGTGTGGGTCCCCCTGAATCTCCTGCGTGGGTGGCGTAACGATGTCAATAATGCTAGCATGAGTATTTATCAATTTTTTAGTTCCTATCGTAGCCGGTATTTTTCAAGCGTACAGACACGAATGGTTTCTACAACAAGTGAAGCATCATTTAGGCTTATAGTTACCTTGACAGCGGAGAAGATTCGTTCTCATGGAGCACTTGTACTGAGATAACAATGTTAATCAGAAGACGAATGTGGGGTGAACGAAGACACTAACCTGGTACTGCTAAGTAATTGCGCGCCATTCTAGCTAAGGATAGATACTTGCTAATTCCTATAGTCTGCCAACAGCGAAGCAGATCGCAGTTCTCAGCATATGTTGCGAGATATTCGGAGAGCTCATCTTCTTGTTCTGCCTTTCCTTGGTAGCGCAGATGACCTAACATGCTATAACAGTTCATATTTTTCTACCTCTGATTGTGCCGAACTTATGACTATATTCTCACCAGTATGTTCAACTTCAGGGTAGCCGCCATACACACGGCGGGTACTTGCTTCTCTACAAACTGTACCCATTCAGTTTCCCATTTGTGTCGCTTATGGTAAGATAGTTTGAGTCGAGGTTCTAGTTCTGTAAATGATTGTTTAGCTCAAAAACTTTACTTTAGAGTGCTACCTGTTGCTACTGAGCAATTGGGTACGAAGTTGGCCACATTATAGTACTTCTGCAGTTTTACGTAGCTTGAAAACTGCTGCCTCCTGAAGCTCCAATTGCTGTGGGTGTAATTATCCAGCTTGTCCAGCAGAACGTTATACCTACGTCTAACGATACCCATAGTTGGGTAATTGCTACTACTTAACATGGTTGTGCTCTTTTTGAAGAATTCTCATTAGAGGGTGGGTTATTGCAGACTTAGGCGCCAACATGTCTAATAGTAACTTTACCTTAGAATGCTTAAACTGGAATAAGATCTACCACTCATTCTCAGAAAGCGACCATTTACTCAAATGGCTCTCAATGCTTACCAATACAACGCATAGACCTTGGATAAGCAAGGCGGAATTGACCATGTCATACGTAGAATTCCCCCGCGTTTTAATATCAATCGCCGGCTGGTAATGTCACACATTCATATTTGCACAGAACTATTTCAGTTTTTCACGGATTTAAACAGAACGGCGGATCGAGACAATGACATTTCGAAGCTATAGCTGTGCTAAGTACATTCTAAATGCAGTAACCAATTAACTTGGCTAAAATAGAAGAAATTTCAGTCGTGTTCCGATCAAAATGGATCTGTTCATCATATACATTGTTCATTGCTTCAGGAATTATGTTGATCCTTGCCAAAACGCCCTGCACCGCAAGGTTAATAACATGTGCAAGACAGCGGTTATGCTGTCTTTTACCACTGAAGAAAACGCCATAGTCGGGCCAGGCTTCTTCCAGATGTTGCATAAGCGCACTGCTGTTGAAGGGCGATTCTACTACCTTTACACCACGTGATAGAATCTCTGGTTCCACCCACTTTTCACCCAGGTGGTAGAATTTCTTATACAGTAAGCGCGCGATAAAATTATGCTCGATAAATTTATATTCTCAATAAACTTATACAATTTAGCATGACCGATTTGGTTCAGGCTTTAATATAACAGATTCGATAAATTTTAACTTATACGGTTTGCCCTGACATATAATTGCTCTAATATTTTAGCCGGGCTATATTGCCCGACGGCGAGTATAATTTTATCGCGCGCTTACTTTATTACCACATTTTCCTCTCCCCCCCTAACGCTGTTACTGTAGCAGACATGTATACAAAATTAAGTTAGCACAGCAAAACTAGTGCATTCATATTTATCAGGAACTGCATAATTATTTATATCACGCGCTTCTAATATGATTTCTTTTCTTTTTTTCAGCGTTATCCGCGTTTTCCTTTTATTCATCCTTTTCTTTTGCAAACTTTTTCCTTTATACCTTTTTTTCATTTCATAGTGTTTTTCTATTTCTTCATCAGAAAAACTCACTTTCAAAACGTTACTAGTATATGATCCTAATAATATGCAACCTTGATTTAAAAGTATATCCTTTGCTGGTAAGCTTTTATTTTCATTTTATAGCATCTCATTCTTTTTTTCCTTTTGATAGCTAGAATGATCACTACGTTATAGAAGAGCTTGCTTCTTACTTTTAATAAGGTATTTTGATTGATTGACCTAAATATAACTAATCTTGACTTTTTGATTATTATATAGAGTAGCTTTCGTTTCTTAACAAAATGGAAACAGAGAAAGATGACACACTTTTTACTGGTACAGATACTTTTTTACGTCGTAATTTAATTACTTGGCAAGGTAACTTTTTGTAGGCCTATACGTAATGCTGCCGTTCGTTATTTCTATGCTGGCTTATGTATGCTACTGTGTGTTAGCTTTTAATACGTTTTACTAATTGTCGTTTTCAAAAACTATGCTTCTTTAACCTTCAATGATTAGGTAAGATAATATAAATCTAAGCGTAAACTTAGCTACTTGTTAATAGTTACACTACATAGCTCCAAGAAAGTAAAAGTGTCCGTTTTTTTATATATATGGCTAAAGAAGTGTCCTTGTATATGACAAAGAAGTGCACTTTAATGGCTAAAATAATGCATGCAATGAAAAGAACATGCACTAGGATAGACTAGATAAGAATCAGTAGCTCCAATAAAATGTATCGTTTTAAGCAAGTTAATCCAATAAAAAGTGCTTAAATAAAAGAACATGGTCGAATGAAATTAAAATACTAGACTCTAATGCATACTACTTGATCCAATAACATCAACATAATGGTCTCTGACATATAGCAGTTCATCCGATTGTTGAACTTTGGGGAGTGGTAGAAAGGTGATGGAAAAGATGGTGGAAGGTACATTCCACAAACCTCTGAAGAGATTCCGCAGTGTATTTAGCTTTGACTTTACGTTTCATATCCACGGTTCAAGTAAGAAACATGCGCGCCCTGGCCAAAAAACAGACGACATTGATGTCTGTGACTACAACGATGGGCGCCTTACATAATTCTAAGCAGTTCTCTTTGGATGGAATTACGACAGGGCGTTGTTGGAGGCGAAAAGCAGCCTTGAAAGCAGCGCTTAGTCAAGACACCGAAAAATTGTCTCTGAAAATCGTATACCTACAATCATGCATTGCAGATTGAATGAAGTACGCGAAAAAGAAGAGCTGTTGCATGAGAAGAAGGGAAAAGAAAAAGAGACAGGACCACAGAAATAAGTGTTGTATTCCCACGACTGACCATTTTTATCTTGTCAAATCCCAGAGCATCCAAGTTAGCCGTCATTTTCAGATTGAGGGTGATACAAATAACAATGCAAAGACCAATGAATAGCATAAGCCAAGAAGATAAAAATCAAAGATTGAGTGAACACAACTTCGACAAAAACGGAATGTGCAGCAACCAGGGGAAAATCTTCTTATGTGACTTAGTCCGTGCGTGCCATAAACAAATGCTGTTCACCTGATATAGTCCGACAACCTTTTTCCCCAGCATCGTGTTCCAGCCATATATGGCCAACCTGTTGTTGTCCGCTGGATCTGGTATCACCAAAGCAAAATTGATATCTCGAGAGCAAGCTTCGATAATTATGGACTTCAGCATCGTCATAAAAATGAAATTCTACGACAAGCAAGAAACGCATCACAGCCAATTTAGCAAATTATTCCTTCCGCATGCGCATTCACGGGAACCTATTTCTTCTGTGGTTGAGTATTTTATAGAACACTGATTTCTGCAGGCATCCAGACCATTCGTGCGAAAAAGAACTGCTTATCCCAAGGAACGCCCAATCTAGCGCCATGGACCACTCGCATGACGTACAATACTGATGCTAAAGGTGGTATTTCTGCCGGTATGTTCCATTTCGCTGTAACAATTGCTGAAATCAAGTCACTTATCTGCAGATATTACGAACTGCACAATGGTAGAAGTATTACACCGTAGGATGTAATGACAATACCTGTTTAGTTTTCTTGCAGTTGTTATATAGCAGTATGAACAACTGGTAAACAGCGATAGAAAGATTGTAGGACTGAACTATCCTTACTAACAAAAACAATGCAGCGATGTTTAAGGGTAAGTCTGTTGAGAAATTCACATAAGAAAATTTCTCAAACACCGCGAAACTACCGAGCAAAAAAAAGTTACTTCGATACTGTGAACAAGGTTATAGTAGAGGACATGTTTGTTTTTTGGTATATAGATGGGATGAAAAACCACAACACAGATTTTTATTGATAAAGAGAGCTGTCCTATAAACGTAAAAGAATCCTTAGAGCAAATGTCATAATCACCAATCCCTCGACCAACTGTCATCGTATTTGCAACATGTCATGATAGTTTTGTGTAACATCACAATAATTCAAGAAGCTAAAATAGTAGCAATATATATAAAGATCCGTAGCAGAAACAGAAATGAGTGCACTGAAAACTTCCCGGAGAAGGATATATATGTCGAATTAAACCAACTCCCAGTTTGTCTGTCTAGTACTGATTTCCTATGTCTCCACAAAAAGAAACCTCTGTTTACAACGTTTGAAATGGGAAAAAAAAGCTGTGTGACATAAAGAAACAGATGGGGATATTTAACGATACATGCAAAGGTAACCAGTGCATCGTGCTCATTATGACTTTGGCTTAAGGTTTTCAAATACCTCTGAAAACCGTGTACTGTCGAATTTTAGGAAGATCGTTTAGTTTTTCAAGCGCGTTCCTGTATGTCGACTGTTTCGCGTTTTTGCATTTCGACAACTTATCGCTCAGTTGAATTTCTGGTCCGTCCCTTGATGGCGAGTATATACGTTTCGTTTGAGCGTGCCTTTTTCTTTTTTAGAAAAAGTACCATTCAATTATGGCACCGGTTTGAACGTGACTTTCAGGTACAAAAAACCGCGTTTCCGTTCGTGTGAACAGGGAGGAATCCCGGAATTCAACGCATGTGTAGTTTTGAGGAAACATTTTGCATTGTTCCGACAGTAAAATTGACTGCTTCCTTTAAGCGCCGAAGAGAAAAGCCTACATCAGGACATTCAGTAAAACAAAAATAATGGCAATAGTACACATAAATATTGGCCATTGCTGTTAAATTTGAATTATTTTTCATGCTTGCATTCACTTGACTGTCCCGTGGTCCGTGCTCTTTCGTCTCATGCCCATGTGTTTTCGAACTCAGATGTCCACGCCGTTCTTCTTGTGTACGAGAAGAACATGCATGTGTAACATAGTGCGCACAGTCTTTCCATTCGTTTGTCTTGAGAAAACCAGATGACGTCAGGTTATATCATCTTTCGTCGTTCACGTCATTGCTTACATCTATGCAAGGCGTCTTGTTTCTCGTACAGGTTCTGTTAATCCTTCAGCTGTCTCCTAAAATCCGGTTCGCGAAAATCACCAGTTCGGCGGCCCGATCTACTCTTCATCTTGATTCTAAATCACTTTAACTACACATTTTGAACCGGAGCCCTGACGATTTGACGGTCAATAAAATAATTTATAGTAATTTTCTCCTTGCAGTCAAACGGATTAAGCATGGGAGGTCTACACGAAAACTGTGATCAGAATCTGCCAGATTGGCTGTGTATCCTTGCCAACTGCTGTGGCTACATCAGCAATGCGATCTGGTTCTTGGTCCTCCTTCCACAGATCGTCAAGAACTACCGACGCAGATCTACTGTTGGACTAAGTTTCATATGGGCGTCCTGCAATTTTTGCGCTAGTCTCATCAACCTATTCTTTATCCTTGATATTAAAGTTCCGTTATTTACGCAAATTAGCGGCTGGTATATGCCGATACTAGAGGCTATAATGCTTCTACAGTTTGCACTATTCTCCAAGGCTTCTCTCTACCGAAAGATGGTGCTCGGTACAGTTAGTTCCGTGGTATACTCAGCTGCCATAGCGTTGGAATGCACGCGTGCCTTCGGAAATGACACACCATCCAACATGGTATGGATATCCATTGCACTCTGGTCAATCGAGACATACTTCCAAGTAGTGCTGAATATGAACAGGCGGTCGGTAGATGGTCAATCGTACATATCATTGGGACTGACTCTAATGGGCAAGACAACTGACGTTATTATGCAATTCTCATTGAAGATGCCTATTCAATACGTGTACATGACCTATTTCTCATCTACACTAGCATATATCAACATAATGCAGCTTATCATATACACGCGACGGAGATGGTATACCAAACCAGCGGTGGTGACATTAGGTCTTATGCTATGCGTATTCATAGCATTGCTCATACTCAGAACATCCGTCATTAGTATTGTATGCCCGATCGCCATTTGTATATCGCTTACCGTCGGATTCATTGTGATCCGTCGCCGGTCTCGTAATAACGAGGCAATACCACCAGTCAACGACATGTCCATCGAACAATCGCACAATAAGCGGGACAGTCCAAGCAGTAGTGTTCTTGATATGCCGTAATAAACAATCCTAATTCACCTGGCAACTACTTAAGATATGTGGGCTTTTATAGCATTACTTTAATCCTTCGACATTGGCTCTCCGAACTAATCCTTATTAAGGATTTAATGACGGCCGGATTTCTCTTAGCGTGAAAGCTTCAGAGATTATCTATCGATTACAACACTGTAACACTTTAAAACGGCGTGCACTGTTCGATAAGTAGGATTAGGAAGGGCAAACATAACGTGGACTACAAGATAATGAATGAAATGATCAAACTGACCTCTATCCTCGTTACCATGCTCAAAGTCTTGTTAGGCGAAGAGTTATTAACATGTTGTTCAGCAAAGGTTTAACGTTTGATGTTGACAATAAACCTCCTTCAAGTTGACAGGATGAATGGTTTGAGTAGTATCAGTTAGACACGTTAATCCGCATACAGTCTTCCGAACACTGTTGGATAACTTCAATGATCAATTCGTCACAGTCAGCCTTTCAACGCGTCTTATAAGCCTGCACTTAGTTAACCGAGTCTGTGCATCCTTGCCTTCTTTACAATTGATCCTTTTACTGTCCTCTTCTCTATCAATAACAACACTATCACTCGTAACTATGGAGTAGGTCTTAATTTATTATCCTCCTTTTCTTTCTTCAGAAATACAAGCAATTTTTTATGATTTTTGTTACGCTTTCCTTTTGGCTAAGTTATATCAATAAGGCGCCCAAATAGACGCCCACTACTTGAAGGTAGATTATTTGTAGTACAGCCTCATATGTTATTATGACAGTTATTGAAAGTAGGATCATGAAGCCATTAGCATTTCTACCTTAATGCGTGAGATAGAAATAGCCGTTTTATTGGATATTTCGTTTATCAACAATAGCATCTGCAAAGTTCAGGTCTTTCCGGATCGGGACACACCCAGTGGCATCCAGGTCGGCATGGGCGTCGGTTGGCCTGGGCTTCCGCGAAATAGGCTAACAAGCCAACGATAAGAAACAGAAGCGTGTATTTGTTCATGATAACAAAGATTTAGAATATGCTGAATTGATATGGAAAAGAAAAAGAAATTGTATGAGAGTCATGTCCAATAAAAGTGGGAACCCCTTATATGCAGAAGAAGGTTACCTTATTTTCGGCTTTTCGATCTCTGTTGTGGAGAATGGTAAGATTAGGTACCAGTTAGCTTGAACTTGTGAAGAAAATATCAGCTAGATAAGTATTAAGCAACCAAAATACTGAAGAAGTTGTCTAGAAATAATGACAGATAACAGTAGGTTAGGTAGAAATGGTCAAATAGACAGGATAGCAATCGTAGTAAGAATAGTGAGGACTACTAACTTTGAGTTGTTGACCAAGAGTAACTGAGGATAAAGACAAAAATTGAAGAGAGGATAATGGCAAGAGTTATATATCTCGATAATGTATGCATGAAGCAATCATATGTAGTGCACCCCATGTGCTTGATCTCATGTTGACTCGGAAAATGATTTAATGCTTTGCAAGCAGAATCTGGCGAAGGTTCTGTCCGATCTCAGAATGAAGCACATCATTTTACATATGTCTTCAACAGGTTCACCGAGGTTTAAATTTCAATGTGTCCTGATATTTCATGTTAGCTTGTCGTGCCTGTTTCAATAATGGCCACACAGTCGTCTGATTTAGTTTTGGCATCTTTTGATAGCAATGCGAAAATCATAATGGCTTCATAAAAGCTGTGTATGCTTAATGCATAACAATACCAACCAGGTCACACGCTAATAAATATATCTTCTTCCTTTAAGTTACATCAAACTATGCTACAGGTGCTGTGACAGTTTTCTGCAGTCGGTGAAGGCAAATACGAAGCTCAATTAAAATCCCCGTCGTAATAGATATATAATGCATTTGCCATATGTCATCGTCAGGGAGTCTTGCTTTCTTATATCTCTTTTATTCTTTTTTTTTTCTCATTGGTATTTAAGACATCTTTATTTAGAACAAGTCATCAGCAGGTCCTGTATTCGTACTATGCAATGCGAAGTAAAGTAACAGTAATCAGCTTGCCTCGTAAATTCGTGGCTCAAGTCAAGGTAAAGTCTCACTCAAGTTAGATTCGAGTTAAGATTTCCCTCAACTTTGATTTATTCATCATTATCCCTGTTCATGGCTGCTCTTGGCGCTACTTAAAGTTATGTGAACCTAAATGAAACTATGGAAGACCAATCCTTGAGGTTTCATTTGCAGCACTAATGTAAGCAACATTTTTTGCTTTCAAGTGCAGATTGTGTCGTTTGACCGTGGTGATTATAAAGTCGATGAAACAGTCAATTTCAATAGCGTCCTTGATGCTGACCATTTCCAAAAAAATTTTGCCTCCGTCTAATTCTATGTCCTTTTCTCACAAAATATTAACACGCTCGGATAACCATTTGAGAGTTTTGATTCTCTTCTTCCAAAGATATGCGGTACCCGCTTTCACGTAGCCTCTACGCCTTGGCAGTTGTTAGCAGGAGTGTTAATATCCTCACAGTATTTGGGATGATCGAGGTCATAAGGATTTGTAACTGTATCAAAAAAAAACCTTACTGAAGATCCCCAAATGTGGCCTTCCAGCTTTCCTTAGGAGATAGCATGTGAGAAGTTTAACAGCTCTTACAGTCACTGCGAGAAAATAAAGCTAAAATGGCAGGAATGAAGGTCTCCTATACCAGAGGTTTCACAGCGTAATTGATAGAGCGTTGAACGTTGGACATTGAAAATGGAGCTATGTGATAATTGTTCCCGACTTCTCGTGCTGGCAGCATTGTGCCAAACAAAGCTATGCTGGTTCGATTCAACCAGTTGACATTTATTAGCAACGTTTGCATGAATCATTAAGCCCTTACCATGGTTGGCCAAACACGGGCCCACATGGAAATGGCTTTCCTGGGCCAGTAACTGACAAAACATCGCGGGAAAAGATACACATATAGTGTTTAAATAAAGATTATTTTTTTCTCAATTAATTATATGCATCCTAGATGGATTTCTCATAAAGCGCAACACTGGAAAGGAATGATGTTGCCAGCGCCATATGCCATTCAATTTGTGCATTTAAGCCTTTCCGTCTTGAACCACAGGTTCCCGGGTGTTCATGTCATACTTGTTATACGGTTGAATCAAAAATCACATGATAGCCGCACTTTTTCCTCCTTTGGGTCTTGTCTGTGTACCGAATGCATTGACCACTCTCCCAAATTGGAATCATCGCCTCAAGTCTATTCTTGCTCTGTCAACATTCAAAATTTCCACACCTTTCTTTTGTCTGCAGCGAAGAGGGCAGGTATTCTTTTATGCCATTCTTTTTTTCTGACAGTGAAATTGTTTTCCCACAAAAGTGAGAAACGGTATGTTTTGTTCGCTTGTGGTTACTGCCCCGTTGTTATTCAATAAGCGCATACTGCCGTTTCATATTGGTTACGTATACCTTCTCTTCATGAATTAATTTAATTGGCCAGCCTTCATTAACTACAGAAGGGTAAACTACAGCACCTTAGTAGAAAAACTATGTTCTGCAACAGGACGGTGGTGTTTAAGGCTAAGATAACTGCAAATTTATTGTTTTCTTTTCCCTCGTAAAAGGTACAGTACTTTGACTGATCCAGGCTTAGTGAGATTATCCTCGAGCAAATTTGTGGAGGCCAGCTGAATCACCATTCCAAACATCTTGATCACCTGGCTGAGAACCATGATCCGCGTATTGCCAGAACGAATGGTACTTCCAGGATGCAGGAAGAGGACCAGGTGAGCCAGCCCAGCGAGCAATCCACAACGGATTTTCACTAAAGCCGCCGTTGTTTCCGGTGCATTGCTGCCACCAGCTTGTAGTGGTATAGATGACAGGAGGGCGACCGGTTTTATCTTTGTACGTGTTTGAAAACTCGCGAATCCAATTAACCATTTGAGCGTGACTCAACCCGCTGCAGCCAGCCTCGAGGTCAATGGCGCCTGGAAGGGTCCTACCATCGCCACTCCATCCCCCTCCGTTATCAAGGAAATAGTTGGCTTGCGCGGCACCGCTTGAAGCGCCTGGACGGGCAAAATGGTATGCTCCTCGGATCAGGCCAACATTTGTAGCGCCTGTGTATTGCTTGTTGAACTGAGGGCTTTTGTAAGTTGTACCCTCAGTAGCTTTGATATACACAAACTCAATTCCGCCAGCTTTTACAGAATTCCAGTTTATATTCGGTTGATACCCAGATACATCTATTCCTTTTGGTTGTGCTGCGTATGCTATGGAAGCACATAGAAGAAGAGCAGCTAACTTCATTATAGTGACGGAAATTTGATGGTTGCTAATGTGATGGATATCCAAATATGTTAATTGCGACGCGCAGCAAACAGCAAAACACTTACATCTGTGCAAAAGAGCAATACGTGAATTGCCAAGAGTTGTCTATCAAGGTTTTTAGAGATGTAGATGTGAGACTGATGAAGACGGGATTAACTCATCGATCGCATAACAAGCAAATCAATGGGCTGACTACGGTTTATGTACCTTACCTTTGTGACTGAAGAGTGGTGAGGAGTTTGAGGACGCAAAAGTTGTATCTTGTGTAGGGATACCACTGTGATGTTTTCGGATATTTGAGGCTCAGGTAGAGGAAAGCACGCTATAGGAGATGTGACTCTGAGCGGAGAGCCATAAAAGAGTTATTAGGTATATAGGATGTCATATGAAGGAAGAAGAGGTTTCTTACCTTGTTTTGCTTCTCTAAAATGCCGAGGAAGACGAAGGGATAACAAGAAGAGGATAGGCCGGTTTTTATATATCGAGAGGCATGCGCCTCGGCTTTGTGAAGTACAGACAGGTCACGGTACACAGAATAACGACTGGAATATGAGAGATCAAATGCAGGATAGCTTAGGAGCGCAGGAAGTGCAACAATAGGACAACGCGAGAAATGTAGGAGTGATGTTGTGCACAGTTCGGTCTTTCTCGGTTCTTTGTTGGAACCGAGCCCAATAAAACTCAAAACAAGTGCAAAAAACTATCAAAACCGATTCTTTATTTAGTAAAAATATAGCAAAGCCGGATAATATATTATTAAGAGTGTAAGCAGACCATTTTGCGTAAGGTATGACTATTTGGTATGAAAGGTATTCTTCATCGAGGTGATATGGACATTTTAAGATCATTTAAACGTAACATTTAATTAACTAATTCGAACCTTATTTCGTGCTGACTGATCCCTTCTCATGATAAAAATGAGCAATATTTCGTCATAACGACTTTCTGCAGAAATGATCATAAAGTAGGCAAGCTATATTACTCAAAACGGATAACGACGATGACACGACGCTGCTTTTCAACAGCACAACCGTTACTTCTATGTAAGGGTAATCGACTGTATCCATATCCTATAAAGCGGTCAAGGGTTCTAGAATACGTGCTGTCTTTTTTATTTCCAACAAATCAAGTCTGTTTCTGAATTCAGTTAAACAGTTGACACAAAAACTAATTCGGTTCTTCGGTTCCTTCATAAGGAAAAGCAGTTAGGCTCTGGTACCTGATTGGTTCCGTTACCTCGGTTCTTTTGCGGAACCTTATCCAGTAGTAGTATGGGCAGAGGTACATTAATGACAGCAGAGGGACAGACAGACATCAATAGCATACGGACTTTAGCTGTTTACTGATACTAGGTTTTCATCCTTCGATAAAGAATAAAAAAAGTTTAAAGGAACTCAAAGAACAATGTAGTTACTACATGCTTTAAAGGTTCGGGTCTCTTTAGTAATTCTTCATTTTGTACGACGTCGAGCAATTATCGGTCTAACTTCTCTACACCTAAGCTAGTTATCAGTGCGCCAGCCTTATTCCTTCGCATCATGTTTTAGTGTGCATAGCAGACAGTGCGCTTCTTGTAGGATTTAGGCACGCAGTCTATCAACAAATTTTATAGAACCCTATGGATCAGCTCGCACAGTAAAAGATAGCCTCAGGTTGAGGAAGCCCGCGACAAATGATGGGTTGATATTACATAAAAATGATGTGACCCGAACTTTTTACTGCGCCTGATAGTTCCCCATAGTCAAAGCACATATCGCGTAAAAGCGTTGCAGATACAGTCTTGATGATAATGTAATACGGAAGCGTAATGAATCGCATGAAGTTAACTTGAATGGACGGGGTATTGTACATATTAGAGCAGCCTGTGTTGCTGCGATGCACTGAGATAAAGCCCTTGTCACTGACTTTGTTCCTTCGGGAACACATTCAAACAAAAAAGAAAGCAGAAAAAGAAACGCACTATTATTTGGTATTTGCATATCGGATCGGTTATCGGTGGTAATGTCGGCATTCTCTCTCTTGCTAATCGTATGCTTCCTTTGTTCGTTCTTGCGATTCGGTTGTGGGGAAGAGCCGAAGTATCGCCTTTACCCTTTTATTATTGACCTATCTTATTCTGAAAGAGAACACAACTTTTACTTTAAAGCAGGGTAGAATGCGTGTAGCATAGTAATAAAGCGTATCAAGTGGAGAAAATAGAATGGAACAGATTGATATAAGCTTAATTCGTACTTAAACATGCTCTGCTTGCATGAAATGTAATTAGTGTTCATGACTTTTAGTCTCGGAAAAGGACATAATATCACCAAGGGCCCCGTGAAAGATACTGAAAATGACATTGAGTTATTCATGTTGTAAAAACGTCAGTATGATATTTGGGAATAAAGCTAAGAGGTACGTTCATCTACCAAAGAACAAAAAGGTTTAGCACCAGACAATTGAATATTTGCATAACATATATATGAACGAAGCAGTACTACGGCAGACAAATATACGTTCAGACAACGCAAAAAAATGGGAGGATATACTTAGCATACGAAGTAAATCATTGACTTTATTCGCCAGTAGTTTGGGAGCTATCGAGTATAAAAGTGTATGTGGGGATAGTCTGCGACTGACTCATGCAACGACATCAAACACAGCAAATTCTTGCACTGAGGTTTTTTGGTGAGGTTGAGCTCACTTGATTTTATAAATTAGGGCTTGAAATGGGCGGGCCTTAACCGGTCGGGTCATAACTGGGCCGGGTGAGGATATTGACCCATGGCCCGCTGGGCTGGGCCAAGATCTTAACCCGGAACCCGGCACACTAGGCCTATCGCACTAAGATGGGCCCATTGACCCGTGGGCCAACTCGGGCGGGCTATATCGGGCGGGCCAATTTTATGGCCCAGAACCCGGCCCACTAAGGCCCGCCCGGCAGACCTCCGGTCGGGCCGGGTCAAATTCCGAGCTTTATTTATAATATTAGTACTATTAGCATAATGAATATAAAAGCGATTAATCAGTTATACTGATAAGCAAGCGTATAAAGCGCAATTTCGCCCAGCTTATCTCAGAAGAGAAAGACTTTGAATCTTCTTGTCTTTGATTTCTTTTCTGTCAAAACTGTTTGTTATTACATTGATTCTTCCAGTAGTCTTGTGTTTGTTTCAAAGATTAAGTCATGCATGTTTAAGTGTAAGTGCTTATTGTACGATTTCACTAAATGTGGGATCATGAGATTGAGACGCCTTACGAATCAATAACGCCAGGAAAAAGTTTTGTCTGGCTCTGTAAAATAAATGGAAGATGTACAGTGCTTCCCCGCTAATGTCAATGACTTGGTTAGAACCTATCGATTGAAAATAGGCGGGGAGTCACAATAACGGGGAGATGCAATGGCTTGAATTAGCATAGAAACCTCTTTTTCGGGAATCTCAAAATGATTGAAAATAGGCGGGGAGTCACAATAACGGGGAGATGCAATGGCTTGAATTAGCATAGAAACCTCTTTTTCGGGAATCTCAAAATGATTGAAAATAGGCGAGGATTGACATTAACGAAGATTGACATTAGCGGGGAGGCACTGTAACAGAAGATTAAGCTGTCATTGGTATTAATGGTGTTCCTTGCAATCGGCAAGAAAATCAAGGCCAAAGAGCTCCTTTCAAATACCGAAAGCGAGAAACGGACATTCGTCTGATATCTCGTTTTGATACGAAGCTTTTCAAAATTTATCTGCTGATAGCTAAAACATTATAAGAAGAAAATTATGGTTAACGTGCTATGAAAAGCATGTCGTATGCAAAACTGACTATTGCACTACTTTGCTCTCATTGGTTGCATTTGCATAGCGTTTGCTAACCATTAATATCTGCAAAGAATTAATCGCGCTTTGTATAAGGAGAACCTTACAACTATCGGTTCATGGTTGGTATCTGTCAACTTGGTTCTCAAACATCAATAAATTTGTCAACCTACCACATGATGAAGCGTTAATTTCATTGACGTTGAGGAGATGCAATTTGTGGTTAACACGAGCTTTTTACCAATTATATAGAGATATCTTGCTAAAGTGCTTATAAGTAAAATAAGACTTGTAGCTTGCCTATTAAGACTATTTGACCTTGGGAACCTGGTATATGCCAGCGAGTATGCTCTAAATATGCATGATGCACATATATTGTGATCAGCGGTTTGCATAAGCATAGGCGATTATAACAGCACGTTGCTCCGTATTCGATGATGGTATTATAATGTAACGGTGCGTCCACAACCTGATCCATTGACCCTTTTTATCTAACGTTTGATTCGGTTGCGTTCTTCAAGCAGTGCTGGCAATTATGGCCTGGACAGCCCACGATTACAGAGCAGGAGAAAACACTGCGCTGCTAAAGAAAAGGTATCCTACTATTGCTCTAATAGTGCCATAAATTTATAATAGATCTTCACAATGAGGTCGAGCAACAATAGCGTCTATTTGCATATGACGGGCAACTAAGTTTTTTTTCAGCTAGCCAACAAATTTAAACAGTAATCCTTTTACTGGTTTGCAACCCGTTTGCGACAGAGGCATTCCGTGCAGTCGAACTTAAAAAGGTCAACAGCTCGTCGGGTTCATTTTTTCTGGGTAACGCCTGTTCAGCATAGATTTGTCCTCTCCTGCCATCAAAGTCTGTGGCACAACCAGCTTATCGCAAGCAAGTTATAACCTTTGGCAATCCGCATAGTGCAACAGCGCCACAATTCTATGATCTGAGCTTTGACGCCCTTATGATAAGCAATATCTGAAGAAAATACAGCTTTGGTCCGCCGGGCAAGCCGTCAGTAAGTTCCTATAGAATATATATGAAAATATACATAGTACCTTTCGGAGAAGAAACCGAAAAAGTTTTTTCTAGTTAGCAAAAAAAAGCCATAAGATCAAAAATGAGAAGTGCAGCATGGAAACGTGTCCCTTAGTAAACTATAAAAGCAGTATCATAAGAAATTTTTCGTTGTCCTTTGACATATAGGTTGTATAGGTGATCTGTGTCTTAATGAACCAACCCAGACAGCAGAAAGTAGACGAAGGCTTTTCGCGGACTTTATGCATAGCTATTAATTGAGAAACCAGTAGCTCAAACTTGCTGCTTTTACGCGTTTCAAAATGCATAGAATGCTAGGAATACGAGAGCGGACATTGATAATTTCCCCTGTCAATATGTCAGATTTTGGGTATCTTTTCTTACTATCTATCTATAGATGCCTTAAAACTCCGCGGCCTTTTTTTTTTTGGACTTAATAGCTAAGCAAAGTATACCGAGTGTCGGCCTTGACAGCAACATGCCCGGACTTCTGCACATCGCAAAGAAAAAATGTAGCAAATAACGTCAAGTAAAGCTATAAGGATTAAAATAGAAATTGCATAGTTTCGGCGATCTTGGTTACATGTTTCATTGTGAGACTGACTATTAACGAAAACTTTTCAGTTTTCTTACACAGGGATAAGTTCGTTAACATCCTCATACGCTTTGAGCTGGGTTTCAATAAGTATATCTGAGTCTCCCCTTTGCATTGCCAAGTTTTTTCCACGACAGGTATTACTACAATTCTGATAGATGCTAGTATCGAAGAGCAAAGAAAACAATGTCAGCTTTTACAAAATATACATAATTTCAAAGCTCGTTATCTTACTCTAAACCATAGCGTGCATTAAAACATCGTTACAAACCAGTAGTTGGATTGCGGGTAAGTAGGTTTCTTAAATTTTCTACTATTCCGCTATTCCCGGCAACCTTAGCTTTATCGGTGCTTACGTTTGGTAAATGGATATAGACATAATCTCCGCCGCCATTCATAGTAAGAAGACATTATACTATGCTTGGCCATGTGCGATCAGTTACACACAACGATCTGACCATGTTAATGTGTCAAATGCAAAAGAAAGGGTCCGACAGGGCATTATAGCACTTTGCGCGCTTAAGCTGCATATAAAGATCTTCTATCGATATCTATTTTTGGCACCTCAACAATGGCATGTATGAGTGTGAAGCTTCTCTTCGTAGGCATGAACTGCAGTTGATGAACTGCACTTAATGTTCTTCAGCTACTTTTCTGTTTTCGATGGATCTGCACCAGTATAAAATGGCAGGATTTTGAGATCTCTTTGGATTCATCAACCCTATCCTGTCCTTCTTTATTCACTTCTCTTTCTTCTAATGAAGATCCTCTGCATTTTTTCGCTAGCTTCCTTAGCTAGCATGGTCCTTGCTGCACCGTCTTTTGACTGCCGAAAATTCCATCGTGTGGAATCTGGGGACAAGGTAAGATTAGTAATATAAGTCACCTATACAGTCCTCGGTAACAAATTCTTCAACAGTGCTATAAAATAGCAAGAGAATACCATATCAAGACAAGTCAATTAAGAAAGTGGAATCCTTCTAGTATGCTAATAGATACCAAAAGCTTGTATAGCTAACTGTATATTAGTTAACTCCAGCTGCACCAACTTGAGAGAAGGCCAGGTCCTATGCGTCGGGTAACTTTCCTCTTAGTCAAATTGACAAATGCCTTAACCAAACCAAAATCTATAGTGGTCCTGGAAAGAAAACCTCTAAGAATGGCGAAGGAACTAGTTGCCTTATCAATGAGCATTGCGAAGGCAGATTGTGCTGCAATCCTAACACATACAAATGCGTGAAGGATCCCAAGGGCACTATTTGTCGCGAACACTCTAACCCTTTCTTCACGAATCTACCTAAGCCCTCTGACCAACCCAAGCCTGGTCGACCCCCAAAACATAAGGGAGAGCGCACGTGTGCTACAAACGATGACTGTCCTGGGGTATTGTGCTGCCACCCTAACAACAAGGTGTGCGTGAGAGACCGCAAGGGAAACATCTGTGTCGACGATTCCAAGCCTTCCTTGCCTGATAAGCCTAGTACTGCCGACAAGCCCAACGCCGGCAAACCAAACTGCCTTAACAGAAAGAATGTAGAGTACTATCAAAAGAAGTATGGAAATATCGTTCTGCCTCCCAACGTCCCGTTCTGCGACGAGATTGGGAAGACACCTGAAGGACCTGTCAAGAAGCCCGAAGAAACTCCGAAACCCCAATGCATGACCGAGAAACAGTTCCAAGACGTCGTACTAGGAAGCCCCGATAGAGACGTTTATCGCTACCCTACCAGCGGTCAGCCTTGCGACAAGAACTTGTGCTTTACCGAAGGTGATGCAGACATGGTCCGAAAAAAGTTCAAGAATGCACCTTGGACGAAGGATCTCAGGGTGTGTATCAACACCGATGAGAATAAGAAGGATGTCCAGAACCCCAAAAGGCCTTCCAAGACAAAATGTATGACCAAGGAACAGTTTGAAGGAATTCAAACGTGGGGCGGAAGGGAGTATACTGGTCCACTTCCTTCCAGCGGTGAACCTTGCGACAAGTCTTTGTGTTTTGAGCCGCACAATGCGGCACTCGTTCGAGACAAATACAAGAACGCCCCTTGGACGAAGGATCTCAGATTGTGCGGCAATACAGATGAGAACAAGAAGGAAGAAAAACCTGGAAACGATAAAAAGCCCGAAGCTAAACAGGATTGCCGTGATTACAACGATTTGGGCTGGGAGGAAAAAGCCTGGTACAATCTTGGCTTCAGCACCGCCGTTGTCTGCCAATGGACTGGCTGATTATATCCAGGACAGAGGTAGACGATGATTATTGTGTAATTCACGTAGGAACAGTGTAATCTTAGTTGTAATATCGAATAAAGACTCTTTTCTCTTTAAAAATTTATGGACTTCCTGTTTATCAGATGCAGCTTGTATGTCTATTAAGAGGTCAGTTTTGCGCTAGAAGAAATAAGTACACACCATTAATGCGCTAGATATGAGAAAGTATACCTCTGCGTGCACGAAACTTGATTTACGATTAAATGCAAGCTTAATCCAACAATGTAGAGATCCATCCCATAATAAGTAGATGGGTTACGTTGATGAAATTCCAACTGCTAACCTAGCTAATACCGGCAAGTAATTTCTGTTGCTTTCTGATAATTTAAGCATGCCGGCTTTAGCCTCATATATGCCATCCTTTGTTATACTTGTTGTTCCCGTGTCCCACCGTGTTTTCTCGTTTTCCTTCGTTTCTGCGAGGTATATTCTAGCCCTCCGCTAGAAATCGACAAATGTGCGTCTCAGCGCTTCGCAAGTTTCAGACCATCCAAATTGCAACATATATTGTTTTGATATAAATATGCATAAATTGACCGACGTTAACAAAAGAAGGTACAAAAGTCTAACAATACATAGAAAACGTTGGGTAGCTTTTTTGTAGGCTTCTTTCCTGAAGTTAAGATAGTCTTAGTTAGAAGCTGGAGCATTTGCACTAGATTTGAACTGTAGCATTCTGTGTAAAAGTATCGATCCTAAAGAAGTCTTCTTCTCTTCCCTTATTTACTGCCTGCGGATTTCCTAATTGACAGTTACATGAACTGCAGGGTCTTGATTGTCTGGTCTCATATCTGAGTTCGAATCAGTAGAGACGAGTCTAGCTTGCATTAGTAATCAATTGTAAGCAAACAAACCGACACTTTCTGATTTTGCCCCAGACATAATCTATAAAAGGAAACGTGACCAATATCACCTTTTTATAATACAATACGTTATCTAACGCTAACATTTGATGGTATCTATGGTCGGATGCAGTATTTACAATATCCTCAATTACCCCAGGAATGGGGAAAGTATATCCCTTAATTTACTTAATGTGTTTCGCTAATACTCCGCAAAATTCAGCTGTTGTCTTCTGATTATAGAACTCGCTGGAGGTAATTGGTTTGCTATACCTTACCATATGCATGATCCGGTTACACACGGTGCTCTGACTAGTGCTAACAGGTAGCAAATACGGACAAGGTCCGATCACGCTTTACCGTTCCACTTCCAAGCGATTTAGCTGAATGTTAAACCTCTCATCAAACCTCTATTATTGGTTCATGAGAAATGGAATGCATGAACCATAAGCTTCTTGTCGGATGTTTGAATATTAAAATCATGAGTTATACGTATTCTCCGTTGATTCTTTTTTTACCTGTTTTTTCACTGGGTCTGTCAATATAAAAGAACAGGTTGTTGAGGTCTCGTGGCGCTCATCATCCCTATCTCTTCCATTACTTTCACTCTCAATGAAACTCCTCTCCATACTATCACTGGCTGCCATAGCTAGTATGGCCTTTGCCGCACCGACCTCGGACTGCCAGGAGTCTCATACTGTTAAGTCCGGAGATAAGGTAAGATCAGTAATATAGGATGATATTTTCACTCATCAATAAGGATCTCTGTGACAGTGTTATAAGTTAGCAAGACAGTACCATATCAAGACGAGCCAATTGAGAAAGTGGAATCCTTCTGGTATGCTGATAAATAACCCAAAATTTGTATTGCTAACTGTGAACATTAGTTAATGGCAGCTGCACCAACCTGAAAGTTGGCCAGGTTCTATGTGTTGGGTGAGTTTTTTCTTTACTAATGATACAGAAACCATAACCAAATTAAATTTCTAGCGGCCCAGGAAAGAAATTATCAAAAAATAAACCAACTCGTGGTAGTAAGAACGAAAAGAAGCCTAAGGAGACTCCAGGGTCCTCGTGCGTTACAAAGGAACAGTATCTGGATTATCTCAACTTGCCTGTTTGGGGTCCTCAACCTCCCCGCGGTGAACCTTGCGATCCCAACATTTGCTTTGATAATGAACAACAAGTGAAAGCCCTTCAAAATGACTTCTACCTACATGGCGCTGCTTGGACAAAGAATCTCAAAGTGTGTGGCAAGACTGAGGAGAACAAGACGGAGGAAAAGCCCAAGACGGATTCCAAAAAACCCAAACACCGTGAGTGCGCTACCAAGGAGGAGTATCTGCATTATTTGAATTTAGATGTCGTTGGCCCATTACCTCCCATGGAAGGGCCTTGCGATCCCAACATGTGTTTCGATAATGAACAACAAGTGAAAGCCCTTCAAAACGACTACTATTTGCATGGCGACTCCTGGACAAAGAATCTCAAAGTGTGTAGCAAGGCCGATTAGTCCTTTCTGGACAGTATTCAAAAGTATATCCCCGGTAAAACATAGAAGAATACAGTTTCAATCTAGATAGACACTTCCATACGATTTTTCTACCGGCAGTAAATCAAATAAAAGTCTACTCAATGGCATGACCTCTGATACACCTATACATATATTAGTTGAGGCACGTTTAATCTTTCCCGCACTGTTCTTGTCCTGATGCTGTACTCGGGCATTTTTCAGCTTGAAACCGCATTATTTTCTGATAGCTTCATAGGGAACGCTGTTTGAGTTTCAGTCCCTCAATTTTCTTAAACAATCGCTCCATTAACAATCAGCATAGCTGAGGTATACTGACCAACATACTCCGAATGACCTTCTTATGTATCTCGGTGAGAACAATTGGGCGACCGTATCTTTTTATTATCAGGTTCGGTGATGTGTGCCAAAAATAATGAATGGTCCTCTGGCAGATTCGATCATAATTTTTAGTCTTCTGTACAAATTGACACAAACTATGGATGGGGCATAAGATGGCATCCTCTATAGCGCCTAGGACAGATGATTTGGATCGCGCTTCTTCGGTTCCCGTATGATGAGAATCATCTCTGTGATTCTATCTTCTTCCCCTTGTAAGGACATGTCTCGTAATTGTAAGCGACTTAGCTAAACATAGCCGCCACATTGTGGCTATGCACAATAAAAATAGCGTTTTTGTTTGTAATCGGTCAAGGGAAAGGTATTCTGACGGACCCTATGATCGGATGTAATGGATAAGGATTTGAATATCCCATGTTTCCAAATCTTACTTGGTAGGTAATTTCACCTCGGTTCGTCTTCTGATCTTGAAGATATTGTCGATAGTTGGTTGTTGAGCCAAACCTGCTTTGTTTGGATATAATACTCTATAGACTGAACCGATCGAGGAATGAAATGCTTTCAAATATTCGTATGAGTAATGTTGTTTCTCTACAAAGAATTTAAGGAGGGCTTGGACATTGTACTCCTTTGGATCTACTGGCGGATGCAATTGGTGAGCCCACCAAGCCCAGGTCCTCCATACTTTGTTATATTGAAGCGTTGTATGGAGTCTAATTGTATGTATTATGTATCCCGATTCCTTCTCTTGTAACGCTTGCTCTTTATAGGCTTGCCTGATAATCTGCATGCAATCATTTTTCGTTTTCCCATCCTCCATCTCATGTAGCTCCTCATCATTTTCAGTAACATGGACCACCGATACTGTGTTGGCCAGCATGGCGTGATTAATACTGCTGTTTTACTTTGTCCTGTTGAAGTTTTCGCAGAACTCTCGGGATTAGACGCCAGGAGGGGGAGGGGTTGAAGACACAATCCCTTGGGTGGTCATTGTCGTTGGAATGCATCGATTGCTGAAACATTGGGATGCAGATGGTAACTCCAGTAGATCAGTAGCTGAGCATTGTGCCTCGCGGCAAACGCATCTACTGTCAATGGTGCGCATCGACGTTGTATCTGGTGAAATGCGGTCCGATGTATTTTCCTTTCTTGCAAACGATGTCGCGACGACTCAATGAATCGGCCTCGGCATTGATCATCCCCGCAATATGACGGAATGTCAGCTGTGGTTGGAATTGATTGCAAAGCTCATGTATTTTCAGCATTATGTCCTGCAGTTGCACCGAGCTAATTTTCTCCGATTTCCGCACATATTTCAGTGCCGTAATGCTATCGGGACATATCTGAACTAGCGTTCCTGCGTAGTATTTTGCGTCTAACTGCATGGCGAATAAGATCGTCCGCAATTTCCTGACATTGATGGATTCGTCTTTTTCTCGGCGCGCCAAAATCCGTAGACCTGGTTCTTCGGGGAACTGCACTCCTCAGCCAGTGTTCAAGACATCGAGGTGAATTGTTATGCTCAGTGGTATCAGTTGGGTCTCTTAAATTAGAAGACCATTCTTCCGCTGTGCAAGTTCCATCCATCACCGTGTATATTTCAAGCCATTCTGGGATATTGAACATTTGGCTTCCCAGTTGTAATGATTCTGGTGAAGACTCTTAGCCAGATCGCGTTGGATATCGGAGATGTAGGAGGGCTTCCCCAATTGCCGGGATCATAGCTGTCATCGTTCCCAAGAGATTGGCTATCTATCAGCAAGACCTCCGAACTCGGAGATTCTGTTCCTGTTTGATACGAAATCCAAGTTTCATCATTTTCTGGTATGGTATCTGAATTTGCATCCTCTTGGTGTCGAAGTGGAACCCCAGAAGTTCTTGCTGGTGTATTGACTGCAATTTGCCTTGCCAAAGTGGTCTGAGTACACGGAAAGTCATACAAGCTACCGCTCGGTATTGCAACATAGCAGGAAGGAAAAAGTTGTTATGGGCATTCAAAGCAGGTGTGGTCATGGTACGTTTGGTAAGGATGCTAAACGATTGCATGCAAAACAGAGTAATCTTTTCCTTAAGTAAAAATACAGGTTCTATGACTCGTCTCACATTATTTCAGCTTGGTTTCATAAAATGGAATTGCGTCAGTGTGTCGTCAAATTTGCTAAAGACTATAACCAAAAGAAAACAAAGGAAACTACTAGAATCGGTTGAAAGCCAGACTGCACCAAAACGAGGAATGGAATCTTAAACATGGATACAGAAGACCGGTAGATATTACGGTCGACAAAGAGCAATGTGCTTGACATATTGAGACGCTGTTTTGCTAATATGGGAAGAGAATGCGGACAGTAAAATATAGGTGTGAATGATAAATGATAGATAAGATGAAATGGTCTCAGGTTTGAGCACCTGTATATGTTAGTCTACACTCTCATATTTCTTGTCTTTTACTGTGTCCTTGTCATATTTCACTATGGGCTCTTCCGCGTCCTGGTCGTTACACAAGAAAGCAAGCCATGAGTCGTAAGAACAGCAACCGTTAGCATGCTCGCATGCCTGAGCCAGACCCCAAGGACCCAGCTTGGATCTTCAGAGCACCACCGCCCACAGAAGCTGAAAAGCTTCGAGAACAGTTACAAGTTGAAGCCCTTACAGCCCGTGTCAAGGAACTCGGAAGCCGCCCTCCCAGTGCCCACACAAACCATGCCTCACTACCCACTCGATATTTACAGAGTCGATCGCCCCCATCTCCACGCAGCCTAGTCAATCCTGCCCAGTGCCTACACAAGTAGCAGCAGTGAAACCCGCGCCACGTCCCATTCCCGACCATTCCCTCATGGCCAAAGACAATAGTCAAGCCACAGCCCACACCACCAGCTCAGACACCTCCCACATCTCTCGAACAAGATGCTGCTTCTGCCCCATTGCCCAGTTAACATTCGCCATCAGCACCTGTTCTCTCTCGGCGGACACCAACTCCGCCAGAAGTAAAGCTGCCCTTATTGCTAGCCAGTTTTTCCAAGCGCCAGAAAGTACTTCATCGCACTTTCAGTACGTGTATATACCGTGCAAAAAGCGATTGCCACGTCCCCAAATCCGCCAATACCTATGCACGATCAATATCCACAGTGCTCGTTTACTTGACCTTGCTTTCCCCGCCCGCCATGTCATTGGTCTTCTCATTCACGACCGCTATCTCCCTGAACTCCAACTGGTTCGTAGAAAACTTTGAAAATAGAAAAAAAGGCAAATGCCATGCATGCAACAGTATTGCCATCAAACATTTCGAAGTTGTTGATCTTCCTCAGTTTTTGATGTTCTGCGATCAGTCCAACTACGTGAGGCGGGCAAAAAACTTCAAGTTTCCTCCCCGATTTGCTCTTGGCGATACAACTTATGAAATACGCGCAACAATACGATCAACCCACGAAACGAGAATTCATTTCTATGCCAACGCAATTATCAATACAACAACTCCACCTTTTGTAAGCAAAATCGACAATATGAGAGAAGAGGTGGAAGTTCTTGTCCACCCCTACGCCACCCACTATGACTACTTATGTGAAGAAAACAGATACACAATCCTATTATTCTATGCAAAGCTATGATCTATGACGCTATAATGCCATTATATGCTTCATTTTATGTATAAATAAAATGTACTAATGAGTCATGATAAATAAATCTATGGACCAATCTATTTATAAATGCTCATAGGATGCCGATTTTTACTAATTCTGAAAATTGTATAATCAAAGAAACTATGAAGCGCAAAAAAAATTAGATATATGGTGAAATAAGTAAAATTGAAGGTACCTCTAGCATTAACTTTTGTGGAGGTACCTCTAAAACTGTCCTTTTTCCGCTATCCTACACTTTTGGGTACCATCAGTGTAGTTTCATAAAAAAAAAAAAACACCAAAGCATTAAACAAAACAAACAAACAATTACTGCCGCACGTCATCCTTCTCAACTGTCCCCACTTCTGCTCCTTCCCACTACACAACTGCCACCTTCTTTCGCTCGTATTTCACAAGCGATGTCGCCTGTCCAAGGCTCCAGACAACGAGTTCCCGCTCTCTCCACCGAGGAGGCTGCTCTCCTCGAGAAGGACTTTGACACCTATCGTAAACATCTTATCTGCCCTTCCTGCAATACCACTGGTAAAATTCGTCGAAATGGAACCAGCCATGCCACCCAACCACAGCCTATATTTCGCTGTAAACCACCGTGCTTCAAAACTTTCATTCACCTCACTATCAGAACGTTGATAGCTGCCGTAAAGAGCAACCAACCACGCGAATCTTCGCCTGAAAATGAAATCTCAGGTTACCTATCTCAATGGAACTCACAGGACCCTCTCGATCTAAATGTGCAAACACCAAACCCAGTGCAACACATGCCAACCTTGACCCAAACTCAACGTGAACTGCAACCACTTACCTTTGAACACCACGAAAGTCTCCCAAGCTTCATGACTCAGATCATGGAGGAATTGAACAGCCAACGGCAGAAATTGCTGGAACATGACACTATCTATGAACAGCTCCGCCAGCTTCAAAAGGAACTTGCCACTGCCCAGCGCAGAATTGCTGAATTGGAACATACTGAAAGACAACTTCGCGCTCAACTGGCCAATGGCACCACAACAACTACTGTAGATTCCCAATATGACACCCAATTTCCACCGCTTCCACTACAACACAAACGTCCTCAGCCTCTCAATGGGCTCTTCCACTCCCAAAACAATGAGCACAGCCCTCGCCTGAGACGCAACAGCATCGTCAAGCAGCAGTTGCACGCGCTTTCATACCTGCCACCATTACTCATGGCTTCAAGTACCTATATCTTCCGGCCCGGGCCCTCATTCCTACAGGCCAGATGCGGGCTCGCCTACGCAAACTAGGTATTGATAATAGCCGCATTTTAGACATTCATTACCCCGACCATCAGGTAATTGCTCTTCTAATTCATAACGACTTTGAACAGACACTCCTTGATCAATTGAACCGCTTCGGGATCACACCATTGACATATGATCCTTTGGACCCTGTGAATCTCCGCGACCCGAAATACAAAGATAAACCAACTATGGAACGATCCTAAATTCTTTTGAGGTGCACTGCGACCGCATGGCTAAAGCCCTCCAGTATATCTGTCCTCCCGTTAAATACGCAGTTGCCCGAACCTTTGCTGAGAATGGTAGGATCCCAATTGAAGATCTTAAACAGCTTCTATCCAGTCGCTGGAATAACCATGCAGATGACTGTGACTTTTTTCAACTCCCTAAAGACAATGCCGACACCTCAATGAACGACTCCTCTGACAATCTGTCTGAATGAGTATCGATAACATCACTCTAACCATTTTTAATGCTACTGGGCTTCGCAAACAAGCCATTGGATCTATACTAACTCATACACAGAACTCCCCTCTTCTTTTCATCACTGAAACCTGGCTCCTTTCTCCTAACCAATACCTCACTTACTGGACTCAACATCACGTCTACAGCACCCATACTAACCACAACTGTTTCCACGGACAAATGGGAATAAGCCTACTTATCAATCCCTCCTGTACTTACCCAGTCAACTTTATTCCTGATCCCGACCCGACCTATTCCCCATACCATCTGACATGCACATTAGCTCAGATACTCATCCACTGAGTTTATCTGCCTCCCTCTATATCCGACACATTTGCCCTCGAAATTCTTAATCACCTTGCACTCCAACACCCTAGTACATCGAATATTATCTTTTGCAGCGATTTCAATGCACGCGTAGGGCGCTTACTGGGCGATCATGCCTCCAATCCTGGTGGAACGCTAGTTGCCAATTGGATAAAGGAAAATGGCTTTACGCTATGGAATTCTACATTGGCGTTCGGTCAACCAACCCTGCTCCGATATAATGGATCTAGTATCATTGACTGGTATATTAGTGCTAACCCTCTCCTCAACCCCTCCATATGCATTAGGGATGATCTCTCTCTTGGATCTGACCATAAACTAGTTCACCTTACATTTGACAGCACCACTCCAGCACCTCCCCCCACCGTATCTTCCCGTCGCTTATGGCGCCTTAGCAAACTGGCTAATGACCATATCTTCACCCAGTACGTCCAGGAGTTCCGTTCCAACATTGAGCCTCTTAGGCAACAACTTCAGCTCCTGCTCAACAATCCGTCCCTTGCTCTCACTCTTGACGGCATAGACGCCTTAGCGGCAAAATTCAATGACGCGATTTACCAAGCATTGGATAAAACCGTTGGCCCCCAGCAACGCTCTCCGCGCCACCACCATGAATTTTGGACTGATGAGTTAGACCGCCTTGTACAACATAGAGAATACTGCTACAAGAAATGGAGAAGAGCAATTGGAACCGCAAAACTAACATGGTGGCTACGGCATCAAAAAGCCAGCGCCAATGTCAGAAAAGCCATTAACCGACGCAGATATCAAACATGGCGAGCATTCTGCAATAAGCTTGCCAATGGTGACTTTCACTCTGCCACGGCCACGATGAAACGCATACGTCAGGGACGAACTCTTCATCCCAGCTTCTCCGACCCTGCAGGTCCACAGGCTGCAGCAGATCGAATGGCCAGTCACCTTGAGGGAGTCTATAACGGACACCTCTTGGAAGACAATATACCTATGGTAAACGCTGCCTCTGGGACCATCTGGTCAGATACCCTTCCTCTTCGCAGTTTCTCGCATATTGATAACAGCCCGTTCAATCTTGGGTCTGTGACTGAAGCCCTCAAGCGTCTTCCAGTACGCAAAGCACCTGGACCTGATCATATTCAGTGAAATGCTAAAACCTATCCTTGACCACATCGCCCCTGTCCTAGCTGATCTTTTCAATGTATGCTGGTTGTGGTCCAAAACACCCACATTGTGGCGTATTGCTCAAGTTGTGCCTATCTATAAGAAAGGCCCAGTCACCGATCCCGCCAACTATCGACCCATCAGCCTGACGTCCGTTATCCGCAAAGTCATGGAATATTGCCTTCAACAACCACTGTCTGCGGCGTTTCCACAGCTGGATATGGCACAAGGCGGTTTCCGACCTGCTCGCAGTGCGCTAGATCAGGCCTTGGCTCTACAAGAACTATGTCTAATTCACAAAGCGAGACATGGAGCATCACCGGTACTAGCATTCCTTGATATAAAATCTGCATATGACACGGTTGACCGCCGTATTATATGGCGAGCTCTTACAGTCTACTCTCCCCCTCCCCTTCTAGCTCTTTTGAAATCATTGTTTGACGACGTTTTTATAGAAGTTCTCTTGTCCAATGTTGCCTCTCGCCGGTTTTGCCCTGTCACAGGTGTTCTGCAAGGCTCAGTCCTTTCTCCCTTTTTATATTCTGTTTACATCAATGATTTACCTCAAACCCTTCGCACTTATCCTTCCGCCCCTCTGTCCTTACCAAATGCCTCTCACTCTGATTTTCTTTCTTCCCATACACCCACCGTATATAGTCTGCCTAACCAACTAAATTGCCTCCTGTATGCCGACGACGTGGCTCTAATTGGTACCTGGGAGTCAATGCCAGTTCTCCTCCAAAAATGTGAGAACCATAGCATCCAGGCTCGGATATAGGTGGAACCCAAGCAAGTGTGTGGTCTTGTATGACTTCACCGAGGCCCCCAATCCCTGTCCCCCGCTGCAACTCTATAATACTGTCATACCCTGCGAACAACACTTCAAATACCTTGGTGTTCCTTTCAATGGCAAGGGAAATATCGACGCACAACAGCTTGTCACCAGTAACTCCTCCTCTGCTCTCTCCTCCATGCGCGTCCTTTATGGCATTGGTTTGAGCCCTACAGGTCTACCTTGTTTGCTTGCCTGCCGCATTTACCAGCAATTTATCCGACCATGTCTCGAATATGGCCTGGCTATCAGCACCTTTAGCGCTAGAGACATTAAACATCTGGAAGCTGCACAGGACAACTGCCTGCGGATGATTTATGGTGGACATTACACTTCTAGTATCAAGGTGATGCAACATATCGCCAAACTCCCTGCTATGACCGATCGCATCTCCATCCTCCAAGCAAAGTTTATTCTCCGTTCGCTACATCTTCCCAATGATACCCTCATTTCTCTCCTCCTGTCCACCTTACTTGCTAACTCTCAGAGCCACTGGCAACAATTGACCCGTACTCATCTCTGGATTCAGCTCCCATCCCCCTACTCTGCCATCACCGCACGTACACTTAAACAAACCGCTTGCCAGCTTCTACAGACCACATATGAGGCCCGATGCTCCCAGTCAGCGTCAAAGTTACTCCGAGCTTGCCGTCCAGCGTTGGGGGTGGATCCGATCCTCTGGCTACCTATGGCAAACTATGAACGCAGTCGCTGCATTAGATGGCAGCTCAGATGGTTGCCTGGTAAACCGCAGCAATGCCAATGCAAAACAGGCAATACCAGCAAATCCCATCTTACCACTTGCCTCCGCCTTCACAATCGACTCCACCTTTCACCTTCTGTCACTGCTGATCCAATCTCCTACATACTGAACCAGCTTCCAAAAGCTTGGCCCTCATCTGCACGGCGCCAAGCCTACTGGCGCTGCATCTGGCCCATCCTCTGCCAAACCCTTGTGCAAATCGACTACTACTGCCATGGAAAACCCTGCCCTCCATTTGACCCTACCCTCGGACTCCCACTTCTGAAGTGGCTGGAAGACACTCCCCCTTGACCCGTCTTTATTATGATTATTAAAAAAAAAACAAAAACAAAAAAAAAAGGCCTCAGGATTCTTCTTCTAAAAAGTCATCTCTTTGTTTTCATTTTCATTTTCATATTCTTCCTCTACCCTTCTCCTTCCATATAACTATCTTTTTGCCTTTCCCATCTTCCATTGTGTTGTTTCTCTTTCCCTTTTCCCTGTTCCACTGTTCAGGGTTTTTTTAATGGACTGTTCCTTTACAGACCGGACGAGAGCAATTAGGCTTAAACAAGCGTGTGTTCACCGTCATAAATAAAAAATTAAAGATTTTCACCGTACCTCCAAAATCGCGAACCCCTCTAAAATCATTTTGAGTTTTAGAGGTACGGTGAAAATCTTTAATTTTTTATTTATGACGGTGAACACACGCTTGTTTAAGCCTAATTGCTCTCGTCCGGTCTGTAAAGGAACAGTCCATTAAAAAAACCCTGAACAGTGGAACAGGGAAAAGGGAAAGAGAAACAACACAATGGAAGATGGGAAAGGCAAAAAGATAGTTATATGGAAGGAGAAGGGTAGAGGAAGAATATGAAAATGAAAATGAAAACAAAGAGATGACTTTTTAGAAGAAGAATCCTGAGGCCTTTTTTTTTTGTTTTTGTTTTTTTTTTAATAATCATAATAAAGACGGGTCAAGGGGGAGTGTCTTCCAGCCACTTCAGAAGTGGGAGTCCGAGGGTAGGGTCAAATGGAGGGCAGGGTTTTCCATGGCAGTAGTAGTCGATTTGCACAAGGGTTTGGCAGAGGATGGGCCAGATGCAGCGCCAGTAGGCTTGGCGCCGTGCAGATGAGGGCCAAGCTTTTGGAAGCTGGTTCAGTATGTAGGAGATTGGATCAGCAGTGACAGAAGGTGAAAGGTGGAGTCGATTGTGAAGGCGGAGGCAAGTGGTAAGATGGGATTTGCTGGTATTGCCTGTTTTGCATTGGCATTGCTGCGGTTTACCAGGCAACCATCTGAGCTGCCATCTAATGCAGCGACTGCGTTCATAGTTTGCCATAGGTAGCCAGAGGATCGGATCCACCCCCAACGCTGGACGGCAAGCTCGGAGTAACTTTGACGCTGACTGGGAGCATCGGGCCTCATATGTGGTCTGTAGAAGCTGGCAAGCGGTTTGTTTAAGTGTACGTGCGGTGATGGCAGAGTAGGGGGATGGGAGCTGAATCCAGAGATGAGTACGGGTCAATTGTTGCCAGTGGCTCTGAGAGTTAGCAAGTAAGGTGGACAGGAGGAGAGAAATGAGGGTATCATTGGGAAGATGTAGCGAACGGAGAATAAACTTTGCTTGGAGGATGGAGATGCGATCGGTCATAGCAGGGAGTTTGGCGATATGTTGCATCACCTTGATACTAGAAGTGTAATGTCCACCATAAATCATCCGCAGGCAGTTGTCCTGTGCAGCTTCCAGATGTTTAATGTCTCTAGCGCTAAAGGTGCTGATAGCCAGGCCATATTCGAGACATGGTNAGGTAGACCTGTAGGGCTCAAACCAATGCCATAAAGGACGCGCATGGAGGAGAGAGCAGAGGAGGAGTTACTGGTGACAAGCTGTTGTGCGTCGATATTTCCCTTGCCATTGAAAGGAACACCAAGGTATTTGAAGTGTTGTTCGCAGGGTATGACAGTATTATAGAGTTGCAGCGGGGGACAGGGATTGGGGGCCTCGGTGAAGTCATACAAGACCACACACTTGCTTGGGTTCCACCTATATCCGAGCCTGGATGCTATGGTTCTCACATTTTTGGAGGAGAACTGGCATTGACTCCCAGGTACCAATTAGAGCCACGTCGTCGGCATACAGGAGGCAATTTAGTTGGTTAGGCA
>MZZL01000395.1:512784-586142 GCA_002749535.1 Apophysomyces variabilis | reverse complement strand
CATGACTCATAGGTCATTGTACAGTGCAAATGAGTCACTGCTTAATCATAGCCAATGTTAGTGGATAACCAGTATTTTTGTACTACGTTGAGTCATTGCACCTCCCCGTTAATGTCACCCCCCGTCTATTTTCAATCAGTATAGCCTAACGGAGGCATTGACAATAGCGGGGGGGCACTGTAATCCCTTCCTGATAATTCTGACGTAGGTACGTCAAGGCGTCAAATGGTAAATGAGACCTAAAGTCGTTGCATAAGTTTTGAATAGCCATGATATATTAGAGTAAGAATATACTCATTACATTATGTGCGATTGAAATCAGTGAAAAGTTGAGCGGTTTTTTTTTACGCGCCTCCTACNCCCCGCTGGCTTTTTTCTCTTGTATTCGAGATGTCCAAAACGCAATTGAGCCCAAGTCTAGAGAAAGGCAAGTTGAATAACAGATTTGGCCACTGCTGCTAACATACGTAATCATGGCCTGTTCTTCCGGTGACACATGATGAAAACGATGGAACTTGTCCAGAGCAGCTTGCTTGATGGTCTGCCCCACCGATCTGTCAGCACCTGATAGAAATACATTGTCCGTGTTTTCAGCCTTTACCATGTTATTTAGTATTTCTGGAAACTGTAAGTGATATATTACCTCATAATTCTGTCGCTTAGAGACGACATGCTCGGTCATACTGCTCAAAGAACGTTTCGCACTTCTTTGTAAGTCTGTTGTAAACCGTTCAGCAAATCCGTTGCAAAAAATGAATTCCATTTTGGCGCGCTGATTACAGCTTTCTTCTAGTTCAAGCTTGTCCCAGTACTGTTGCACTGGTTGTGTCTCCAACATCTGGAAGAAAGATGGTTCGATGAAATACTACCGTCAACGGCGGTCACTATACCTGGAACCGCGTTTCGACCAACTTTTTAGCCCAATCGCGTACGGCATGATCCGCAGCACTGTCAGAGCAGGCTAGCAAGCTGCAAGCATCGCGAAAATCTTTCAACGCAGCGTTTCGCGCAGCAGCGGTATAAGCACCAGCTTCGAAAAACTTTATAATCCCTTCCTGATAATTCTGACGTAGGTACGTCAAGGCGTCAAATGGTAAATGAGACCTAAAGTCGTTGCATAAGTTTTGAATAGCCATGATATATTAGAGTAAGAATATACTCATTACATTATGTGCGATTGAAATCAGTGAAAAGTTGAGCGGTTTTTTTTTACGCGCCTCCTACTATATATACCAGATGCTGTACCTTGTGTCAACCAGTTACATGTCAGGGATAATGCTAACGTGTGAGCAAAAAAAAAGATTTATTTACAAACAATTATGATGGTAAAATTCATTATCATCACCACCGATGAACGAAATTCTTACCTACCCTTCTCTTTCCTCTGTCTTTTTTACAAGGCTAGATAATTTCCGTAATAATCGTATAGATAACTTTCATGCCCGTTTCGCATATACGATGCTCGCAGAATTAAAACAGGGCCCTGGACGGAATCTCATCTTGGCTGTTGAATCAATGTAGGTAGATTTCTCTATGTGCATGCATGCTAAAGTTTTTGTTGAAGCTTGCCGAGTTTAAAATATCTTGATAGCCAAAACAGTCCGAAAACGCTCTCTCAGCGTCGTTGTCCATCCTCTCATTCAAGGCTTATTTGCAATACATTGTCCCACTCATGTTGCACATTGTTAAAAATGGAATCAGGCTCGTTTTCCATGAAGTCTTTAACTCTATGTAGCTCAAACAATAAACCAATCGATCATCAGGAATTTTACAAACGGCCCGACTACGTAATTGATATATACGAACAATACCATTTTGCGTATTTGTTTTGCTATGGTGAAATCAAGACCAATCATTCCACGGACCCTTCAACAATCACCGCCTAGCTCTATTTGCCAAGACAGCAATCAGCCAAGATCACCTGAACAGAATTATCTGTTTCCAAACGATTGGTAAGATTCGTACTTTGGAATAGCTTTTTTGTGTTAAAAATGATACGTTTTTAGGGATGTCAGCGACGTTCTATTTTACGACCCTGAAATCAGACATCATGACATTTTTTGAGCTAACAACACTCGTGATTCCTGACAACAAACGAAGGCCCGTTACGATGATTGCATATTTAGATCATCTTTATTCCATAGCAGTCCTACACTCCACCATCAAGAAAGTAGGCAACCAAGCTTACCCAGCATCACCAGCTCTAAACATACGAATATATCCAAGAAAAACACAAGACACTTCAAAAAAAACGTCGGGTTTCGTTAGGTCCAATTGCATCAATATCACGTCACTGAATCCATATTGTCGCCCGTTATCAGTGGTTTTTATACCATAGCCGTCTTGCACTTGACCAAATATCAATTCTACCATACTTCCACATATCTTACTAGTGATTACCATTACCTCTTTTTATTTCACTGCATAAATATATCACTACGGAAAATTATCTCCATAAAAGCTCCTGTGAATTTGCATTTTCTCCAAAAACAAATCTCCAATTTTAATACTGAAATAGAGTTTTTAATGGAGCAAAAGTGGAGATATAGTGGACAATTTTTGGTGATAGCCAGATCAGTTTCTGTAAATTTTGTCACACGTCATCTACCCTCTGTTTACTTAGTTATTAGCCGTTTCACGTTATAAGGTTCGGTTTTTCCCATAGTTCTAAAACCACCTTTTTTTGCGAAGGAAAAAGTATATTATTGCTGTGAACTACATTTTACAATTCACAGGTACTATTTTCTTTTGCTACGGCCAATAGCTGATTCCTGAAGTTTCTGACCCTTTCGCTTGTCAATTGGAGGTAGCCTAACTTCTTTTTCGGTATCCTCTTTGCCGCTGTTATTCTCGCTTTCAGTGAGGACTGTATCATCTTCATCGTCTTGATAATTTGCATTTTCTTCATCTTGATGATCTTGCTCTTTTTCGCTATTGTCCGTTGTAAAGCCATCTGCGATTGTTGATTGCTCTGATTATTACACAATTAGTCAAATATACTGAAAAACTTCAGTTGGCTAACCGTTCCTCTCATCTTCTTGCAGACTGCAAGATATATATCGTTCAGAGAAGATCTAATACACGTGAATACTGGCCATATCTGCTATCCATCGGTTACTACAACCGAAAAGCCTCCCAGAACAGACGCTTCTTCGACACCGACTGCACGATGCGAACTAGATAGCAGAAGCCAGTCCAGTAGTCATGCCAGTGCCATGTCCAGCCAAAGAGTAGACGTCAACACGCATTGAATTGCGCAGATCAGGGTTCTGGCGCCCGTCAGTTCCTGCAGTGGAAACCAAAACGACCACAGACCACACATGGCACAAGCAAGGAAACTCGTCGTCTCCTAGAATATAAATTAGAAATGCTAAACAACATGCTGTACGGGCAAGATACATATCGTTCAGAGAAGATCTAATACACGTGAATACTGGCCATATCTGCTATCCATCGGTTACTACAACCGAAAAGCCTCCCAGAACAGACGCTTCTTCGACACCGACTGCACGATGCGAACTAGATAGCAGAAGCCAGTCCAGTAGTCATGCCAGTGCCATGTCCAGCCAAAGAGTAGACGTCAACACGCATTGAATTGCGCAGATCAGGGTTCTGGCGCCCGTCAGTTCCTGCAGTGGAAACCAAAACGACCACAGACCACACATGGCACAAGCAAGGAAACTCGTCGTCTCCTAGAATATAAATTAGAAATGCTAAACAACATGCTGTACGGGCAAGATACATATCGTTCAGAGAAGATCTAATACACGTGAATACTGGCCATATCTGCTATCCATCGGTTACTACAACCGAAAAGCCTCCCAGAACAGACGCTTCTTCGACACCGACTGCACGATGCGAACTAGATAGCAGAAGCCAGTCCAGTAGTCATGCCAGTGCCATGTCCAGCCAAAGAGTAGACGTCAACACGCATTGAATTGCGCAGATCAGGGTTCTGGCGCCCGTCAGTTCCTGCAGTGGAAACCAAAACGACCACAGACCACACATGGCACAAGCAAGGAAACTCGTCGTCTCCTAGAATATAAATTAGAAATGCTAAACAACATGCTGTACGGGCAAGATACATATCGTTCAGAGAAGATCTAATACACGTGAATACTGGCCATATCTGCTATCCATCGGTTACTACAACCGAAAAGCCTCCCAGAACAGACGCTTCTTCGACACCGACTGCACGATGCGAACTAGATAGCAGAAGCCAGTCCAGTAGTCATGCCAGTGCCATGTCCAGCCAAAGAGTAGACGTCAACACGCATTGAATTGCGCAGATCAGGGTTCTGGCGCCCGTCAGTTCCTGCAGTGGAAACCAAAACGACCACAGACCACACATGGCACAAGCAAGGAAACTCGTCGTCTCCTAGAATATAAATTAGAAATGCTAAACAACATGCTGTACGGGCAAGATACATATCGTTCAGAGAAGATCTAATACACGTGAATACTGGCCATATCTGCTATCCATCGGTTACTACAACCGAAAAGCCTCCCAGAACAGACGCTTCTTCGACACCGACTGCACGATGCGAACTAGATAGCAGAAGCCAGTCCAGTAGTCATGCCAGTGCCATGTCCAGCCAAAGAGTAGACGTCAACACGCATTGAATTGCGCAGATCAGGGTTCTGGCGCCCGTCAGTTCCTGCAGTGGAAACCAAAACGACCACAGACCACACATGGCACAAGCAAGGAAACTCGTCGTCTCCTAGAATATAAATTAGAAATGCTAAACAACATGCTGTACGGGCAAGATACATATCGTTCAGAGAAGATCTAATACACGTGAATACTGGCCATATCTGCTATCCATCGGTTACTACAACCGAAAAGCCTCCCAGAACAGACGCTTCTTCGACACCGACTGCACGATGCGAACTAGATAGCAGAAGCCAGTCCAGTAGTCATGCCAGTGCCATGTCCAGCCAAAGAGTAGACGTCAACACGCATTGAATTGCGCAGATCAGGGTTCTGGCGCCCGTCAGTTCCTGCAGTGGAAACCAAAACGACCACAGACCACACATGGCAATGGTGAGAGGGTACAATAACTGGGGAAAAGTGTGCAGTTGGACTTCACAACTTCAGCCTAACAGCGGTCAAAATGTCCGTGTAAACAAGCGTTGAAACTCCGGACTCACGTGCATAAACATACAGTAATTAGTAGACATCACTGAGGTATCATATTGAAATGTTAAAAGAAAACGTTAAAGCAGTTATTGCAGAGTTGCTGCAATACTAATAGTAAAAAAAAAAGCATAAAATAAAGAGTCGACACAATCGGCCCTCTGGGTCTGAGTTGTACAGCTCCATCTTAATGCCGTTCCTCTATCTCGGTTACACAGATATCACACTTGGTTTCAGATGAATTGAAGACGCTATGCCGTGCACAGAGGAAGCAACATTCGCGCATTGGCATGGTATGCTGTCTAACGAACAGAGTTTCTAGGGTGAAGCCTTCCGCTTGTTACGGAAACAGCTGCGGTCTGAAATCAGGTTGATATTAGGAGCCAGCACCCCTCGTGAACGGGCCAGAATATGAATTGTTTGCAAATAAATCTTTTTTTTTGCTCACACGTTAGCATTATCCCTGACATGTAACTGGTTGACACAAGGTACAGCATCTGGTATATATAGTAGGAGGCGCGTAAAAAAAAACCGCTCAACTTTTCACTGATTTCAATCGCACATAATGTAATGAGTATATTCTTACTCTAATATATCATGGCTATTCAAAACTTATGCAACGACTTTAGGTCTCATTTACCATTTGACGCCTTGACGTACCTACGTCAGAATTATCAGGAAGGGATTATAAAGTTTTTCGAAGCTGGTGCTTATACCGCTGCTGCGCGAAACGCTGCGTTGAAAGATTTTCGCGATGCTTGCAGCTTGCTAGCCTGCTCTGACAGTGCTGCGGATCATGCCGTACGCGATTGGGCTAAAAAGTTGGTCGAAACGCGGTTCCAGGTATAGTGACCGCCGTTGACGGTAGTATTTCATCGAACCATCTTTCTTCCAGATGTTGGAGACACAACCAGTGCAACAGTACTGGGACAAGCTTGAACTAGAAGAAAGCTGTAATCAGCGCGCCAAAATGGAATTCATTTTTTGCAACGGATTTGCTGAACGGTTTACAACAGACTTACAAAGAAGTGCGAAACGTTCTTTGAGCAGTATGACCGAGCATGTCGTCTCTAAGCGACAGAATTATGAGGTAATATATCACTTACAGTTTCCAGAAATACTAAATAACATGGTAAAGGCTGAAAACACGGACAATGTATTTCTATCAGGTGCTGACAGATCGGTGGGGCAGACCATCAAGCAAGCTGCTCTGGACAAGTTCCATCGTTTTCATCATGTGTCACCGGAAGAACAGGCCATGATTACGTATGTTAGCAGCAGTGGCCAAATCTGTTATTCAACTTGCCTTTCTCTAGACTTGGGCTCAATTGCGTTTTGGACATCTCGAATACAAGAGAAAAAAGCCAGCGGGGATTGTTCTCCAACAGTGAGTGGGAAGAATTGGTGGAGACTTTCGGACAGAGGCAAGAAGAAAAATCAAATGACACCTTGTCGAAAGCTCTTAGAAAGCCAATTGACAAGATAATCAAGGTATCACTCCATTAACTGCCTCAACTGTACTACTAATAAACTTGTCGACAGAAAGCGCAAAGAAACGGACTTCGTGAGGCTCGGTTCCATGCGAACAAGACTGAATATGTGGAAAGCACGAGCAATAAAAAGGTTGCGGACGTCATGGCGATCTACGCTCACTGGTAGGTCTTAGATTTTTTGAAGTAGTTTCGTGCGTAAAGTCTGATCAGCCGAATTATGGATGACAAGTCTTCAACTGATGGAGTTCCATAAGTATCTTTTCAACCAAAGCTATTCCAAGCTCTCCGAAGGTGACTATGTGGTCAAGATCTGGGGCCCTCTCCTGGAGACATTGTTCAGATCGACAGACCTTCGTTGCAAATGGTACGTTAAACTCATTTTACCAAATATTTTGCTAATTTCTTTGATGTTTGAAAGGAACGAGACGGTAGCAAGCTGCACGGCAGAAGCTGCCATACTGCAGGAAGGAAGCAGAAAGATGGGTATGAAAGCAGATCTCCGCGTTGTTGCCGACGATTGTGCTTGTGATAAAGAGGAGTTGGATGTGTCCGGAGCAGAGATGGCTCGAAACGGCGCTGCTTTGAGTAAAATTAACAGCGATAGGATGAAAGTTATCCTTGGTGGGAAATGCATTATTGACAAGTTGGTGCAAACAATCGGGAGGCCAGTGGAGGTTGTGATGTTGCACTTTGCAGGTAACGATATGATGAAAATTGGATACATGGTGCTCCAGGATCCTTTCACATCGCCAAAGTGTATACACTTGTGCAAAGATGTGCTTTGTCCTTTAACTCACTTTGTATCCTAACCTCTCGCATTGTATAGCAAGCACGATCATAACTTTAATTTTCTAGGGCTATGTGGCGAAGTTGTCACGATCAATCTGCGAGCAAACGGTCTGTACGTTGCTCAAACGGTAGGGGAACTGGAGATCCCTAGTTCTCCTGCAAACCTGAAATACCTTGAGAAAACGGTTCTGGCTCTCGATAATTACAAGGTAAGGTTTTCCCCACAAAAAAAGAGGCAGTAGATTGGTACAGGAGATGGAAGGATAGCAAACACTAGACTTAATCAATTACTCGGTTAACTGTCTGCTCGGGTATGTAACTGTCATATGATGGATTTTGCCAGTAATGTTACCGAGCGGTAGCGATATCTATGTAATCGATTGTGTCTAGTGGTCTCTATTTTTCCTTGAATGCTCTTTAATAAATGTTGACATTGGAAAAAAAACTTCGTCTGTTCCCCATTTTGCTTCTGTACAGGATATGGTACTGAAAACGTACGACTCGAGCAAGGAGGGCAAATGGGAAGCTCTACGAGCCAAGACGGGCTTGTATAGAGCTCGTACGAACGAAGGGGCTGCGTCGAGTGCTCGCTCGAATGTGTCGTTGGAATGGAGACGTGGCACTTGGTTCCCACCATTATCGGCTAATCAGCCAATTAGTCCTCCACCTACGCCGCGATAATTGGTAAGACATTTAGCGAAGACAGCCTAAGCACTAAACGCTTTAACGAAACGTTCTATGGACGAATCGTATCAAAACTAAAGAAAAGAGCATTATGTTCTAGGAATATCAGTTAGCAAACGAACTGTCGAAAAACTGTGTATAGGACACAAGGGCTAACGCTGAATAAAACTTCAGGGCCTTAGGGCAGCCACCAAAGCGTGTATGCATAAACTCAGTATGCTTTCCGAGCGTACAATTTACACCTTTTTTTTGTAATTCTCTTAACTTACTGAATGATAGAGATGCTTGTGATTTCCGATCCATACATTCTAACTGTGCAAAAATAAATCCTGATAAAGACAAGCTGGATGACGTTTTCAAAGTGATAACATGCTTTCGCCAGATGGTTTGTAATCTTCTCAGCTCCCTTTATTCATTTTTTTCTTCGTCATAAATGAAAACAACGCGGGAGTAAAATCATGTTTTATGCAAAATGGACGTTTTCAGTTATGTATTTTAAAATAAGAAATGGACTATTATTTTGACTTCTCCTCCTTCTGTGCCTTCTTGAGGAAGTATTCACCGCTTTCGAGTTGACGATCCAGTTTAGATGGCTGTTGTAAAGGTGGGAAAGGTGTGTACTCCTTCTTCTTCTTAGGCTTCTCGACCTTCTTAGATTTTACATTCTTCTTCTTGTACTGAGGTAAGTATCGACTCCAATTCTCATTCGCCAGATTAGGGTCTTTGGCAAGCTCACGTTTAATCATCAGTGTCTATAAGATTCCCGAGTGAGTTCTACGGATCTTGCTCTTTTCCCTTATTTTGTGATTGCATTCTATGTCCAATTACCTTGATGTGAATAAGAGGGTGGATATTGTGCATACAATCTAGTACAAGTCGACGGAGATCCTTCAAACCTTTATAAGGTCCCAGTGCCGAGACTGTGTTACCTTGGACCATCACATAGCACTTTGTAAGCAGTTCGATTGCCTATTCATTGAATCCATATCAGTCACTTTGTTTATATTATGCAGCGATTTCCTTATGAAAAAACTGACCTTCAGCGTGGAACCATTAGGACCAAGTAAACGTTGTCTGCGCTTCACAAACTGCTCCTTATTCCGCACAATGTTACCAATCTTTATAACATCACAGGCAACGCCATCGTCCAGCACCTTCATAGCCTATACAACAATGTCCTGATTAGATCCGTGGCTTTCTTCGTTATCAGGAGAATATGACAGTTTACATGCTGAAACGGCACGCTTCTTGCCAGTAATTTGATCATGTCTCGGGACTTGAGGATAATGTAGGGATCGAAAGTCTTACGCGTGGTCTTCACAGTCATACGTCCTTCAATGAGATTGAGTTCACATGCGATACCCTGGTGTAAGGAAAACGGATCAGCAATGCATGTTTTTTGGCATGTTGCTACTACATACGTGCTTTTCCAAGACTTTGGTGACATGCGGCCATACTTCTTTCAGGTAGACTTCTCTGTATTTGGGAAAGAGGGTGGAAAACGTTGATTCTTCAGCAAAGGGTGCAACAATGTCTTCGCGTTTGAAGTCTTCGATTTTCCAGTGATCAATGTCATCGGTATCCCACGCTAGAATAAAGTTAGTAACATTAAAGTACGCATGTTGTACGATTTTATTACGTTTATCCTTTCTGAATCGCTTGCTTGAAGGTTTTTGATTCTGTGTTTGTTCTGAATCGGACATGGTCAGTTATAACTATGCGACGGGATCAACTCCGGGAAACCTTGAATGTTATGATTAAAAGAAGTTCTGATGCTGGAATTTTCTCGTCAACTCAAATTCGGGACACAACATATGTGTCTTTAAAATCCAAGCCACCAGATATGCAATTACTGAGATACTTCATCCTCAATTTCCCGCGAGTAAGGAGCGGATACGATTTGAAATATGTCATCAGCCCGAATATTGCGTTATCTTGAGTCTCAAGTTTGTACTAGTCCAGTTTTACGTAATTTATTGTGAATAGGAGATACAAAAGAGGTAGAATACTTGCTAAATTGTTGATCTCGCCATCAACCACGTTACTGATCGCTTTTCTTTCATTCCTTTTATTCGCGTTTGCCTCGCTTAAGGCTTCAATTTTAAGTTAGCAAGAGCTTAAATACTTTTACCCTAAACTTGGGACCTGTTTATTGAAAAGATCTATTCCTGACAAAGTAAACTTGTACTCAGTAAACACGGAAAGGAGGATGCGCACTAAAAATGATACTAAACTGAACTTGTAAAGACAACAGCTATAGAAATCAAGTAGATGGATTGCCACTGCGTTAAAGTATCTGTTTATTTTGCTAAAACCTGTCTCATATACAAAATGCACTGTTGTTTTTTGTTTGCTGTAGTTAATATCGGTTATGCAAGAAAAGTTCAGAAATCAATGATTGATACTCAAGTTAATAAACCCGACCGATGACAAGATATGGAACTCTATGCTGAGAATGTGAGAGACAAGAGGAGAAGCAGTGCTATTGATCACCAAATTTATGCTTTACTGGTTTGGCGCAATAGAGCGTTTTGTTCCCAGTACGTGATATGTTTGCAGTATGAAAACCGTGTTACTGGATGTCAATACCCGGGAAAAAGAGGAAAAGAAGGCTGGTTTAGTGACATGCGACAATTCTATTGAGAGATGGCGTATGCAGCCAAAATGTCAACGATCGGGATATAGGGAAGTTTATATGCACCCTAAATGAATCGACGCCCAAAAATTTCTCGTCTGGGGGATAACGACGTTCCAAAATTTTTGATCGGGCTATCAAACTTAAGTCTGATAAGCGTTTTTGTTGTTTGAGATCCAGGTCCGCAACGACACTAAAAAAGTTCGGTTCTGCCTCTTATAGTTATGGATCGACCCTTTGCTAAACAATAAGTCTGTCGATTGTTTTTTTATTATCTCGCCACGTGTGGAACAGTGTTACCTAGGATTTCTATCACAACGTGGATACGTTTGCGTGGCAGCCACCTGTTATGACAACCAAATGAGGTCTGTGTGCATGAAAATTCCAGGTCGATAGATTTATTTTTAGTTGAGCTTTTCCGTATACCCTTGTACCACCGGGCTTTTAATAAGGGCAAGGGGATCTTCCACGGCAGTATAGAGAAAATAAAAAAATTTGTTATCGCACCCCCAATCGTCCAATCAGAATCTTCCTCATATGTGAATCCCAATTTCCGCGCTTTGAAATATCAATTATACCGTCCTACCCTACGATAGCTTTTCCCACTAGGCTCATCCAACACATCACAGAAGAAGAAAGCTAAGGCTTTGTTATTTTAAAGATAAATCAATAGATAAGTTTCTTTTTAGCTTCGTATACAAGAATATGCTCTCCTGATTGCTTGCAAAAAGTCACTTACATACCTTATTGTTTGTTATCCAAGAAAATAACCCTGAAAACCAGCCACTTAGTCTATTCAAGGTAAGAAATAACATCACATTCGCTTTTCAGAAAAGAGAACAATAGACCTTCGATTACTTAATTCTGACTAATTTGAATCAGATCATTCGGATAGTTTTTTAGATGACATTGATTGCAGCCACCTGGCCAGTTCTTTTTTTTTTATTGCCAACACGCAACTCCTCCCCCGAAAATCGTCTGTGCCTACGTGGCAACAGAGGTCTTCAGATTACCTAAACAGGAATGGTTGAAGCAAGCTAATTTGGAAATCTTGTGTCACATTCAAGGAACGAGGCACCATGCCAAACGTCTCCATAGTAAAATAACTTGCCGTGTTTTAGGACGACGTTAATCTTAACGTGAAAACGCGCCTTGGTTTGATCGATCTATAAATTACAAAAATAAAACAAAAAAAAAGATCAGAACATGAATTACTTATTTAGGTTCGAGAACCTATAGACTAGGGAATGGTATCGTGCTTCTTGTTTTTCATATCTCGAACTTGACCCAAGCTTTCATGCTCATTCTCTCTCTTTGACTTCTTGTTTGTGAGGGTTTTTGGATTCCTTATTGCCATGTGGAGTGAAGGAAACAGAGTATAGAGCACGAGATATGTAACTGAGTGCTACATGTGCTCCAGGTGCTGCTGCCGTTGGTAGGAAACAAATGAGGGAACCTCGTCGGAATCTAAGCAACGGAGTTTAAGTGACCAGCTCGAGAATCTCGCACGAGTCGAAGTACGGGTGGGAAACTGCTTTGATCTTTCGCGGACCTTGGATAGGTCCCTATATTTTTATTGTGGTTTTTCTTGGCTCAATCCTATCGAATAAAAGTTCCTTTGTTTCTGTTTGTTCATAGAGCTCTATACTATTATTAAGTGCTGGATGATGTTTATTTGCTCTGGACAAAAATGTCTAGTGCTGACAACACGTTTCAACGGGGTTTTGTTATATTTCAATAAAGAAATAAAGTTTCAGTATAAATGAGGTTTTGCCCATTCTGCCTTTTTGGTGACACATTTCCTACTCTGCACCCCCTTGGACCCCCCAAATCTTATGTTCCACATCATCCCCTCCTGACAGAGACTCCTGGAGGCTGTTGATCCTATAAATTGATGCTTCCGACTTTTACGTTTCCCTTCCCTTTCTTACTTCTTTTGAGCAATTTTTTTTTGTTTCTCTCTTTCTTCTTCTTTTCTTTTTTATTATATGATCTTTTAGTTCTTCCATAAAATCATTTATCATGAATTATTCCAAAGTCATGCCTCAAAACATCCAACCTTATCCGCAAGATGCAGCATTATCTAGTGTGCCTGATTATCTCATGTCACAACACGCCTTTCGCACGTCCTATCCGCAGCCTTCTTTCCACTCTAAGGAGGCACGATTCCAAGAAGACACCTGTCCGATCACTGTGCCCTCAACCCCACCCATGGCTCTTCCCAACTTGGTCCCAACTGCCCTGGATTACTTCCACCCGATCTACTACTCAAATCATCAGGTGACATATCAGCGCCAAGGCGGGCCTATGCTTCCTGTAAGTGGCTGATAGCTTAAAAAGCAAATCATTTCATTATTCTCATCTCCGCTTTATTTACTTAGCACCCGTACCACATTCCCCATTCTCCCGTTGTAGTGCAACAACCTATCCACCACACCTTGGAAAATGCGACGATCACCTACGATACCGTTGCGGATCAACCAGCACAGAAAGATCTGGTCAAGGACGTCTTTTTCTCGCCTGCCATGACGGCTGGCGAAGATGCTGCCGTTTTCTGCTCCTCTGCTGCGTCCTCCTGCGGTTCTCAGAGCGACTGCGAATCTGACGAGAGCGTGTCTACGCCCTCCCGCAGTAGTGAAGAGGACGATGTTACCTTCTCTCCACCCATTACCCCTACAGATCTCTTGGACTCGGAGGAAGACCAACTCTTGTTCTTTGGTCTTGACCTCTTTGAAGAAGAAAAGCCTATCTCGCTCTGTTACTCACGAAACAAACACAGCCTCCCAGCAACGCAACCCTATCGAAACGATATGAAGCGACGTCGCGATAACGACAATGCTTGCCAAGATGCCAAGAAGCACAAGAAACACCTCGACTTTTACGAACGCTCGGCCTCAGCTGCTTTCCAACCAGAAGGGTCTGTCTCATACGAAAACCTCGACTATTTTGATGATGCCTCTGCCGAAGAATCTTCGGACGACGATGATAACGATGACGATGGAATTTCTCTCAATGATCGTTCCCGTGATAGGTAAAGTATCACTTATTTTTCTTTGTTTACGTAGCATATACATACACACGCTTTTTGATCTGGCATCACGTGTGTGTGTGTGTGCTTTTTTCCCTTTATTTCATGGCATGTTTGGGACTCACGCTTTTTCAATCACAGCCAATGTGCAGTGGATCCTTTCGAATCATCGGACTTCCAATCTATTTCCGTGTACGATATTGCCTCAGACAGCGAAGACGATTCGTGCTCGGTTTCTTCGTGGGAAGGTCAGCGAGCGGATGCAGCCGAAGAGTCCAGTGATGAGGAGCCTACCGCGCATGTTGTTGCTCAACTGGTGAATGACCAAAACATGAATGGTGGCGGTGAATTAGTGCCTCCACGTCCCACGGCTCAGCCCACGATCTATCAGAAGCTTACCAAGGCCAATGTGGACTGGTGCCGCTACTGTGGCACGACGGAAGGAGTCAATTGGCGACCTGGACCATGGGGAAAACGTACCTTGTGCAAGTAAGTGGAATTGACTTGAGAAATAGTCAATGGAGATACTGACTTCCTTTTTCTTATTTTTTAAAGCAAACATGGTTGTGATTACAAGGGATATGGATTTGCATGCAAGTTGCCAAGATTGGATCTAACGGGCTTTGCCAATGAAACCATTGATGACCGTGATCGACCTGTGTTGCAATTATATTGTTCAGTATGCCAGCGCCAAGAATCGCATGTGGATAACGTCTTGGTCCGTTGCGAAGGCTGTCCAAAAGCTTTCCATCAAAAGTGCTGCCAGAATGGTTTGACCAATGCATTTGTTGCTAGTGATGAAGCGTGGTTTTGCGATGCTTCCTGCCGTGAGAATGCGCGTCGCAAACGTATTGTGGTCGAATTGCCACGCAAACGGTTACCCCTTATGTGTGCACCCAAGAACACCTCCTCCAATTCCGCTACCATGGCATCGGAAACCATGCGAACGCGATCATTGAGGGAGTCAAGATGAAAAAGATTATGCATGCATCCTATTTGGTTCCATCTTTTTTCAGTCATCTTTTTCTTCTTATTCTTTTCTTCTTTGGTACAATTTTGGATTTTTTGTGGATCCCCTTTTCTTCTTTTGTTTTCTGCCTTCAAAGGGACACATGTGTATATACGCATTATGTTACTGAACATTTTCCTTTTTCTTTATTTCTTTTTCCTCGACATGCAAATCCTTTTATGCTACCGGTAATCCCCATCTTTCTCTTTCTCTTTTCTTTTAATTGCCTTCACTTTTAATGATATGGTCCTTTTTTTTTGTCTTTTGTAAACAAAATCTCAACTATACCCTCCGAAAAGAATAAAAACTAATGTCAATAAAACAAAGCATACAAGAAACTAAAACAATATATATATATATATATATATATACATATATTCTTCTCATTTTCCAATCTGTCGGATCTTCTTTCTCCTATAGAATATACAATGCAACCTGCAAATAATAACAATAATAAAGAACAATAGAAAAAAGAAAAAGGAAACGATACAACTTCTATCTGTCCATCTATCAAAGCAAGACATCTGAAAATAAGGTTTGGCAAAATTTGTTGATGAATTTGTATCTCTTGCATAATGTTAATGTATGTGTCACCTCGTTAGTATAGGAATCAGCTTGTACTTCCAAAAGACTCATTTTTATTTTCTCTGTAACGAACACGTCTGTGCTGATAAGTTTCTCTCGTGGAATAGGAGAGAGTCAACAAAAGGCAATAGATTCAATAGATGAACTAAAACATTTCAGAGGTTAGGTGTGTATGCATCCTGGATAGAAACCAGGAAAAAACCAACAAATTACACGTAGGCTACTTGTTCATGTCAAGAGAGAGACCGACAAAATGAGAGACACTGTGTGTGTATAGATACAGAGTACGAGAATGAGAAAAAAGAAATATCAAGGAGGCATAACAGGAAATTTTTTTTGCGGCCTAACCAAAGGTGGAGGTTGAGGGAACTTTGCTGTGTCTTAAACTTTGACTTGTTACTACTACTCTTGATACCAGTGCCTACGCTTCCCTTATACCCCGCCCTTCCACCCCCCCCTTTTTTTTTATTTTGACTTCAGGGGTCAGACCTATCGATATACGCACGCCAACCTTACTAGACACTAGATGTTGTAAGTGCAGATTGTAGACAGCACTCACTTTTAAGTTAGTTCCAATAAATAATAGGTCGATAGAGAACACCACCACCCTGCATTGAAGACGTCTCATGTTTATTTTTATATAGATCGCTGAAAAAGACAAAAAAAAAGATAGTTTGTAAAATTAATCCTACCCATTCGACGTCTTCATTTTTGTTTTTTAACTCAAGATAAATTGTTGCATGGTCTGGATAAAAAAAAAAGAAAGCAGACCTCCTTTGAAAGTTGTGCTTCTGTGACAGGGTACACTCATTGCCGAATGCAGAAAACATGACCATCAATCCGAGGTACGATGGCTTCTCTTCTCTCTCTCTCCCCCAAAATCCATACAAGGTAAATTGATCGAAAGCTTTGGTTTTTACTGTAACCATCGTGTTTTGTTTAATTAATTTAGGATAGCAAAATTAAATTCAAGAAAGCATTTCTGGCGTTTCCTTTATATATTATCCTTTCGTGGCGATGCCATAGTTCCCCCTCCCATCACCACGTCCAAATATGTGAGAAATGCTTTGCAAAAGGGAAGAAAATCAGTTGAAGACACGTTTGTTTTGATTTATTGGTTGGAAGGGCAAGTACAATGAAACAAGTTTGGCCTAAGACATAAAACACAAAAAGGACAAAGAAAACACACCTTGTAGGTTGCTCGGGATCTCGGAACAGCAAATATAAATGTGATTATTTAAAAAGTTGAGATAATATTGAGGACAGTGCAGTGGAAAATCAATTTATTTAATGGCACAGAATGAAGCTACCGCATGCTGGCCCGAAACAGATCAATCACGCAGAGAAATGGAACAAGCCCTCATTGGACAGCAGGGTACTATACCTAGTCCTATACCTAGTTCTGGGCACTGATTAATGTGCGAACCTGTTATGAAACTTCGTCACCTTGTTTGCTCTACCGATTAAAGCTACGCTGTTCATGGGGCAAGCGATGATGGGCGAATAACACGAATTATACGAACGAGTACGAAATGACAGAAGCATATTTGTTTACTATTCGATTGAGTATCCCAATGTACGGTGATGACGTTCGTGTTCATTCGTCAACCTAAGGTTTCCTTCTCCTATTCGTTTCTTAGGCGAACAGATACGAATTAGCGAATACATTGCCAATCCGTAATTATATAGGTGTGCCAGCAAAGTAGAGCTTAAAATGTAAACTTCTTTGCATTAGGATACCCCTACTTGCGCCAAACAATGTCTTTGCGACAGAGGGCGTGCAATGTCAAAGATATAGAGAGCTAGGCGCCCTTGGCCCAAATGGTATATATTTTGTAAGTTGACCGCGAACGCGTATAGTGTATCTAACCTTTCTGTCAGTTCAAATGACATCCATAACCAGAAATGCCCATGGGACTTCACAGATTCTGAAACTACATATTGCCACTATGCAGTTAAGGGTATCCGTAGCCTAGAGTGCGACTACCGAGATGGTGAAACATCTTTGAAATACAGCAGGTCAGGAGAGTAGAATGCTGATGGAGTTATTTATTGCAGACCCTTGGACATGGAGGTTCTTCTTCTGGAGGCCTCTGGTCCTCAAGGGACCCGTGATTAGAGCCGCTACGTCTTTGACCACATAAAAGCAGCCTTTGGCTGGTAAAGCATCCATCAGAGCCATTCTTAAAGAATTTCTGCACGGCGATCCAACCTTTCAAGTTCTCTTTATCCATATAAACGCAAAAGTTAATCTTCGAATTATGAAAGGTGGTGAGAAACACCGATACTTAAAAGAAACAAATAACGCAATTTGCTTGTGGGTGATGAACCAGACTGCAGGTGGAAACTTCCTGTCTTTGGAACGCTTTCGATACGACTAATATGATTAAGGATCTCAAGAAGCTCACCAGGAAAATCAACTTATTGTGCTTGTGAAGGTACCATCTACGCTCCCTTAAACCTAGTCTGCATACAGCGCTTAAACTTAACCAAACATTTATTTACTAACTTCAACTCTTTATATTTGTTTTCAATTTTCTTTTCAGTAAACGTCCTGTTAAACCAATATCACTTAACCACAACACCGAATTTCTAGATCAGAACTCAGCGAGCGAAGCAAATGTGAATTTTTTTTTTCTTGAGCTTGTGCAGTCCTTTCTTCTTCATTTCAAAGAAAAGAATGCTTTCTAGTATACCATCTCATTCTGATCATGTCGTACCATTTCCTCAATACGATGAAAAAAGATTTCGAAAACATGCCAAGTTTATTTCTTGGTGCCCAACCACAGACTTGATGCTTTACGTCTCTACGGACAACACCGTGTCGCTGTATCGCGCAGGCGTCTCTCTTGTCTGCAATGCTCCCGTGCCAAGCAACACAATCACTGCCGTTGCATGGCAACCCAATGGTAGCTATTGTTCTTTTTTCTTTTTCTTAGCCTTGAATAGTCTTAGACGTGTCAACATTCGACAAACGTGCTATATCTGTGCATAGGTCACGAATTTGCCGTGGGATATGCAGATGGCAAAGTCGTGAGGTTTCACGTGGCTTCTTTTACAGCAACGGAAGTGGATGATTGGGGTGGGGAAGAACGTAGTCAACAACAACAGGGCGTCACTTGTCTACAATGGGTGAATTATGCCGAAAAAGAAGAACGCCGTGACACACTAGTAAGTGAAGCAAGAAAAACGCGTCTGGTTAACGAAAATGTGAACGTTTTTTGGTGTTTCTCAGCTGCATGAATCGTTTGATCTCAGTGCCATGCTCCCACCTCTCAGCCATGCTCCCTTAGAACCTCCCAGGTTAGAAATAAGATGAACCAATAGTCGGTTATCTCAAGTCATCCAACTCGATGCTAAAAATTACTACTCAAAAATTACCGTCGATCACAGATCCATCACACAATTCAGACGCATTCTTGAACCATTGCCTGCCGAAACGAACCATCAGCAAATGGAGCAAACCATGTTGATGATAGGTGATGAAGCAGGAAATTTACATTTAAGGTAACGTATCTCTTCCACTTTTCTTTCTTCCCTATTTTTGTTTATCGCCAAATCCGGAAAAGAAAGAGAGAACGAATTGCATAGTGATATAATAATAAAAAAAATCAAGTTTAAATGGTGTATACCACGTAGGAACCATCCGCGCAGATGGAAAAATGGATAAAGTATGTTGTTCTGTTGGGGAAAAGAAGAAAACGAATAAGAAAAGAAGGACATGCAAGGATTAATCAGATTCATATATTAGACGATGCCTTTGGTCAGTGTGGGTGTCACACCGGCTATGAACCGAATGAAGTTGTTCTTTTATGATGGCAGCACAATCGGACGGATGGTGACGCTGGACACTCCTATCCTCTCCTTCAGGAAAAAAGAGATCCTCAATGTGGCCCAGACCCAAACGAAGATCGACTTTTTGTTACGCTATTTGACATGTAGTACAAACATGCTGGAAAGACATCATCGAAATATTACAAAACTTGCAAAAAGTAATGCAGAAAATGTGACACGGCGTCTATTGTCTATTGATAGTAAGGAAAAGGACCAAAAGAACAGAACTGCCCGTACTAACCAAAAAGCAATGCATGGCTTCTATTAGGTGAATCCCTCGCCATGCCGCAAGTGGAATTATTGGGCCTTTTGGCCACTGGCAATCCCAATGTAGCGCTTCATGAATATCTTACAGATCTACCGGAACAGGTAAAAAAAAAGGGAAAAGCGATTGTGCTTTTTTCCTACTGTGTGGCCATGATTTGCTCAAGCGCATTGGATCTTAGAAAATCAAGCAATGGGAAGCAGATACGTATCATAGTGTCTCTTGTATACGACAGATCATAGCTGAATACCTGTTACCAGCATGTGATCGGCTCATCCACCAACTGAGCGCGTTGAAAGGTTATAGCTTATGGTAAAACAGCTTGTTCTATTTCCGATCATCCAAGTGAAAAAAAAAGAAAGAGAATTCATCGAACCGTTGTTCTTATTTTCAATAGGACAGAGCGTTATGAAGCCTTTCTAGCCACGGAACCCACGGATGCTTGTATTCAGACAGTAGCTGTTTTTCTGAAGCGTCTCTATGTCTATCTCGACAGAGTCAATCATTTGTCCAAGATGTTCCAAGCTTTTATAGCATGGATATTTCAAAGTAAGAGCAGTTTCCCTTTGTGTATATCTTGTATAGAGCATAACCATTTTCGTTTAAACAAAAAGATGTCAAACGATTTTCGGATCAAAACACGCAATATCAAAACGATGAGGATGATGGCCCATGTGAGGATCCCCGCTTGGTGGTGCAATATTTGAAGACCTCCTTTACTTCAGACAGTCTGGCGGAGTTCTTCCATGTCACCCCCACGCTTCGGACAGAGGACCTTGCGGAGGAAGGCGATCGGGGTAAGAACAGCCCAAAAAAAAAAGATGATACGATGATGTGATTTTGTATCTCATCTTCATCCTCAATGTTTTGTAGAGCATAAGTTGAAGGACGTTGGGTTTTCACAATTGATGAGTATCATCAATCATTTATGTCGGACGGCACCAAGGCGACCATCCAGTACGCTATTAGATAATAGCCAAACATTGGATGATCAATGCATGCAATTAAGTTTATTACCTGAAGAAACTATCGGGAGACGAATCACCTCATCGACATTCAACAACGAGGTAAAGTAAAGTAAAAAAAAAGTCAAAAGGTCCCGCTGTCCCGCATCCGCCCCCACTCCCCCCGCTCTATCTTTCTCTCTCTCTCTTTCTTTTTTCTCTCGGGAACAGGTTTAACCAACGAATCATGATGTAGGAAAGCACCTGTCAATACTATGCATTTGCTCAGAACGATCAAAGAAAATGTAATGTTGTACAAGGTTTCTTTTTGTCGAACGAGATTGTTGATTTTTCGTTCACTTAGTGTTGATTTTACGAAGCGAACTTTCCGACTATACCCGCCCTGCTCAGTACGTTGCAATTCAGCTTGACCATCGTGTAACCGATATGGAATTCTTTGACGGGCATGAACTCGGAGTAGCATTCGAAGAAGAACATGACGATGATGCATCAGCCGAAGCACGGTCCTATTTAGGCACCATTGCCTTTCAAGAACTTAATTACGCGTCCCTGAATAACACCACCGATCTCAGTACAACAATCGCGTCGAAGGTAAACAAATCGGCTCGATCCAAGTCTTTTTTGTTATTAAAGTGATTCATTGCCTAGTTACCCCTTCGACGATGTATGTTACTGCCTAATATGAATCGGGTCATTCTGGGATCGAATGGTCGCGAGAAAAGACGAATCTTTAGCGTCGTTGCTGGGAACGGGAAATCCTTGGTATTGGAAATGGATCCAGGGGAAGAAGAAGAAGAAGAGCAAGAAGAATAAAAACATGTGTTATATTCATTGTCTCTGTCATTCACAAAATGGATTAGACGAATTAGCTTGTTTTCTTTTTTCTGTTTCTTGGTAGTATATCTAGACATCAACAAAAAAAACTTAAACAAGATATAACAGAAAACAAATACACAAAAAGGGAGATAGATAGATATATATATAAAAAGAGATATATGGATAAAAGAAAGAAAATCATTAAAGGGCATCTGCTTTCTCTTACTGATCACCGTAATATGTACCACTCATGCTACTACTTGATCTTTCAAGATCAAACCGTAACCTCAGATCCTCAATGCTTCCGCTACTGTGTCGATAAGACCGTTTGGCTTGGGATGCATGGGTCGGTGTCTGTGACAATCGATCGAATACATTGTGTCCCGAAGGCGTACCACATCGTTCCAGCAGGGCCGAAGATGTGCTCGTGATACTGGACAGATTGGTGAAGGACGGTCGCTTGGGCGGAGGGGGATGGTAATGCTGGTTTCGCTGATAGGAAACTGTGGCAGCGAGGGAGGGAGAGGAGGGCTCATACTCAGATGTGCTGGTGGTGGAACCAGGCGACGCGCCCATACCGCCACCCATGAGCGAGAGTTCACGTAAGGAAGCCCGACGTCGTGCAGGAATGGGTGGTTGTTGCAAGGAAAACGCGCGTTTGCGTAAAGAGCCTTGTGAGGCACTGGAGGTGGTGTGGTTCCATGAGTTCTGGGAAGACGAGTAGTCGCTCTGGACAGACGATCGACGAAGATGGCTGCTTCGGATAGAGGAGGTAGAGGATTCACGGTCGGCTGTATACCGAGCAAATTCGGCTTGGTTGACGATCGTCATGGGTATGGGGGACTCTGAACCGCCCATTCGTTGTTGCCACGACAGGCGTTTCTGGATCATGTTATAGAATCGATCGGGTGAAGGCGTTGAATCACGACGGGCAGCACTTATACTGGCACGGTTTTTGTCCGTGAGCGACACAGGCGGCTTCACACCACCGCCGACGGGTTTCGTGGGAGAGGTAGCGGTATAGATAGGGGAAGCCAGCGGGGAAGGAGGGGGTATCAATCCTCCTGGTTCATGGCCAGCATGACTACTACTTGCCGTACTTCCTCCAGCCACCGAGGAGGCAGGGGAATCATTGGTCATCATCACGTAATCCATGCCGGGTTCAGGCGTGGTGATCATCCCGCGAAGACCATCTTCATAGATCTTGTCAAAAATGGTATTGCCTCCGTTGATATACTCTTCGATCTTCACATCGATCGCACTGTCTTCATCATCACTGTCTTTTTTCTTCTCTTGTAGCTTACGGATACGTCTCTCATTTTCCACGGTTGTCGCAATCGCAGCACGTTTCATTACCACCAAAGTGCGTCGCAGATCCATCACCGTCTTCTCCAGATTCTGCATGGTAACCTGGCGGTTACACTCACTCATACGGACATTCATAATATCGTCCACGAGCGCCTCAGCAATGCTCTTGCATTCATCTGCCTCTAGGCTCTTTAACAACTTCGCAGCGACATCATACGCGATCTCTGGGGCTGCAGAGGACGGTACATTGAACTGTTCTTCCAAGGCATCCATATCCGCCCATTCGTCATTAGGCACCGGTTCATTCACAATCTCATCTGCAAAGGTTACGCGTTTCTCCGGTCGAGCTTCCGTCATCGCCGTGCTTGAAGCATCATCCGCTGCGAGCGACTCGCCTGCCGCTTCGGATTGTAATGCACGAATGCGTGCGGAGAGATAGGAGATTTCGGCCTCGATTAACTCGATCCGTTCGTCCGTGAATTCGAGGGCCATGGTATCCATGGGTTGACCGGTGGATTCGGACGTTTCCTTTTCAGCCAAATAGATGTGCTTTCGTTCTTCAACCAATTCCAGTTTCTCGGCCGCCAAACGTTCGCGTCGGAATAAGAGTTGTTCCATTTCAACTACGGCTTGCTTTCCTTGAATATACTGTGCTAATGCTCGATCGAGGAGTTGCTTCTTGCGGGAAGCGCGCACTTGCACGGGAATAGGATTTCTTCTACGAGGTTTTCTGCCAGCAAGGCTGCCACCACGTGCAAAAACGGCAAAGTTGCCGCCCATGATATGCGATACTTTGCCCAACAGTCGCTCATCCAGCACGCCACCTTCACGAACGGCCTTCTTGAGCACGCCGGTCAGTTGCTTCAACTGGTTGTTGTTCATCACCACTTCTTCATTACGGCGTTTCAGTGTTATCTTCTGAGCTTCATGTTCGCGCTCTAGACGGCGGCGCGCCATTGTCGCTTCTGCATTCAGGCGTTGTAACTGTTGGATCTTACGCTCCTGTAGCGTCATCTGTTCACGGACACGCTCTGCTTCTTGTCGCATGCGCTTCACCATGCGCTTCTTTTCAACCTTGAGGGTCTCAACGTTCACTCTCAAGGTTCGCAGCAGGGATTCGTTCTGGTTGCGTGTCGCCTGCATGGTGCTCGTGGTCTGTGCATACTTGCGTTTCAACTCGTTGATTTCGGTAAGCAAACTTTTCATTTTGCTCTCATAGGCATGTCTGATTTCTATCAGTTGCTGCTTTTCTCGCATCTGCGTTGTCATTTCGGATTTATTAGCAAATCCTGACTTTGCACGCATGACAGCTGTATCACGTTCCCGTTGCAGTGCTGCTAGCTGCGATTGCAGGTTTTCCACTTTCTCGTCGAATTTGCGTCGCATGAAGGCATAAGCACTCTCAGATTTCTCTAGATGGGAGACGAGTTCCTCTTTCACGCGAATATCTGATTGAATCTGATGGAGCATGCGCACCATTTGTGGATTATACTTCGCGTCAGTGGATGAAGCAGCTTCACTTGGCACCTTGGATTGAACAGAGGACGAGACGCTATGCATTTCATTAGAAGAGATGGATTTCGTATCATTATCGCTTTGAGACATGCACCGCATGGATTTGGATGGTTCCCAAGAAGGGACAGCCTATGATAAAAAGTCAGTGACATGAAGGTTCATTAAGCACTCCCCCTTATCCATACCAGCGCTTCAAGTTCATCTAAAAGATCGCTGTCGCTGTGTTCGTGTCTGTCGACCGGTGATGGTGAGGATGTATAATTGCCTTCGTCAGAGCCCCGTCGCTGAAGTTCTGTTCCTCCAAAGATACGTTTCTCTTCATCTTCAAAGGCCTATAACGCATGTGTTACACATGATGGGAGGTAAGATCATACTAACGAACCTTAAGTTCCGCTTCCCAAGAATTAGCTGCATCTTCGAGTGGCTGGTTGATCAAATAGGTTATCATTAGCGCAATGAATAAAGATAAATCATCGTTTAAAACTTACCTTGACGAGTTCCAGCATTTCCATACTCTTTTGAATTTCAGCACGCGCTTTGGCAATGCTTTCTTTCACTTCAATACGAACTTCTTCATCATGATTTTCATTGCTGCTGAATCCTTCATCTTCATCTTCGTCAAGTTGCTTTATTTTTGGTTGTTGTCTCCAGGGCCGTCTTGTCCTGGCACTTGAGCTCTGCGATAGTGGAACTCGTCTATTAGTACGCTTGGAGCCCATTTTAACTGGACGTGCATTCGTGGTGGTGCTACTCGAATTCACACTCATACGGCCATTGTAGCGACGTCTATTTTTCCGACGGCGAGTATTCGCAGATGTGTTCTGTTCGCAATGGTTTGAAAGATCGGAAAACTTGTGTAATGTGCTTGGTCGGGTAAACGAAGTGATAGATGACATGGACTGTGGCATTGCGTTTGCCATCATTGCCGTTGTTTTGGCTTTTTCGAGGAACGTCAACCGATCGCGGGTATCAGCTAATTCATTTGTTAAATCTTGGATAGTTTTCTGATATTGTGCAATCAATGGGTGGGTCTTTATACGATCTTGCTTTGCTGATGGATCGGTACGATCAATGTCTGGACAAGGGCTGTTTTCGCTTTCGTTGGCCAGGAATTCTCCAAGCTCACGCTCCATTTTTAAGGTGTCACGCTCGCTTGTAATTTGGACCATATTGGTTGACATGTCTTGGATACGTTCCCGAAGCCTCACTACCTCGGCACGTAAAGCACGATTTTCGTCATCCGCTTGGGGACCGCCATAGCTGCCAGCATTTTCCGCTCGCAAAGAAGCGACTTCCATGCGTAATCTTGCGATTTGTGCTCGCAATTGATTAACTTCGATAGATGATCCGGCGAAATCTTGATTGATTGTAACACGATTTTTAATATTCCGTGCCCGGTTCGCATATTTTAGTGTATTTAGTGTTTCCATAAAGTTGGAGTCAGCCGGTGAAACGCAAGCAAGCATTAATGTTTGGCTATTTCCACCCAATGAATCTTGCAGGAGACGTGTCAGTTTACTGTCGCGATAGGGAACATGTGCTGTTCGTCTTGTTTCATCTCCGAGGGCAGAAATGACGTTACCCAGGGCCAAAAGACCCGAGTTGATGGCGATACCCTCCTTTGCTCGGTCACCTTGCGCATTGGTTCTTTTCAACTACAAGCTCTAGGTTAACAGACTAAAGCCTAGAAGGGGGGGGGGAAAGGGGACATCCTACTCTTTCGGATCCTGCCAAATCAACGAAATGGAATTTGCTCGTTAAAGAGTTGATGGACTTCTTTGATTCATTCTCCGTAGATTCTTCTGGCCGCTGCTGTTTAAGAATGACAGAAAAGACAGCGTGGGAGCGAGATGATACTGCGTTCATATCGGTTGAGGCTGTTGTACGACATAAAGAACCTTTCGCAAGAAAGCTGACAAACGTTTAGCCACAGTTACAACAATCCTATGAGTCTGGCTAACCTGAGTACTTCTTCTGGACTGGAACAAGGTTCTTCTTTTACACCGCTCCAGTAGATGTTGCCTGCCACATCTTCACGGATGGTCACTTCAACGGGGTTATTAACGGTTAGACCCTTTTTTTTCTGTGCTGTTTGGGGATTGAGCAAATCAATGAGCTCTTCGTTGTAAAGTTCTAGGAAAGAAACAAGAACTTCGTATTGAAAATCTGAATTTTCTTTGGCCTGTTCTTCTAGCTTCCTAAATAGCTCGACAACACAACGGGGTACAATGCCTAATCCGAGAAAAAATATGGAACCAATAAGGATGAAGGGCATTGATGCACAAGAACAAACCTTCATTTTCAGGGCTCACATTATTATCAAGGGCAGTACCCATGCTATAGGTTTTTCCTGATCCAGTCTGTCTAATTGAATGATGGAGGGTAAGTTTCACAGTTCTAGGAGAAAGAAAATTTGTTTCTGAAATCTTTACCCATAGGCCAGGATGGTGGCGTTGTACCTGAGAATCATTTTTAGTCTGAGCCTGTCTGGAACATTTACACCCTTACCCATCCAAAAATTTCTCCAGGAGAGGGCCTGCAGCTGTGGAATAGACCTGCGACTGTGCTGTATTGGTATCAAATACGTAGTCGTATGTGAACGATTTGTCGGTGCCGATCAGTATTTGTGGTTCATTCGGGATGAAACTTAGACATTCAGTGCAATTACTGATTTGTTCTTTGTGTGTTAATGGTCGGACACGCAGGCCAACCCTGAACATCCATCGGATGACCGTTAGTAATGGGTCATTGTGTCAAATGGTGCGGGATTCTACCTCACTTGAGTTGCGGCCATGAAAAGTGTTTAGTTCTGTTCCGAGAGCAGTTCAACTTGTTAAACTTTTTGGATAAAAAAAGTGCGTTTTTTTGGTTGAATGTAGAAAAGGCTACTGTGTGTGACAGGACACTTTTAGTCACTATCCCGGTTGCTCTGAAAAAAGATAGCGCGATAGGTTCTCCCCCCCCCCCGGTTGGCCTGTATGTATTTGATCACGCTACGCGGGACGTACACGATCATCGGGATGCAAATTCCACCTGCCCTTTCCATGCGGGAAAGTGAACCTCTGATGTCACTTGACTCATCGTCTCCATCTTCAACAACGTGGTCTAGCTTGTCTTGCAGTATTCATGTCATGTAGGTACACATTTCACTAAAAGCTTTTATTCTAAATAACTCTTGAAGTTCTTGGAAGGGCTTTTTTCTTTTTTCGCAAAACCGTAAATTTAGTCTGTGCCACAGTTCGTGCACTGCTTTTAAGTGCCGCATTTTGTCAATTCGGGATAGTGTGCCGTTCCCGCGACTCAATTTTATTTATACACAAAGTTTTACGGCTCCTGTTTTATATAGCAAAGACTTAAAATGTTGTATATACTATGGAAAAATCGTTATTTTAAAACACATAACAAAAAAGAAATAGAGTAGACACTACGTTACTCAAGTCATGGGTTCACCGAACAGATTCTGGGTAACCATGACAAACAGGCCACGGAGACGTGGTGAAACAAGATTCAAAATCCTGATGCTCGTATCAGACTGCAAACAAATGCACACGACAAGAGTACTATCAACTAGGTATATTGAGGCCATTAAGCTTTCTTTGACAAACGATTCACATGTTGTCGATGAAGATGCGGAGCGTTTTTTCTAAAGAAGACAAATCTATTTTATCTTTTGGATAATCGATGACGAACTGGTTGTTACTGCAGATATCAAGTGATCTTGTACACAACGCCTTTTTCTTAATCCTACGTAAAGATGAACATGACCTGATGACTCTCTGCTCGTTGAACGGACAACCGCTCTTTTACTCCGTAGGAAATGCCTGTTCACAAACAAAGATAGCGCAGACATAGATTTATTATTTTCCATAACTGAATATCGTAGAAACAAGGCGAAAGCGTATTCTTAATGATAAAAAATAATCAACCGCAGATTTAGCAAAAACAATTCGGACAGCTCTAGATGTCGTTTGATCGTGCACTTGCGGTCATTTTTACAGTGAGATAAGCGCCAGGCGCTTGGACCACAACGAAAGCCATATTCAGGTGACTGTAACAGAAAAAGTGTAACCTACACGTATTCTAGACTGTACTTACAACAATAGTTAAACCCATGTAGGGGCATATCCCGTTACAAAGTTCTTTGAGGTAATACAAAGGAATACAGATCTGATGTGAAGCAGGAGAAGCCATTATGGCTCCTATTGGAAGAGAATCAGCATTAAACATCTTCCCAGTTGACCACTGCATAGGGTTGAATTCTTATAACGTAGAGGTAAACAAAGTATAGACAAAGATCCATCCTTTCTTTTAGAAACGAACCTTTGAATGCATTCCGGTACATGACAAGTCTATAAAACCAACATCAGGAAAGCAAGCCAGCAAGACGGAAAATGGATGGATTTGTCTACAATTTCTCAAGAGCTGAGTGTAACCTGTCTCTTAAAGTATAGTGCTCGTGTCTGCTCACTGGTAACTTCCACATGTGTGAAAGTTTCATCCTCTCCAATTACTCGGTGGCACTAAACAAAGATATACCATACGGCGTATCCTTGCTTCCTTTTGTCTCCTCGGCTACGTCACTATTAGGTATCATCATTTAAGAATTCATAATACATGAGGCGGAGTCCTGATTTTACTTGGAAGATATACAATAACATTTTCATAAAAAAATCAGTCGTAGTCATCCTCCTCATCAATATCAATCTCGAGTATTCCACCGTTGGCCGTTTTCTCGTCATGGAGCTCTCTATCGCGAGAATGGGTTGGCGTCAGGTAGATATTCGGCGATGTATCCCCATCAACGAGTTCTGAGGAGCAACGACATTAGAAAAAAAATCTGCTGATCGCGTTTCCTAATAGCTGGAAGTACAATATCCTTCAACCGAAGGTGATGGTGGCGCCAGGCATACAAGCGATCTAAGGTGTCAATAAATGAAGAAAGCTTGTAAAGATAAGTGGACATTATCAGTGTGAAAAGACGGCAGGCCACATGAATGTCTTTCACGCGCAAATACTTCAGAGTCATTCAAACATTAAACGAATCTCCTTCTGCCATTCGCCTCTCTTCGTGTCCATTCGTCGATCATCGCTTGCACACAAAAACATCATTCCTTGGATCCGTAAACTAAGCAGTGAAAAGAGGCTAAACCATATAACAGGCTTGCACATTAACCAGTGCCAAGAATTGTATGTAGTTGTGCAATGTTGTCTCTTGTTCGAAGGAATTGCGCTCTTTAAAACAGGAGCCTAGGTTGTCAAAACTTCTGCCTACTTTTTTCTTTGATTTCTTCCCTGAAATTCTTTTCAGCGTTTATTAACGCTTCCTATGTACATTGAGAAGTGTAGTTTACTTGCGCATCAGTATATGTGCATATGTTGGGATTGGCGTTTAATTATCCTCTGTTAGTTGAACATGTACGAATATCGGTAGAACTGCTCGAATGAATACGAATATTTGAATTTCATTGACTAGCGAATGCGAATATTACTAAATGTATCCGCATGTGCCAAGTTCGAATTGGGCTCTTTGACAACAGGCAGTGGTATGAAACAATGCGCAACTCAGTTGTCCTGCAGTAATACTTTGACCATATACAAGCCTTCCAAAAGACCAGGTTAGGCTGTAGAAGAACTCAAATGGTATGATTCCCATTTCTGAATAGCGGGTATTTTAACTTGAGACACCAGGGAGTCCTGAAAGAAATTGCCAACCTCCCAGACTGTGATGGATTTATGGACTAGCGATGAGCTCAAATGGAGCACACAGAATTGAGACCAGTACCGCTTAAAGGCCTTGCTATGTTACAGGGTGGCACCTTCTGCTTGATGATGGATATATCACTATAAGGTGAGGCAAAGTATATCCATAGTACGTCAAGGTAAATCGGATGACGAGCTTCTTAACAATGAAACAATCGATGTTACCGTGAGAATTTCCTCCAAGAAGACGGAACATTCGCACGACTTGCACGACTTGCACGGCTCTCCCGATTACTTCGAGAAACACCACAACACAATCCATGAAAAATACGAAAGGTACTTTTAACAAAATAATGTCTTGAACAAAAAGGCGCTAGCCATTTGTTCTTGATTGAATGTGATGTGAAAACATAGTGGCGAAAAGACAATAAGTGTATTTTCATTGATTAATTATGCTTCAGTTGTTCATCCATCTTCCCCTGATCGCGGCTTGAAGAGTTCATCCACGTTATAAGTTATTTCAAGATATATATTACATAAAAACCCGTTTCATCAAACAATATCAGGTGTATGAAATAGATTATTTTGTATGCTGTGGCTGATTGTTCTGTACAACAGTGATAAGAGGGCGCAATATGTACACGAAATGAAATATCTCTTTGCTTCGCGTTTCACACTTGCAATGAGGTGGTCAGCCTGCTTCATGACCCTTCTGGTCTTCATTGCTTGTTTCATATCAACAAGCAGGAGTGACCTGTTGACTGAAGATTTCCGTTCTCCAAAGACCATTCTCTTTTCTTCTTTTGTCGGGGGGTCATCGCATGTCACTTGGGTGCTGAGCATATTGAATGAACTTGCTGAGCGTGGTCACCAGACGATATACTTAACAACCGTTAGTTGTATCACATTAGCCAAGTATTTTACATTACCTTAACATTGTCTTGTCTCAGGATGAGCAAGTCAAGTTCGCAAAAAGTTACCCGAAAATCGAGGTTCAATCTGTAGGTCCGATAAGGAGCGATATCCGTCAATTCGTAGACAAGGTAGCCCACCAAGAAATGGTAGATTTGATAGCGGGATTCTTGAACCATTCTCGAGTACACTATAAAGAAGGTGATAAAATTGGTTAACAAAGTGTTTATCTGCGAGAATAGCACATTGATATCTGCGGTAGGGTACCTTCTGCACGAGGAACTATTAAAGAAGCTCGATATCGATGTCGTTATATGTGATCATGCGAACCCGACTTGCATAGACGCAGCCTATACCGCCAATATTCCGTTTATCGAGACCTCAACATCAGCCTACTCCAAGGGTCAGTTTCAGAAAGATCGTCCTCCTCATTTTCCTTTTCGTGAGATGACTGACCCTCATTAGATAGCGCTGCACCTTATGTCAATGTGGATATCTTGACTCGCAAAGAGGATACCACGCTTCATGAATCATTTAGCACACGCTTTTACAACAAATTTATTGTTCCTTTCATCGTGCTGAATCGAATTAAGGACGATATCAAGTTCCTATCAAAACAAAAGGCAGAATTGGGCGTAAAAGATAGCCATTTACGACCAAAAGACCGAATAGCAGACTCAATGAAGATCATCAATGCCTTCTTTGGTACTGAGACCCCTCGTCCCATGGGTCCACTGGTCGAATTAGTGGGCCCCATTCTTCCGCGAACATATGATCCATTACCACAAACCCTTCGACAGTTTTTGGATGGACATCAGCGGGTTGTTTACGCTGCCTTTGGTCAACATGCTTTACCAACTGTCGCCGATTGCACCTTGATGCTAACTGCCCTTTTAGAAAATAAGGAAGCAAACATCTTGGATGGATTCGTATGGGCTGGACCACCAACCAATTTCCCCGAACTGATTACCACCTCATCTGGAAAAACCTACAATATAACCCAGATGCTGAATGACAATGACGGCGTCTTGAAGGATGTCTTTTTCGTTAAATGGGCTCCTCAGCAAGCTGTTTTGCGCCATCCTTCTGTCACGTTATTCTTATCGCATGGTGGGATAGGTTCCATCTATGAGGCTCTCTTTGCAGGCAAACGCTTGGTGGTGTTTCCATTCTTTGCTGATCAACCGAGCAATGCAATCAAGTTGGAAAGAGCAAACGTAGGGGCTCATCTCAGCTTCCAAGCCTCTTCCGAGGAAGCATCGCAAATTATCCGTAGAGTCGCACTAGATGAAAAGGGGGAGATTCAGGCTAGTGTCAACCGCTACAAGGCCATGATCCAAATACATTCAAGACATGGGGTTCTACGTGGTGCCGACCTTGTTGAGGAAGTAGCTTTTGCAAACATTGACGGAAAATTGCCACATCGATACGAAGCTGCACGTCAAATGTCATTCATCAAAGCGAATAATTTGGATCTCTATGTGGCAGTCACTCTCTTGATTTTCGTATCCATTTTGATCGTATGGAAGACGATCGTAGCAGTACTTCGTAAAAAGAAACAATCGAAGGCAAAGACGATTGATTCAAAGAAATATTTGTAGACATGGCGATTTCAAATAGAACATTTACCATTTTATAAAGTTTTGCAATACCATGAGCTACTGCATGACTTGTATAAGCTTTCTTTGGTTTGGAAAGATCATGACGAGATAGATGTGACATTGTCCTTTGGCCCATTTTGCGAACTATATGAGGAATATTTTCCACCATGCACGCTGACATGGTAGAAATTGTAGAGCATTAGGAAGATGCAAAGCTTGTGTCATTTTCCCCTTTTTCGTAGATTTGGAAAGACATGCATGCCATCAGAAAATTTATACGATTTTAAAGTAGAATGAGCGCCTTCATTCCCTTTTTTCTTTACGATCGAGCAATGCTTTCCCACTTACCAAAGCATGGTCTGAAAAATCGTTGCGGTTAAGGTAGCTGAACATGCCAGTTTTTCCTTTTTTTTTCCAATTAACAGTTGAATTGATGGTTGGCGTAACCATTCGGTCTTGTTTCTGATCGCTCGGGTTCCACAGTAGCATGATATGGAAATAAGCCTCGCCATCAAGAAAGATGACCTTTCGAATCACTACGGGGTCTTGTGTGAATGCGTTTCTTTGTTATCGTCGGTTGCAATATTTCGAGTCGGTTAGATTCGGATAAGCAGCAACGCCTCGCTAACATGTTACTACTCTGCATGCATTGTTAACATAAGGCACATCGTGTCAAACCACTTAAACGCATTCATAAAGAGGTAGACAGATACGCACCATATTTAGTTCATCATCTCCACCATGAAACTATTTATCAACGAGAGTTCCCTGACCACTCTCAACAGGGCTCCAGGACCTGTCCGTCTTGGGCGGCTTCTCCGGTCACGCAATTATTGATCGTAATGGGTCTCGCTCGAGATATGAGAATAGCATGCTGTAGAACGTAAAAAGAAGCTGTTGATAGTTAGGCTTTGATAAGACAATGGTGCATGAATCCTGACATCACACGTGGCGTTGCTATGGAATTTTGGCAACATTTGCCCATCTGGTCGTTGTGTGACCGATCCTTAATTCTCTTATTGCCCTATACATGCCAGGGTCCACTCATACGATATGAACCCTGTTAATATCCTGGATCAGATAATGCAGCTCTGGAGTAACATGAGATTACGATAAACGGAAGGGAAGCATGAATTTCTTCAATATCGAGCATCTGCCTATCAAGATTATTGGTTATGAAACACCAATGACTGCCATTGGACATCAGATCATTGGAGCTTTGAGGGATACTTGTCCTGTGGAAACACATCCATGTTTTTGTCCCATCAATAGTTGCATCAACAATTTGTCTATTAACAGTAAAACCCTTTCCGTATGTTCCGCAAATGGAATAGCTCTTCGCGTCTAAATTCCGTATGCAAAGTCGGTTTCCTCGACTTCCATCGGGCCGGTTATGAACTGTTGTCGTACGCGTGCGTGAGAAAAAGGTTACTGTTGGAGTGCCTTATCGTGCTTGCCTAATGAAAGCTACCCTTCTTGGGAGAGGTGGTTATATGGACTGTGGTACAGGTCATACAAAGTAAATTATTGAGAAATATACGTATGATTAACCGACCATTAGATTAGCGATCAATGGTCATCTAATTAGGGAGACGAGCAAGGGACAGCCATCTCTTTAATTATGTAATGAGGGTAAAAAAAGGGTTTGCATGGTACGTGCAACCCGTTTAGAAGTAACAGCATGTTTCTATTCCTTTTTCTCACAGATATTGCTATATAACGTAAAAGGACGTGCCTGGGGTCAAGGCTATGCTCTGTTATTGTTTCCAAAGCATATTAGCTTAGTATAAGCGTTCTGACGTTACACACCAAGATACAGACAATGAATGGCATCGTTGGAGTAGCTATTTTGTTACTACATGTTACCTTCATCTTTGGAGAACTCCCTTTTCCAGTTAGTGCTACCTCTGGACGAGAGATAGTATATATAGCCTTTGTTTTTGGGCTCCTGGATAACTCTTCATCCAAACGATTAAGACAAGACGTGAAATCAAGCACTAACAATAACATGGAAAGTTCGAAACAAGGTGTTGGAAAGACCGGTTTCTTGCGAGGCTTGTCGTTGGTTACTGCCCTCAGTTTTCTCCTCTTGCCGGTGCAAGAAGTATCTGCTCATGGTGCTCTTGGTTTCCCGCTTGCAAGACAATACGGTTGCAAAATTGACGGCGGTTACTACTGGCCTCCAGATGGTTCCAAAATTCCAAACGAAGGTTGCCGTAATGCCTATCTTGCTGGGGACAAAAGCTATTATCCATTCAATCAATGGAACGAGGTGTCGGCAAACCCCACGGATCCCTCCGATTTTGCTACCGTTATGAAAGCTGTCCCAGATGGTCATCTTTGTGCTGGCGGGGATCAGAGAAAGAGAGGATTGGATATTCCTCAAGATGAAGGTTGGAGAAAGACAGTAATCGAACCCAAGAACGGTACGTTTCAGCTGCGCTGGGAGAACAGCCGTTCGCATAATCCTGCCATCATGCGCGTTTACATCACGAAGCCGTCTTACGATCCAAGCAAGAACTTGACGTGGGAAGATCTAGACAAGATTTACGAGGAACCTGCTCCTAATCCGGTGCCTGCAAATGGTACAGGCCTTATCCCTGAAGTCACTTCCTTCTACTATCTTGATGTGCCCGTTGGTGACCGTACTGGAGACGCTATCATCTATGGTTATTGGCAGCGTATCGATGCCGGAGATGAAGGTTTCTTTAATTGTGCTGACGTGACAATCAAAAACGATGGTGCTGCCGGAACATCTACCAAAGCCGGAACAGAAAAGGACGATCATCGATCTGACACGCAATGGGTCGAAGACCAACTTTATCTGGAACGTGACCTTGTGGCAAACGTGGGGGACAAGGTCCGTTTCCGTTTGACAAACGAAAAGAACAGGGGCCGCACTGTGGTGGATGTCACCTTGCCTATCACTTCGGCTAATGTCCGTAACGCCAAATGGTCGAAGGATTTAGCAAACACACTCAACAAGAAATACAAATCACAAGTCAAGATTGGCGTGCAATCCGGCAAGGGCATCAAGTATAACCTGAGGAATGTCTATGCAAACCGAGTTTGGCTCAAGCCTGGCTACAGCAGCGCAATCACGGTGATCAAAGGTGACCAATCCAACACTCACTGATCGCTCGCAAGACACCAACCATGCAGAGAGATACCTTATGGACATCGTTTTTGCTTTTGGCAGGACCAAAGCCTTTCCCTGAATTTGTTTTAGCATTTAGATCTTTTTATAACACCATTACTTGTTCGGGTTTCCAATCTTTTAAACAATAAACAAACCCATTCCAACTAACATAAACATCAATTGGCCGGTCTAGTTACGAAATAGGTCACTTTTCCCTTGTTTAATAGCTACGCTGTGATCGACTCGCAGAAAAATTTTGATTTTCCTCTCTTAAAGGCCTTCTTTTTTGCTGGGTCAACCTAATGGCACTTTAATATATCATCCCAATTATCTCATTCGCTCTTCTTGTATAATTCACTAATTTATGTTACCTCGTTTTGGAAAAATGCCTATGGACTTCAACATATGGCGTTTTGGTTGTAATTGTCTAAAATCTCTATATCTTGAACTCCGTTACCATACAATAGTCAGATCTGTTAATGGCAAACAAATTACCGAGCGTAACAGTTCCATCGATCCGATATTGAGTCGCTGTTGTATTCTTTGCTACGAAGGGAGCAAGACAAATCAATCTGGATCAGACTTTTCTAATTCCATTTGATTTGATATTTTTCAAGTGCAATGGCTCCTGCTTCTGCCTTGGACCTTATTGTTGATGCACCCGCTGACAGTGAACAATACTGATCCAACGTGTTATTTCGAATTAATCCGAGCCAATTGTGTGCTCAGCTATGAGTAAATGACATAGAACTACAATGGATACATTTTGAAAAAGAGGCGGTCAAGCACAGTATCTAGAAGCCGGTTCTGTTGCTCTCTGCTAGTAGTTCTGGCACGCAAGGTTGTGAGGACGATTGGTTCCCTAATATTGCTCCATTATGATCGTTCCATAAGTGGTAATTTTCTCCTTTTTAAGGTTTATATTTTGACTGACCAGTTCATCCGCCAAATTTCGATAACCCATACAGTGTTTCCAAAAAAAAAAAGTTAGAGTCGCACTTGGTGAAAATCAATGTCTCGCTACAATGAACAAAATTAATGCAATTGGCTTATCCGACAGCATTTTAACCCCTTCAGGTACCTCAGTTTCAAAAACTGTCATTTTTTTTTGAAAAGTGTACACTCTTTCCAGAAAATAAATTCGTCCTGGTGGAAAGCCGAATTCATCCAATTGACAAGAACAAAATTCATGTTGTACCAAATGTAAATTCGTCTTCGCTGACAAATCAGATATCCTGTTTTCAAGAATATTTTGTAGAACAAGTCTTGGGCATCTTTGGGTGTATAAAAAGAGCACACCAAGTGCTCATCTTCCTTCTATTTCTTTTCCACAATTACACTTGAAATCAAGCACACGATAATGAACATTCAATTCTGTATGAAAACAAAAAAGGTTCTGTCGTCGACGAGTATGACAGGTCTGAACCAATGGATTACATTGTTGATGAGGAGCAGTTTCGTCTTCAAACATTGAGCTCTCATACGCAATATTTAGCCCAACTGCCTCCGGAGAGCGAGAAAGGGATAGAGGCAATGCAGGTGGAAAAGGAAGTGGTAAAACCTCGTAGGGATATTGTTATGGAGAGAAGCATCAATGAAATGGAATTATACACGCTATTTTGATCAGGATAAAGTGAGATTCTTCAAGCTGTTGTTTGAGAAATTTCTTAGTGCGACTGCGACAGCAAAACGACTTGTGATTCACGTTCATACAGCAAAAAATGGGCTGAACAGTACGAGAGGGATCCTGATAGTGTCTTCGAGAAACAGAGAAAGACTGGTCATCCTCGCATTTTAAATGAGGAGCTCAGAAAAGTTATTCTTGATTGCATTGATGCAAAACCATCAGTGGTCTTGGAGGGACCTGATGAAGCACCTAAGACAACTATTCCCAGAATTAGAATTATCCAAAAGTACTTCGTTTGACTTTATAAAAAAACATTGCAACTTATCCCTCAATAAAGCTAGGTTTCAACCCATAGACCAGAACAGCGAAGAAAAGACTCAAGAGCGCCTGGATTGGATTCATAAATGGGAAGAAACGGACATGGATTTTACGACTAACTATGTCTTTCTTGATGAATCTGCGTTCATATTAGTTTGAAACGTAGTATGGCCTGGTCAAAGAAATGTTCTCCTGCAGTGGTCACCGTTCCCAAAACACGAGCAAAAACAATCACCGTTTTGGGTGCGATTTCTGCCCAAGGTCTGATTAAACGCAGCCGCAAGCTTCCTCAGCCTCCAATCAATAAAAAGAAAAAGCGAGGAGAAGGCATTGGACACGTGAACAAAGGGACAGTTACGGGACACTATATTAGTTTTCTAAAAGCCACGATGGATGAAAATGGACCAGTATCCGCATATGAAAGGACACTATCTCGTGATGGATAATGCTCCAATTCGTACATCGGTTGATATAGCCAAATACGTAGAATCTCGCGGTCCTATTCTCCTGAGCTTAATCCAATTGAACAGTTTTAGTCAGTGGTTAAGAGTAGAGTCAGACGAAGCAAATTACTGGAAACTGAGACACTTATGACGCGATCAGTGAGGCTTCTAACAGCTTGAAGCTGAGCGATTTTGAAGGATTTGTTGGATATTCTCACAAATGCTTGGATAGGTGTCGTAATAGACAAGCGCTCTGAGGAAGTTTGCATTCGACCGTCCATGACAGTAAAAAAAAGAGTACTCAATCAAAAATGTTATTTGCTGCCTCATCCTCGTAAAAAAAAGGCGCTGATAGGTCGCCTGCTTTCTCGAAGACAGGCTGCATTGCTGTATTCCATCGAGCTGGAACAATTGCACAAACAGGTCGCAGACCCAGACAAACAAAGCGTCTCGCACGATGACACCGAACACCAACACCGCCATTACTGCTGTAAATATATCCTCACACCGACACCCCACAATCCCATCCTCACGTTGCTCGCTAGGTATGTCATCAACCTTACCATCACCACCACCAACGTCATCCTCCAACCGCTGCTCAAAACCATCCACTCCTTTACCCAACCCTCTCCCACATATACCGATTGGCATATCTCCATCCATCGTCACCACGCTACAACCGTCCTCACGTCGCTCGTTGCCAATGCCATCTCGAAGGTATTCCAGCAAGCCCTCGCTAACCAAACGTTGGATCACATTCTAACCCCCCCTTTCGTCATCCATACCAATCGCCCTGTCCCCCACATACATTACTCCTCCCCAGTAGTTTGACAACACCTCTGCACATCCCACCTCCTACCTAAAGCCAGAGAATCTGGTGCAAATCGCTCACGCCCAAGATCCCCACCGAATTCAGGTTGTTTCGCCTGAAGACTCTCGCCTCACCGAACTGTTGCTGGTGGATTCAAGTGTCGATGTCCTGCAACAATGGTCCTGCCTTTGCCCAAGCCGGCGCCAGTTCTATATATCGCTTTTCTGGGACGCCCACCCCTCCTTGGCCTGTCTCGCGCCAAGTCAACTATGGCAGTCGATCTCCCATCCTCACACCCTCGCAAAGTCAGACGACGGAACCATCCTCGGTGTTGGCCTGTGGACTCTTTGGAAGACCTACTAGGCTCACGTATGCCAAGGTCTTTCATTTCACGCATTCATCTGACGTCACCATTTCCAACATTGGATATACGTCTGTCAGCCCGCCCCTACCATCGCGACATGACACCGCTCTTCCCAGCCTCGATGGCCCAGATTTTCGACCAAAAAAAAAAAAAAAAGAAGGTTGCCATGCAGATCCACGACAGAGGAAACATTTGTTTGTTTAGTTGTTCCGGAGACCAGTGTTGCACTGATAATATCTCAGTGTGCCACAAAAAAAGTCTGCGGCGTGGTGAATTTGGGGTTGCAGTGTCTCCCCTGTTGGGCCTCATCAGTGCAAGTGCAAGCTGACTGTCGCTTTCTTTTGCAATTGACCATTGAGCAAGCTACAGCAATTTTCCTTCGTTACGTGCAAGGAGATGGCAAAGCATATAATGAGGACACATTGCAGATATTTTATCAAAACTATGAACATTCAATCCATGTTCCGTTGCGGCTTCATGGTATATTATGAAAGCCGCTGCTACAAGGCTCGAGCAGCTCTTGACCACGAATCATGAACGCGTAATAAAAACAAAGAGAGAATGGATTGTGTCGGTAATAGCAGTTTTCAATGTTGTGACCTTTTTGGGATATTTATGCACCATCACTGGATCAAGCTTTGATATAGCATTTTGAAAAATTCAATACAATCTTCTGTTCATCTTTTCCGCACAGCACACGATCAGTTACATGAGCCTAGCATCCAACACGTTTTTGGTGGTGTTCAGTCGCATCGATATGTCGCTGTATGGATGATATGAAAGACCCTAGTGAAATAAATAAAAAAAAAGGATTTATCACTATCCTTCTAAATATCAGATTTTTCTCTGTCCATTACCATATAATGCATGCCGGCAGATGTCTGAACCGTGAAATGGGTAGACAATGACTATGTGGGACAATCAACTGCTCCACCAAGCTAGAGGACCCTCGGCTGGGCGGAAACTGGCAAGCAGCCAGCCTGAAGCAATCAGCTCCGATCCACCAACCACCTTCTGAGCCCAAGACAATCCTTTGACACACCAAATGGCAAGCAGCCAAATGGCACAGAGCAAGCAGCTAAATGGCACAAGACAAGCAGTCTCAAGACGCATCTTCAAGGCGCACCAAGCTTGCTAAAACAGGTCGATTGAGCGCATTATCATCATCAAGGTCATCCCAAAGTATCAGGCACCTAGCCGACATCGACATCCAAGCTTAAACTTGTCTATGTTAAAGAATATATCGTCACTGAGTATTGGATGAATGAAAGGAAAGGAGAAAAGGAAAAATAAAACAAAATTGGATGACACGAGGCATTTCCGTATATTACCCCATTGTCGCAAGCGGTACGTCACTCTCCGTGTGACGGAGTCCTCCCAATATATATATATATATATATATATATAACAAAGCATTGAATAAAACGTCTAATATCCTGACCTTTGCTATTATCTATTTCTTTATTTATTTCTGTATTTGTTACCCATAGTTCTTATTGCTCTCTACTAAGACACTTATTCGATTATCTGTAAGACGATCCGGAGCAGGAATATAGTCGATTGACGTCAAACAAAAGCCACGCTTGCAACATATTTAAACTATGACGTTCGCAATCTCGGAATCAGAATATGTTCCTGACAACTTTATGGTCACGTGACTAAGTAGTTGTAAAAAAGTTTTAAGTTTACTTCTGCTGCTAAAAATATAAAGGTCTAGTTTAAAATGCTTAATCAAGCTGTTTGCCATTACACACCCATGACTTCCTCGTATGTCTTTCCTAATAAATGGGAAAAGCAATAAGAAAACTCGAATTGGAAGCAATTCATCAAGGAATGTCCTGAGAAATAAGGAGTCGCTTGGATGCTTAAGCATAAGACCCAAGACTTGTTCTACGAAATATTCTTGGCAACAGAACATCCAATTTTTCAGCGAAGACGAATTTACATTTCGTACAACATGAATTTTGCTCTTGTCATTTGGTTGAATTCGGCTTTCCACCAGGACGAATTTATTTTCTGGAAAAAGTGTAAAATTGTCTGTAAATTAACTACTTGATGTTTGCCTGTTTCTTATCTCTACATAATTCGGCTTTGCTTATGTCGTGGGTTGTCATCATGGTCTTTTTACACCGACTATAATCAAACCTGCGACAGAGATAGCGCCCAATATAGACGTTGTGTTTGCTCTCGTAGTAGGCCCGGTAACAATAGCACGGGTACCATTTTTGGACCAAGCTTTTGAACGTTTTATGTCAATGTCAATAGCAGACTCTTCAAAAACACGCAATTAATTGTGGAGTTCATACCTGTATTTTTCCGTTTGCGCACCAATCGTACCGATTCTCAATCTTCGCTAGACTGTTTCTCTCAATAAAATGAAAAATCTGCTTTTTCAAAAGACAGGTTGGATTCAATTGCCATAAAGTTATAATATGGGATATCTGTACTGTTTAATTTGAGCACCATGGTGTATGTTGCAAAGGACATTGATATCCTGAATATCCCTAACTTGGTGCATGGCACGGCTCAGTTCAACAATACCCTGCGGCTTTTCTTTGCCTATAAGGTACGCAGAAAAAAAAAAGGAAAAAAGAAAGAGGACAATTGGCACAGGCATCATTGACTGAAATTTCTTAGCCTTTCATATTGCTAACAGGTGTCATGGATGAGCACTCTCTGAACGAACCCCAACACGTGGATCGACTTCAAGAAGTCATTGGTATTTCTACTGTCACCCTTCCACCCAACATTGCCATGAGATCTTTTTACGCGCCAACAGCCAACCAAGTCAAGAAAGCAAACATCGAAAAAATTTTTGGTCGTCTTTATTGTTAATATACCCTTACTGGCTGTTTTAAACAATAGATGTTCTCCGTTGATTTGGATGTCACTAAGAGTTAGGCATCTTTCCTACCGTTTTGCGCTTTTTTACAAGAGCTGCTCATATCCGACTGCGTTGTTTATTTGGGGGAGGCCAGTTCACTTTGGGTGACGTTGCCCATTTTCCAAAAGGATTTCCAATGATTTTTCATTTTTTGGGGACCTATTCACTTTCATTAACCTGACTCAATCAAAAAGTAAAGGACTGCACTTTAAGACTCCAATGCTTGTACGACAAAAGTTCTTGAAAATACGACATCTCATTTGTCAGCGTGGCGACATGTATTTTTGCGCAACATGATATCCATTCCTAGCATGGAATGACTGATTCTCACTAAGTGCGACTTTAATTTTTTCAGAAACAGTGTATATGACATTTACAATTACTGCACACTGTGAAGGCATCTATGCTGCTCGTCCTATTGTTTGAAACAAAAGAAAAATATCCATTGAATTGTCATCTTCGTATTTTATCTGCGAAAGTTGCGCGCTCCTTTCACAGGAACAGGGAGCGCTATATTTATGGTTGTACAGTTGTCGTATCATGTATATTATGAAATCATATCTTACTATTCGGTCTCTCATTAAGAAATTCACGGTTCTACTTTTTAGCCATAATAGAAAATCTTTATCTTCAATTGAGACAGAGAAAATGGTTCTTACGGAGATACAGTTATGGAGCATAAGAGTATGGACACACTATTATACATAAATGTGCATTATAACCTATAGAGGGATTATGGAAGTCAGAAGGCTGTATCATGTCATCGTCCGATGATCGCGGCCGCCTTATGTAAGGCTGGAGCGTTACACAGAGAAATAAAGGGTCAATTAAACGTATCGTTACACAAGCGCACGGAATAGCTCGATCAACGTTTTTCATTATTGCATGTCACATTGCTTCTCATGAATTATGTTAAAGGGTCTGTGAAACAATTTGCTGATGGATGGTATATATCCCAGGTCTTTTAACGGTTTTCTTTCAAATTGCAAAGGACGCACAAACCTCAAGGCAAACCATGAAGTCGAACACTAACAGCAACACTGGAAATTCGTTCCAAGGACACGGAAAGGCGGGCTTTTTCCGAAGTCTTTCTTTGATCAGTGCCATCACTTTTCTTCTGCTGCCGGTTGAGGATGTAGCTGCTAATGGTGCTCTCGGATTTCCATTGGCAAGACAGTACGGTTGTCGGATTGATGGTGGTTATTACTGGCCAGAGGATGGTTCCAAAATTCCAAATGAGGGTTGCCGCAATGCCTACCTTGATGCTGGTAAAGATTACTATGCGTTCCAAGAATGGCACAAGGTATCAGCCTATCCCACCGATCCTAGCAATTTTAGTACGGTGATGAAGGCCGTTCCAGATGGTCTTCTTTGTGCCGGTGGGGACAAGCGAAAGCGAGGTTTGGATATTCCTCAAAATCAAGGTTGGAGGAAGACAGAAATCGAACCAAAAAATGGCAAGTTTCAGCTACGTTGGGATAACACGGCAGCACAAAACCCTTCCAATGTAAAAGTCTATATCACCAAACCCACATACGATCTTACAAAACCGTTGACATGGAACGATTTGGACCAGATTTACGATGGGCGTGCCCCAGACCCAGTGGCCGCTAATGGCAAAGGCTTTGTCCCTCAAGTATCTTCTTTCTATTATTTTGACGTACCTGTCGGTAACCGCACCGGGGATGCAATTATCTATGGTTATGTGCAACGTCTTGATGCTGATAATGAGGGGTTCTTCAACTGTGCGGACGTCAGCATCAAACAGGCCGGTGCCGACAATACGGACAACAAGCCGACAAAGAACAGTGCTAGTCATGCGGCTGACACCGAGTGGGTAAAGAAACAACCTTATTTACAGCGTGGTGTCACGCCAAGCGTGGGTGACAAGGTCCGTTTCAGAATAACCACTGGGGAGAAAGATGGCCAAAAGGCGGTCAATGTTACTTTGCCCATTACTTCAAAGAATGTCCATGGCTTCAAGTGGTCCAAGGATCTAGCGAACATGTTGAATAGGGAGTACCAATCTCAGGTGAAGGTTGGCGTGCAGGATGGTAAAAGTATTAAGTTCGACTACCACAACCTACAAGCAAATCAGGTGTGGTTGAAAGCCGGCTACAGCAGCAGTATGGCGATCATTAAGGCTAAACGTTCTGCTAAGCAATGATTGATGAAAGATAGCAGCCGACAAAAGCAACAGCTAAACAAAAGTATCTTGGAATAGGACGAAAAAGCTTTGTTCCATTTTTATGTGCATCATTCACACTTTCCAAAATTTCTTCCCTATCGCCGCCATCCATTGCAATAAATTTACATCGCTTTGTTTCGAAATCATGATTACCACATTATGGCTCGAAATATTACGCCAGTATTATTCACCTCGAACGTTCAAAGCGAAACGGGTCGATGCCAACATGTAAAAAATTTTCAGGTTCTTTTTTTGATTGTGGACTTCCATCTGTTTCGATGCAATCTGTGCATTGATTACGTATGACTCATTGTGCGATAATTAACTATTACATTGAGCACAAATCATTTCAAACAACTGATGATCAGCACAGACCATCTAATGATAAGCCGATTGACACTTAATATTTACATGTTTTTAAGGAATTATACAAGTATTCTAATATATAACAAAATGACCGTATCTGCACCGTCGATATCGAAAGGCTTCTTTGTACCGCATGGAACCTACCACCCAAAAGCCGCTTGAGTTGTCAAACTGGAGACTTTCACAGGAAGAGACGTAGTGCCTGGCCTGACATCCTTCGAAAATGATGTAGACCTCTGATTTGACTTTAACACGAAAGAATCTGACTTTAACACCAAAGAAATCCATCAAGTTAGAGGAAATAGTCGGCGATGATTTGACGACGTAGGGACCTGAGATTTTGATTGCATGTTTTCCTTTCCATATTGTCGTCTCAATGTTGCAACAATGATCTGGATATGCATAGTAGGCGAATGGCAGCCGGGGTGGTCTCTTGTCCGAGAATGATGGTGATACAAGTCGAAGGTCACGAAAATCGAAAAGGATGTTTCTCAAAAGTATCATTTTACCTTCCACGTCTAGAATATCCAACAAAGTCATCTTTAAATCAATCATACTATCCACAATTCTGCCGGTATCTACCAAACTGCGCACAACGCCTCTATATTTGGTGTGAGGAAGGATGGCGAAAAGGCGATCGATATACTTCGTTGAAGCAGAATTAAGAATTGTCTTGATAAGCGTAGCTTGGTCAAAGTCGATATTCCAGTCAATGTTCAGTTGCTCTTTCCAGTGCTGATAATTAACAAGTGTACCATTCCCTCTTAGAATGATTATGTCCAGCTTATTCTGTTTAACGCCAATAGCACGTTCGCTAATGACCCAACATCTGCACGCCCATTCCTTGATAACTGTTCGAACGAATAACACACCTCTTGCCGACATAATGCGCCTATTGCGCATATACCATCCTACAGTTTTCTTGACCATCTCATTGTGGTGATGAGATACTTCGTTGACTGCCCAGTCAATGTCTTGCTTAGTAACCCAGCTCATTAGAGGAGTTTGTTCGCAATAACAGAGATCAGGTACTGCGATGATCCTTTTCGATTGTCGGTATATATTGTCCATGTTCTTAATCATTTGTTTTCTGTGATACGTGTCAGCTTGATTGATACATACGACATCGATCCAGAGGTAACGAACTTTAGGCCGTAGGATTTGACACAACTTGATCAGATTGTTCTTCGATATCGAAGTAATGGATGCCTCATAATTGGGCGTTTGTGCTTTCCATCCAGGATGCACACCCCATCGGTATGAAATTGCGTAGTATTCGGGAACATTTTCATTGAATGGTATAGATATACATTTGATGTTATCCAACTCTGATTCTGTGTCCAGAAGTACAATGTCACTCATTTGTCTGCAATATGAATCAAAAAATCGATACGTCGCTAAGGGAGCTATATGTGAATTTCGATTAAAAACATGGGAGTATTGGCTTAGCAATCACGCTATGGTTTGCAGTGATACAAACAGATATGCTTCTTCAATTTTCTGTGTCCTTTGACTACGACCTCGACCACATAGAATGGTATATGGCACAGATATCGGAAGATGAACTTGTACATTGTATTTTCAAGTATTTTGAGCGTATCTTCTTAGATGGACATAAGTAGGTTGCAAAACTACAACTGCTACGATCATGGCCATAGACTAAAGCAGACACCCAAACTTGCGGCTCTACTTGTCTGACTGCATTGGAAGTAATATGCAAATATTTCCTTTTACTATGCCGCGTTTAGGCTACAGGGCCACCAAAAGACGATTCTATTAAGGGCAATGACAGAAAAATAAAACACGTATTATAAAGATGGAAAAGCTCCGGTTAGCAAAAGCGTGGATATATGCATGCAAGATGTAATGCAGGTTATGGTGGTTTGCAGGCACATGACGGCAGCCAATTGCTTTACTGGAATCCCACATAATCCGACAATGCTTCTATCTCCTTGTTGCTAACGTGAATTTGTCGGAAGGGCGATGTTGAGTAATTGCATATTATACTGGAAGTATTGGTATGTTTAAGCAGACTAGAGCTCTTGCGCCAGACAGAGAAATGGTACTAGCCTTTGGCCGTCACGATATAGCTTAATGCAAGGAGAACTTGCTTCAACGCAAGAGCCTACCTATGAGAGGTACTGGCACCCCTATTCTAATTTTCCGCAATCCGAAACTAATCTAGAAACAGTTCACTCCTGTTTTGCATGTGAGATAAACAGAGATTCTGATGAAGCCCAGGAAAACGCCAATTAATCACTGAATCACCGAGCTTACAGCGTTGTTAAGATCTAAATAACGGGAAATGACGTTACGTAATAATTTCAATCTTTAAAGTTGTCTTATTCTTTCCCGTTTTTCTCATATGGGAAGGCATGTTGTATGAAGAAAAGCAAAGTGAAAATCTTAGTAAATTCGAAGCGATAGCTAATTCAAAAATGATATTGTATTTTGATTTATTGATGATAGAAAAACATGATTGAACAGAAAAAACAGAAAAAGAGAAAAGGGGCATTCTACGGATTGGAATGGCGAAAAATAGTTGAAAAGGAGCTCTCGGTCCCGCCGAAATGATGATGACCATAAGTAACCGCATGAAAGAGCTGCTACCCTTGCTTCTCATTTGTTCAGTTGCTGCCCTTGATGAGGGTCATGGTGCTGCTGTATCCAGACTTGAGCCACACCTGGTTCTCGTATGTATCCCAGTGATGGTACTTGATGCTCTTGCCCGACTGCACACCAATCTTCACCTGAGTCTTGTATTTCTTGTTCAAGGTGTTTGCCAATTCTCTAGACCATCGGAAGCCACGGACATTCTTAGCAGTAATGGGAAGAGTAACATCCACCACGGTTTGACCCCCATTCTTGCCAGCTGTTACTGTGAAGCGCACCTTGTCACCGACCTTTGGCGTAATACCGCGTTGCAAATATGTCTTTTCATCGACCCATCGGTTGCTTGGCTTGTGCTCAGGTTTGTCCTCTGGCTTCTGTTTATCATCATCGTCTTTGTTGCCAGGCTGCTTGTCAGGTGTTGTAGCCTCACCGGCTTGCTTGATTGTCACGTCGGCACAGTTGAAGAAACCTTCATGTCCAGAATCAATGCGTTGCCACCAGCCATAGATGATCGCGTCGCCCGTACGGTTAGCAGGGATAGGTACGTCGAGATAATAGAACGAACTGATGCCAGATAAAAGCCCTTTGCCATTGGGAGACACCGCATTAGGAGTGGTTTCGTCATAGATCATGTCCAGATCGGCCCATCGCAAGGGTTTACTGGGGTTGTAGGATGGCTTGGTAATGAAAATCTTCATGGTCGAAGGGTTATGCGATCGGGTGTTCTCCCAGCGCAGCTGGAACTTGCCATTCTTCGGTTCGATCACAGTCTTTCTCCAGCCCCGGTTTTGAGGGATATCCAGCCCTCGTTTCTTCTTGTCACCGCCAGCGCAGAGAAGACCATCGGGAACAGCTCTCATAACAGAATCCATGTTGTCAGGATTGGATGGATTCGCCGAAACTTCGTTCCACTGATTAAACGGATAATAGTTCTTGCCAGCATCAAGATACGCATTGCGACAACCTTCGTTTGGCATTTTCGAACCATCTTCCGGCCAGTAGTAGCCGCCATCAATACGACAGCCGTATTGTCTTGCAAGTGGGAAACCAAGAGCACCATGAGCGGACACCTCCTGGACCGGCAGGAGAAGAAAACTGATCGCGCTGATCAAAGAAAGTCCTCGGAAAAAGCTTGCCTTTCCGATTCCTTGCCACGAATTGCCACTGTTGCTGTTAGTGTTCGACTTCATGGTTTGTCTTGAATTGTGTGCGTTTGCTTTGGTATGAAGAACATCTTGGAGACGCAAAACCGCAAGGTATATATACCATCCATGGAGACCAGGTTGCACAAACTGTAATAGGTAATTCACGAGGAAGAACAAAATGACAGTTAAACAGTTAATGAATAAGCTATTGCTCTAGGAAAATTCCGTCCATTGTGTGTTAATTGTCCCTCTATTTCCATGTGTAACACTGACACGTTCCCTGGAATAGCCGAAGACAAGGTTAGGATTGTGTTAATTGAGATGGTTAAGGTTAACAACGCTGAAGCTTCATCGACCGATGGAAAATGGATACTTACGCTACTAGACCCAATCAACAAGATGAGATTCTATATCATACGCAAATAGCAATCATACGAGCCAATGATCTAGCGTCTATACATGGTATGACCAATGTAGGCAAAATATAAACTTTTTCTTAAGGAATACAACGTTTCCGCCCGAAAATCTAAGGTGATATCGTCCAAAGACAAATTTATTTTTACGGTATGGTGCAGCAATGACAATAGCTTAATTAGGGAAATTGACAAACAGAAGAGGGTGTAATGACTATAATCGGGAAAGGGAAGGCAAGATCAGCAACAAGGTTTCGTAAGCAACCCAGACACGGAGAAAAATACCATTTACAGACGGACGCTACCCATAAGGCTCGCACGTATCCGATCATCATAAACAACATTTTGACGGAGTTTGCAATAGAGAGAGAAACTGGACCCGTTTCTTACCAAAGACATTGTCCGGTCTACAAGACGTATGGATCAGGCCTTTGTGCAATTGGCATCTTAGTTATTAGCTCGATTAAGAAAAAACCGTGCGAATAGCTTATACAATGTATGGTTTTATGAACTGTCAATCTACTAAAGCTATATGAATTGCCGCAAATTTTCAGTTTATTGTAATGGATAAGGGTGGACCCTTACAGGCAATAAATGGGGATTGATAGAAATGCTCATTGGTAACACCACGACCAGATGGCAAACCTTATCTGAGTTTGAGAGCAATCCCCGGGTCTGAACTCAGGCAATTCCTGCGTTGTCGCTAGGCAAACGACCTTTTCTTCAAAAGATGGACGCATGTATACAGTGAGAAATGCAGGTAGAATATCTGTGCCTAAGGAACATGAGCTATCCGATATGAACGCTACTCTAAAACACTGCTAATAAACACTTGCAGAACATTGGCGGCTATCGAATTCTCAGAAAATACCCAATTCATTTCATTGCAATTATGAGCTGAGTACGTCTTGTGGCAATGAGATTCCCAGAATATTCTTTCTTTCTCCTTTCCCTTGTGCACCGTCCCAAATGGCGTTCACGGTATCGGTAACTCTTATCTGAGTCGGATGCAGGGCGGTCACATTTCGGGTTTGGTTCGACCACAGCTTGAAGAAGAACGGCTAGTCCGCGGTCAGACAATCTGTTGGCCAAAGCTATCATTGCCTGTGTCGTTTTTGAGCTTATCGTAAACTGTAATTCGGAAAGGCACATCTTTGTTAAAAGTCATAGTTAGACACCAGTATTGATAAGAGTGGAAATGGTTTGATAAATACTATAAACGGGTTACATGAAGTGATAAAAAGAAATAAGTAACAAGTTCATCTCAACGAGGGCAATGCCTGCCGCCAAGACAACCATACCCAACAAATCTAACAGCAAATCGTTGCGCATGAGAGTGTGAGTTGTTGGGGTTGAAGTTATACTTTGATAATTTAAATGCAATTCCAGAAGCGAGCATTCAATTCCTATGTTTGATGATATGCGATTTGTACCTTGTTGCCAGATAACGCCAAATGACTCCTATTGCACAAATCAAATCGGGATGACTCCGTTTTTAGTCGTTTCCCTGGGACTCTTTTTCTTACCAAAACTACTTCTCCAAAGATCGCCTTGCTGTCTTGATATAGTAAGAAAAAGGTCGAGTGCAAAAGTTTTTAAAATTAGTTACCTTAATACGTTCAAAGATCATTCTGCTAAGCATAGCGAGTGCAAAGTAGTTACAGATACAAGGCTAACCGGAATGCACGGAAACTAAACCTACTGTGCTTGATTGTAGGGATGATCACAGGTTATCACTTTGGTAGGTGTAGTAGAGCAGACACGATAGGAGAAAACAAACCGACAAAATCCAAACAACAAGTGTCATAACAAGAATAGCAAGGGACGCATAGAACCCTTCGTAATGCTTGTCCACCTATTTATCTTTGTTTTATCTTCCGTAATATTATCATCAGTGAACGTCCTTCCCAGCGATAGGGTGTAAGATTTAGCTAAGCGCAATAACTGTGATAGAGCAGTATCACCTCTCTTTAACCTCAATGATTCGTCCCTGATATAGAGAAAAGGTGTAATTGGTTTTGCAGCCAAAGAAGTGCACTGTAATGGCAATACGTTACTTCCGATCGTCGTGTTCATGGGACACAATAAAACCAGGAAGACACGATACAGAAGCGGACGTATACCATTCTCATTTCGTCTGATTTTCTTTATAAATCACCATATTCGGACAAACAATGGACGGTTCTTGTTATTAGGACAGGAAAAGGTATGTTCTTTTTGCACCAATGATTGGGCAAGAAATTGGCAATTCAGAAATATTTACAAAAGGTTGAAAGCTGGCTATGGCTAAAACAATAACAGCCTGATAGTAGCGCCATACACCAAACAAGCTGTTACTCACACTTCTTTTATCATAGTTGGCAACACGCATAAGCGATTCCAGGGAATGATGCACATCGGAGTTGGAAAGTTGGTTTTGAAAGTTCCTTAAACACGCCAAACTTATTCAACCGGCCGCACTCTGTTGCTACATTTTACTTGGTGTTCTATAATAGGTCGCTGTTTGATTGTTACAGCTTACGCTTTCGCTGATGAACAAAGCATTGGTAAGCCGCAGAAAAAAAAAATTCGAAGAACTGTAATTATCAAAGTTGCATTATTAAAGCGAGCACGCTGTATGTCTAGAAATCGGTTAGTTAGAAAACTAGTTATCAACGATCTGCTGCAAGGAATTATTGAACGCAAGATGACAAGGATTCATCGCTCAAGTAGATATGCTGTTGATCTTTCCGTCAGTTCTGTGGGGATACTGGGTGAAAGCCTACACCGGCCACAGCAGCTTGTTTGAGCATCTGCACTGCTGTTCTTGTTGCTGTGCGGACCCGAGCTGTGAAGAACTGATGTTATGAGGGTTATTGATTCATTGGGGACACTGGGCGTGAAAGCCTACACCGGCCACAGCAGTCTGTTTGAATACCTGCATCGGTTACTTTTGCCGTGCAGACCCGGGCTGTGAAGGATTTTTGCCTGAATAAGAACTACAAGATTGACGCTTGCCCGCCGGATCCGTGGGGACACTGGGTGAAAGCCTACACCGGCCACAGCAGTCTGTTTGAATACCTGCATCGGTTACTTTTGCCGTGCAGACCCGGGCTGTGAAGGATTTTTGCCTGAATAAGAACTACAAGATTGACGCTTGCCCGCCGGATCCGTGGGGACACTGGGTGAAAGCCTACACCGGCCACAGCAGTCTGTTTGAATACCTGCATCGGTTACTTTTGCCGTGCAGACCCGGGCTGTGAAGGATTTTTGCCTGAATAAGAACTACAAGATTGACGCTTGCCCGCCGGATCCGTGGGGACACTGGGTGAAAGCCTACACCGGCCACAGCAGTCTGTTTGAATACCTGCATCGGTTACTTTTGCCGTGCAGACCCGGGCTGTGAAGGATTTTTGCCTGAATAAGAACTACAAGATTGACGCTTGCCCGCCGGATCCGTGGGGACACTGGGTGAAAGCCTACACCGGCCACAGCAGTCTGTTTGAATACCTGCATCGGTTACTTTTGCCGTGCAGACCCGGGCTGTGAAGGATTTTTGCCTGAATAAGAACTACAAGATTGACGCTTGCCCGCCGGATCCGTGGGGACACTGGGTGAAAGCCTACACCGGCCACAGCAGTCTGTTTGAATACCTGCATCGGTTACTTTTGCCGTGCAGACCCGGGCTGTGAAGGATTTTTGCCTGAATAAGAACTACAAGATTGACGCTTGCCCGCCGGATCCGTGGGGACACTGGGTGAAAGCCTACACCGGCCACAGCAGTCTGTTTGAATACCTGCATCGGTTACTTTTGCCGTGCAGACCCGGGCTGTGAAGGATTTTTGCCTGAATAAGAACTACAAGATTGACGCTTGCCCGCCGGATCCGTGGGGACACTGGGTGAAAGCCTACACCGGCCACAGCAGTCTGTTTGAATACCTGCATCGGTTACTTTTGCCGTGCAGACCCGGGCTGTGAAGGATTTGAGCTTCCGTTTGATTCACCATATCCGTAGGGACACTGGGTTGAGAACTTATACCGGCCACAGCTGCCTGTAGAACATCTGCACTGCTTACACTAGCTCTGCGGACCGGGTTGTGCAAGGATATGATCGCGGGAAAGACAGGGTATGTGGACAGCTATCTGTTCAAGCCTGTATCCTGGGTTTTACTTGGGTTCAAGTTTGGCGGCAGGCGGATCCGTCTCACTCAAGGTGAATGTTTCTGAAAATTCCTCTTATACAATGCTTGGAATAAAGTTTGAACAAAAAGTACAGGTTTGTCTGTTTTCCGGAACGTTTGGAAACACGAAAACGATCTACTGTTGGCGCACAACGCTAGTAAGTGTATCCACCAAGACTTAGTTTTGCTGTGTCCAAATGTCGGCTGACCTACATTCAGTTTAGATGGATACGTGAGCATAAACAACCGTGAGGACACGCATCATGCTTGCTGTGATTGTTTTCCAGCGCAAGACGCGGCCAATGTATGTGGCGGATATACCGCGCAATATTATTATAGATCGCCTTGGAGGATAATCGCGCGAAAAACTTCCACACTAGCCGTGGTAGTTGTTGAATGATAATAGTTGGTGTATGTTATACTCCGCGTAGAATAAAAACATGGCTGGTTATTGCGAATATGTAGTAGGACAAACCCTGCGAGAACTTCCATGAACTTTTCATGACAGGTAGAGTCGCATCATATAATGCATGTACTTGACTTTATGCAATTTTATGGAAGGCAGGATATGGGTCAGTCATATTCTTTGACTTCAAGTATGATAGAACTAAGCATACAAAATAATCATACTACACAGATAACTAGTCTACAGGAAGGTCACATAGGCGCCTCGCTTCTTTTCGCGCGTCGAGTTGATGATGTTTTGGAAGTGTGGGGTATCTAGGGTATCTCTCCGCAAATCCTTTTTATACTCGGGGTGTTTTGACGGCATGCAATTTTCGAAGGCTTCAGCAACGCTCTTGAGGCTATCCAACGACGAGTACAGAGTTTGCAGCTCTTTAACCGACTTCGGTATATGGACTTTTTCGATTTCTATCATCGCGTATACACCATCTGATACCAACGCAATTCCGTAAAATGTGATGGTATGCCCTGTCATCGTTCCGTAATAATCGCCAATATGCAACACAGATGAGGAAGAGCATTAACTATTCATATCAAACGCTTACCTACAGCCTGATATAACAACACTCCTTCCATGTAGTTTGCGTCGATGCAATCCTTCCCAAATACTCCGAGTCGTAACAAATCCTTGGCAAGCAGAAAGTTTTCGTTCGCCTTGTCTGCTGGTTTGACTTCACCAAAGACTCGCGAATAAGTACACTTTACACCAACTAGCTCTGAAACGATACAGTCAGGCCGACATGATGTGGAACGACCAAAGATACCAAGACTATCCATTTTCGCATTTGGCCTAGTAATAAAAAATGTACTTTAGTAGATAATTTTTATCTATACTCGAATGATTCTTTCTCTCTCCCTCTCTCTTCGCTTTTACCATCTCATCCTGGAACTTGATGAAAAAATGGGCGTGAGAAATGGTCCGAGAAAAGACGTTATAAGATCCATTTCAGGCACGTCATCAATCATGCCGGCAGTGGGATAGGTTTCAATGCTGAATCGAAAAAGAACAAATTAGTACAAGTAATTCTAATCGCCAATTACTCGATTATACATGTTTCTTACGGCGCGAAGAATCCGAGCCTCCTTACAGTGACCTCTCTTCCTTGCGATCCTGGCCAAATCATTGACATCATCCGCTATGTCGTCAATCGACCTAGTCAATGTAAGCAACCCCTACAATTGCATTGAGAATTGTTGGTCGCTAGAATGGTTATATAAAGCTATGCCAGGATCAATGATCTCTTACTTCCAGTTTAGTTTTCAAACTTTCCGCGATCTCTTTATCAAACTTGGCTTCGGTTTTGCAAAAGATTTTACGAATTTGCAATATGGTCTTGTTAAGATCGCCAATATCAAAGACCTCAAGCATGCAAGGTGAGTATTCCCAAGATTTCAGTAACAAAACATGGGTTAACGCCCTAAAAGAATAAAGAATAATTGTTAGCATCAATGATTAGTGCATATCAACGCACAGCTGACCGGGAAAACTTACAGGAGTTCATGTAAATCGGATTCTTGAAACATTCTTCGCTTGATCATGACTTCTTTCGCCTTGATCTTGTATCGGTAAAAAAGAGCCGCAATATCTGTGGTACCGACCATGTAGGAAAGTTCTGGCGGTCGACCCAGATCGACAGATTCAATGTCATGTAGAGCAGCTGGCACTTCCGGCAAGATCAACGTTGTTTCCTCAGATTTCAATAAGTCCTGTATCATAGCAACAACACCTCTCCTAGAGTCAGTCGGCGTGTACATGGATACTTGTACAAGGAATTAACAATATCTGATTACCCAATGATCGTTGTTGCTTGCATCAGGGTTGAACAGCTGATCGATCTCGTCACTGGAGGAACATTTTGTATTAGCTTTCCTGAATCGAGTATATCAAATAGTATGTAAGACAGAAACCGAATTTGCTTGATATTTACCCATTTCTGGCACGCTTTACTGATCGTGGCGTCTGTCCTTGAGCATCAGTTGGATTTCCAGAAACCATATTGCCTTCGACAGTGCCAAATACTTGCTGGCCATTATTGTTGTTATGAAGTTCTTTTATATAGAATGAGGTGCCATTGTTATTATCTTTCAATTTCTGCAATAATTTCGAATCGTTAGAGTTCTTCTAACTGAATGTCATCCTGAGTGTAAACACCCTTACATTCATTTCCTTAAGGAGCTTTTCGGCCATGTCACGTTTCAGCTTGAGCTTCGTGTTTTGTTTGATTGAGATTAGTTCGCGAATAATCTTTTCGTTAACGTCAACTTCCGGGAAATCCCTTTTATAAGCTTTGAACGCGTCAGCGAGTGACCATTCCTTTGGAGATGTGTGCTGAAAATAGTGTGTCATCGTTCTGGCGAAGTGAAAGAGAATGCTGTTCCTTTTTGTCCGCAGTCTGCGGAGGTTCAAAATCGGCATATTTTTTTCATTTTTAAGCCTCAGCTTAATTTGAACGTTTCTTTCGTAATATGTCGCGCTCATGCATAGCGTCTATTTGCGCTGCTGAACATTTATTTCGCGTAAGTTACGCAGTAACTAAAGGCGTTAGTTTTGGGTGCATTACTATCGAAAATCGGGTTACCATAGCAATCTAGTCGTTTCGGAAATCCAATTTATAGGTTTATTCGCAGTAACATAATTATTGTTTTTGTGAGACGCATTCATCCATCCGATCTTCTTACGATAAGCTCAAAAACGACACAGGCAATGATAGCTTTGGCCAACAGATTGTCTGACCGCGGACTAGCCGTTCTTCTTCAAGCTGTGGTCGAACCAAACCCGAAATGTGACCGCCCTGCATCCGACTCAGATAAGAGTTATCGATACCGTGAACGCCATTTGGGACGGTGCACAAGGGAAAGGAGAAAGAAAGAATATTCTGGGAATCTCATTGCCACAAGACGTACTCAGCTCATAATTGCAATGAAATGAATTGGGTATTTTCTGAGAATTCGATAGCCGCCAATGTTCTGCAAGTGTTTATTAGCAGTGTTTTAGAGTAGCGTTCATATCGGATAGCTCATGTTCCTTAGGCACAGATATTCTACCTGCATTTCTCACTGTATACATGCGTCCATCTTTTGAAGAAAAGGTCGTTTGCCTAGCGACAACGCAGGAATTGCCTGAGTTCAGACCCGGGGATTGCTCTCAAACTCAGATAAGGTTTGCCATCTGGTCGTGGTGTTACCAATGAGCATTTCTATCAATCCCCATTTATTGCCTGTAAGGGTCCACCCTTATCCATTACAATAAACTGAAAATTTGCGGCAATTCATATAGCTTTAGTAGATTGACAGTTCATAAAACCATACATTGTATAAGCTATTCGCACGGTTTTTTCTTAATCGAGCTAATAACTAAGATGCCAATTGCACAAAGGCCTGATCCATACGTCTTGTAGACCGGACAATGTCTTTGGTAAGAAACGGGTCCAGTTTCTCTCTCTATTGCAAACTCCGTCAAAATGTTGTTTATGATGATCGGATACGTGCGAGCCTTATGGGTAGCGTCCGTCTGTAAATGGTATTTTTCTCCGTGTCTGGGTTGCTTACGAAACCTTGTTGCTGATCTTGCCTTCCCTTTCCCGATTATAGTCATTACACCCTCTTCTGTTTGTCAATTTCCCTAATTAAGCTATTGTCATTGCTGCACCATACCGTAAAAATAAATTTGTCTTTGGACGATATCACCTTAGATTTTCGGGCGGAAACGTTGTATTCCTTAAGAAAAAGTTTATATTTTGCCTACATTGGTCATACCATGTATAGACGCTAGATCATTGGCTCGTATGATTGCTATTTGCGTATGATATAGAATCTCATCTTGTTGATTGGGTCTAGTAGCGTAAGTATCCATTTTCCATCGGTCGATGAAGCTTCAGCGTTGTTAACCTTAACCATCTCAATTAACACAATCCTAACCTTGTCTTCGGCTATTCCAGGGAACGTGTCAGTGTTACACATGGAAATAGAGGGACAATTAACACACAATGGACGGAATTTTCCTAGAGCAATAGCTTATTCATTAACTGTTTAACTGTCATTTTGTTCTTCCTCGTGAATTACCTATTACAGTTTGTGCAACCTGGTCTCCATGGATGGTATATATACCTTGCGGTTTTGCGTCTCCAAGATGTTCTTCATACCAAAGCAAACGCACACAATTCAAGACAAACCATGAAGTCGAACACTAACAGCAACAGTGGCAATTCGTGGCAAGGAATCGGAAAGGCAAGCTTTTTCCGAGGACTTTCTTTGATCAGCGCGATCAGTTTTCTTCTCCTGCCGGTCCAGGAGGTGTCCGCTCATGGTGCTCTTGGTTTCCCACTTGCAAGACAATACGGCTGTCGTATTGATGGCGGCTACTACTGGCCGGAAGATGGTTCGAAAATGCCAAACGAAGGTTGTCGCAATGCGTATCTTGATGCTGGCAAGAACTATTATCCGTTTAATCAGTGGAACGAAGTTTCGGCGAATCCATCCAATCCTGACAACATGGATTCTGTTATGAGAGCTGTTCCCGATGGTCTTCTCTGCGCTGGCGGTGACAAGAAGAAACGAGGGCTGGATATCCCTCAAAACCGGGGCTGGAGAAAGACTGTGATCGAACCGAAGAATGGCAAGTTCCAGCTGCGCTGGGAGAACACCCGATCGCATAACCCTTCGACCATGAAGATTTTCATTACCAAGCCATCCTACAACCCCAGTAAACCCTTGCGATGGGCCGATCTGGACATGATCTATGACGAAACCACTCCTAATGCGGTGTCTCCCAATGGCAAAGGGCTTTTATCTGGCATCAGTTCGTTCTATTATCTCGACGTACCTATCCCTGCTAACCGTACGGGCGACGCGATCATCTATGGCTGGTGGCAACGCATTGATTCTGGACATGAAGGTTTCTTCAACTGTGCCGACGTGACAATCAAGCAAGCCGGTGAGGCTACAACACCTGACAAGCAGCCTGGCAACAAAGACGATGATGATAAACAGAAGCCAGAGGACAAACCTGAGCACAAGCCAAGCAACCGATGGGTCGATGAAAAGACATATTTGCAACGCGGTATTACGCCAAAGGTCGGTGACAAGGTGCGCTTCACAGTAACAGCTGGCAAGAATGGGGGTCAAACCGTGGTGGATGTTACTCTTCCCATTACTGCTAAGAATGTCCGTGGCTTCCGATGGTCTAGAGAATTGGCAAACACCTTGAACAAGAAATACAAGACTCAGGTGAAGATTGGTGTGCAGTCGGGCAAGAGCATCAAGTACCATCACTGGGATACATACGAGAACCAGGTGTGGCTCAAGTCTGGATACAGCAGCACCATGACCCTCATCAAGGGCAGCAACTGAACAAATGAGAAGCAAGGGTAGCAGCTCTTTCATGCGGTTACTTATGGTCATCATCGTTTCGGCGGGACCGAGACTTCTCTTCTACCATTATGATTTTTGTTGTTCATTTTCGTTTTCTTTCTAGCTTTTTTTATTCTATTCGCAATAAATACGAATTGGTTGATTGAGTGTAAGAGCAATAATATGGAAACTTATGCTTTCGGCTTGTTAAAGTATAGGTTATTTGGGTTCCATTAATAACACCCCTATCTTGTCGCACCTATTGACAGAATTGCATCGCATGGTTTCTTGCAGGTAAAATTTGTTTTCTAAACTTATTATTTTGGTAATACGCAGTAAGTTTCGATCAATTTGCCAGCAGAAAGCCTATGTTCAACAACGTAGTTCACCATTTCGTACGCATCTTTATACAGCCGCTGAAAACCATTTTTCTGGTGGACTTATTCACAACGCAATCCAAGATTTGCTTATAAAATGTTAAAAAATAATTGTTGAAAGAAGAATGCGTAAATAACACTATCCACAGTTCATCATGTGTATAACGAAGATAAGAGTTATGCTTGCTGAAATCCTTGTAACATCCACTTAACTTGCGTGAGTTTCTGAATGCGGTAATCGTAGTCTTGAGAGCTAGGGATTTCCAGACGTCCTTTGCCAAGACATAAAGGTAGAGGCCCTGGAAAAAAGCAAGGATGGAAGAAGAGTTAATCAGTGAGGCTTGCCGTCTGGCAAATAACATGAGGTTCCTGTACGACACAGATGAGGTTCACCATCTGGTTCTCGTGCAACCAATGGCGTTAATTACCTTATTGCCATATCAATACATGAAAGGGTTCTATTACTTGGTATGCCATCCGAATGTTGATTTAAAGGATACAATACTGCGAAGAATTGATAAGATGCATATTATATAAACATTCGGTAAAACGTTTGCATGATCCAACCTTTTGTTGTATGGATTATGATGCTCGGTGCTATTTTATTTTCTAGTCACCGACCTATTGTCCTTGTGCACCGTATTTACTTTATGGAAAGAAATTCATTTGTTCCCCATTAAGGACTCTTGGCAAACAAGACTTTTGCAAGCATCAAATGAGATTGACACATCTTACTAGCACAGGTGCGTGTGTGCTTGTATGCTTGTATGCTTGTGGCATTTTGTTTTTCGTCTATGTCTCTTTTCAGTTTCCTGGCCATGGATCTGTGTGCAGGAGAAAATCAGATTAATACAGACCACCGTTAACTACATTTGTCGGACAGTTTATACTTGCATGCTTAATTCGTTTGTGACATAAAAAAGATTTAGCATTGGAGCCGTTATAAATGCGACTTTAGGTAAAATTTTCTATTCTTGGTATAGAATGATCACGGCACAGTTGACATATTATGGAAGTTATTAAACCGTTTGTTGCACTGGCCACTGTATGGTTACAAGCTCAATTGTACTCTATTGGCTAACACCATTCTCGGGTCTTTCCTGCAAGGAGTATAGAGTCTTAGCCTTTGTATACGATCATCAACTTGCAGTAACCCCATTGCAGTTTTTTTTGAATTCGCGAATATGGTTGCAAGTTTACGAGATCAAGAAGTCATGTCATTGTTTACTTTGACCATTGTTTAATGTACAGCTTAAATCTTACGTTGTCAAGAATTAGGGGCTATTAAAGAGCATGTTCGCAGCACAATGAATGGAATTGTCATCATAATATTGTGGTTATTAAATGTGACATTATTTCCCGTTGATTCCCTTTTACGGTTTGTTCAACGTTTTTGCCAATGGATAGTATATATGCCCAACGCTTTTTATGTTGTCAACTATCTCTTCATTCGAAAAACAACGTACGCAGTCAAAGACACAATATGAAATCAAGTTCCAACAGGACAATAGAAAATGCGTGGCGATGCTATGAAAAGACAGGATTCTTTCGAAGTTTTTTGTTGATCAGCACGATCACTTTTCTGCTTCTACCGATACAGGAAGTTTCTGCTCATGGTGCTCTTGGCTTTCCACTTGCAAGACAGTATGGATGTCGTATTGATGGTGGCTACTACTGGCCTGCAGACGGTTCCAAGATACCAAACGAAGGCTGCAGAAATGCTTACGTTGACGCTGGCAAAAGCTATTACCCATTTCAGCAATGGAACGAATTCTCAGCAAATCCCACCAATCCTAGCGACATAGCTACCGTAAAGAAAGCCGTACCCGACGGTCTCATGTGTTCTGGTGGTGACAATAGGAAGAGAGGAGTGGACATACCTCAAAATAAAGGGTGGAGAAAGACCGTGATCCAACCCAAGAATGGAACGTTCCAGCTGCGTTGGGAGCTTACACGCTCACACAACCCTGCTGTTATGCATATCTATCTCACAAAGCCGTCTTATGATCCGAGCAAGCCATTAACGTGGGCTGATCTGGATCAAGTGTACCAAAAACCAGCACCCAAACCAATTCCTGCAAATGGCAAAGGGCTGATCTCCGAAGTGACAGCATTCTATTATCTCGATGTACCTATTCCGGCCAACCGTAGCGGGGATGCCATCATTTATGCCTACTGGCAACGTAATGATCCTGGACACGAAGGGTTCTACAACTGTGCCGATGTGACCATTAAGCAAGCGACTGGTGCGCAGCCAACAAAGCAACCTGTCAACGACCATGACGACAAAGGCCACAAGCCAACCAGACAATGGGTGGACGAGAAACCTTATCTGCAACAGGGTGGTGGTATTGTGCCTAAAATTGGTGACAAGGTAAACTTTCGTGTAACAGCAGGCGACGGAAATGGCCAGAATGCAGTGAATATTACTTTGCAAATCACTTCCAAGAGTGCGCACAATTTTAAGTGGGCTAAGCATTTGGCACACACACTCAATAAGACATACAAATCACTCGTGAAGATCGGTGTAAAGTCTGGCAAAAGTATCAAATACAGCCAGAGGAACCTATACGCCAACCAAGTATGGCTGAAGCCTGGATACAATAGCACTATGACGCTCATTCATGGCAACAATTCCACTAGCAGTAATGCCACTAGCAACTAGAGATAAGAAGAGATATAACTTTCGGTAACCAATCCAAGGTAAAATTTATCAAAGAATTTGTAACGGCTGGGCCGAATTTCTTTACTCCTTGTCCATATCCCGATTTAGAATTGGTACTTGTCGCTTTGACTTGCTCTGTGTGCTCTCTTTCTTTTTTCATCTGACAACAACTCTGTTCAACGATGTAATAAAAAATGTTGAGTAACCGAACTGGCAATATCATTTGCATACTCAGCATATTCAGTATGTATGTACACAACTAATGGTTCGAACGCTTCAATCGGATAAAGGACCTTTCATGGAATATATTATTTCTTAACCATTCCATATGTGCAGAGATTATTCAAAGTGCTTTTGTGCGCACTAAGAAATTGGAGATCTCATTAAGCTGCTTTCCAACATTGCAGTGGATCTATGAAGGTTCCCACCCCGCGGGAAGGATAAACTATGTATCATCGGAAGTCCGTAGAAATACATCCATATCTAGGTCATGGCGTTACATGAGTTCTTACTTGTTTCAACGTGCATAAAGTCTCATCCAAAGCTATGGAGAGGAGTTCCGCATCCAAGGGGCAAAATTTCAAATGTGTCAAATTCGCTGCTTGCCGGGACTCGCCGTTTTCAGCTGGTGTGTACCAGGTATCTCGTTGTCATATGTCTTGGATAATAGTTACCATTATCCTGTTTAACGGATCTAGTTACCTGTTGTCCTTAAACGTTAAAGCACGGAGTTGATCGGTCTGAGCAGTTCTTGTCGGAACGTGAAGAGGGCAAGCACTATTTCGTCGATGAAACAGCAGGAAACGTCCTGACATGCGCTAAATCCACGATGTCAGTACACAGATCCACCAAGTCATTGATAGTGAGGTCAATTTACCCTTGTTTTTGCTAGTAATATTGTCAAGTTGGATAACGTGTAAAATTGCGGTCTAGCAACGGAATGTTATCGTTTATTTTCCGGAAAATCTATCTACTGCAAAAAGCAGAACAATCTTAAAAATCGAAAAAGACCACATTGTGTGTGTCACAGTATTATTTTCACGTAATAGCAAGATTTTCTTTTGCTCTAGCAATCTTTTCTCAACCATGGTATATGTTGCATCATTACAATGCACCAGATATCACGCACAATGCATGGAGCTGACCATTCTCGTATTACTAGCCGATTGTGTCCGGCGAACTCAGTGAATTTTGCACGAAAACCAGAAACATGTACGTATCAAGTGACAGTCGATCGGATCAATATCCGTAAGTCGAAGAAGCCGATAATTATGGTGAAGCTTATCCTCCGATATAACATGAGGATACTCCTTCTTTTATTTGCTGCATCCTCTAATTCTTTGTGCGTTAGCGCTGTCTAGAAAAGCTTCTTCCTCTACTTAAATATGCATGAACATTATATCAGTGAGCATGGACGAAGACATTACATTGCCACCGTGCGGTTGCGGAAAACTCTTCTAGATGACAAAAATAGTAATTGTCTTTCTTCTTTCTTGGCAGTTGTATTTCTTTTTCCGACAAGGTTGATGCCTTTCGCTTTGGTTTTGATCCCTCGGCCATATGAAAGAAGTCTTTATCAATCACGGTCTGCATATACGCCGTCCCTTCTTTTCCCATCACCTTAACTCTCTTTAACCGGGATGTATTCTCTCAAAGAAAACAGGACCGCCCCGTTTGCCTTCAAGCAATATAGTCATGTCAGCATCATTCATCAAAGAGTTGATTCTGTACTTTGTGCAAGGCAAGTTTCCCCTTGACTTATGATTAACATATCTTATGCAAAGGGAAATAGATAATCCATGTGCCCAGAAGAATAACGATGTGCTTCACTGTATGAACATACCGGAAACAACAGGGGCACGCAATTCAGGTATTTTACATTCCCCACCTTCCGCCTTCCACACTTACATCCTGTTATCATTAGGCGACAATTAACCCAGTCGAGTCTTCGGATTTCAAAGGGTGCTACTGACACCGCCAGTGCAAACTTGCTCAGTTGTATGTTTCAAGCAAGGTTTAGAATGAATGCTTAATTCAGTATTGTCAGCATGGGATCTAATTTCAAGCCTTGCTCAACTGTAGTCAGTCTTCCCCATTTTCCCCTTAGTGCTGCTGAATGTAAGACTTTAGCACACAGTAACTGTTGTGGTTTTTGCAACTGGTTAGATCGATACATCCGAAGCAAACAAAGTGTAGTTGACGGCATCTAGTCCATGGACGAGACTTTGTCTATAGGCCTCAACGTCCGCAGCCTATGTGGGTCACACTGCGCCATATGTTCCCTTCCTATTATGGTCCCAATTGTATTCGAAAGTGTCTTTTTATTTCGCGGACAAGTATCTATTAACTATATTGGCCAATTAACCCCAATCGACAGAGGCCCATCCCCATCAAGCCCTCTCAAAGATAGGCTAGGAAACGTGAATTTGGAAGAAAGTTACAAGCATTATTCTAATACAGCTCAATCTTGGTTCTCAAACGTTAGACATTTGATTAACAGGATCAACCACGAGAAAGTGTTGAGCAATCTGATCCCAAAAAGCAATGCCGCAATCGTGGTTCTCTAATGAAAAGGTGATGGAACTCGAACACGGAAACCTATACACCTCCCCACAAGAAGCTCGCCGACTACGACGGCACCTCCTCTCTAGTCCTGTGATGGAACTCGGGCACGGAAACCTATACACAGTCGCATAAAAGAGTAGAATGCCATTGGGAAGAAAAGGAAGCATGCGATGCTACTCATTTACAGTGTTTTCAAAAAGTAAAGTCGCAGGCTCTGAAAATCGATGTCGCTGCTTTAAAAATGTCAGTCGCATATTTTAAAAATAGATGGCGCTCTGCCTGGAAATCAAAAGTCGCATGCTGAGAATAAATTTGTCGCGGAGTAATTCTTGGCACTTCTGGTTATATATGTTGACGCCACTGCTCTTTTGCTGGTTTCTACTACTTTACAATTTCAAACATGAGTGCACAATTTTTATACGAAGATGGACAAGGAAATGTTGTCGATGAGAATGGTAGACCTGAGCCTATGGACTACATTGTTGACCAGGAACAATTTGCTGTTGAGACGATTAGTTCGCATGCTCAATATTTGCAAAAGAAACCTGCTGAAAAATCTCAAACTAACGCGATGCATGTAGATAGGCCTAGAGATGAGGATTATCGTATGAGAGAGGCAACCGAAAAACGTACGTATACTTCTTACACTCCTCAGGATAAGGCTAGATTCTTTAAGCTGAAGATTGAGAAATGTATAAGTGCTTCTGCTGCAGCGAAACAATTGGGCATTCATGTTCGTACAGCCCAGAGATGGGTTAAACAGTATGAGGAATGTCCTGATAGCATCTTTGATACCGGTAAAAGGAAAGGTCGTAGACGCATTCTGACTGAGGAACACGTAAAGGCTGTTATCGACTTTATTGATGCTAATCCCTCTGCTGTTGTCGCTAAAGTGACTGAGCATTTAATACAGCAATTTGATGGTCTTAAGGTCACGAATAGCACTGTCTATAACATCATGAGAAGAGAATGTAATCTTTCTGTGAAACAAGCAGAGTTTCATTCTGTGGAGAGAAATAGTCCAGTAAAGATTGAAGAACGGCACGATTGGGTTCGCAAGTGGGAACAAACTGATATGAACTTCTTGACCAATTGTGTGTTTCTTGATGAATCTGCATTTCATATAAACATGAAACGCACAAGAGCATGGTCTAAGAAAGGCACTCCTGCTATTGTTACAGTGCCGACTACGAGGGCAAAGACTACGACTATATTGGATGCCATCTCTGCTTCAGGTTTAATTAAAGTAAGCTTGAGAGTATCAAGACCTGTTAAGAAGAGAAAGACTGGACAGGAATATGGATATGTGAGCAGTGGCACTGTTACGGGCCACTATATTAGCTTTTTGAAAGACACTTTGGATGAAATGGACCAGTATCCACATATGAAAGGTCACTACCTCATTATGGATAACGCTCCCATTCACAAGTCTGAAGACATTGCGAAGTATATTACGTCCCGAGGTTATCGCTGTGCTTATCTTCCTTCATATTCTCCTGAACTCAACCCAATTGAGCAATTCTGCTCTGTAGCTAAAAGTAAACTTAAGCGTCATAGATTTCTGGAGAAAGAGACTTTATCGACCAGAATCAGCGATGCTTGTAACAGCTTAACGTTGAGCGATTTCTGCGGTTTCGTTTCTCATTCGTGTAATTGCTGGGATAAATGTCGTAATAGGGAGAAAATGTGATGTTGTATGGCTTCAATAACAGCCAAGAATGTACAAACATGTAAGACGTTTCTTTACAACGTAAAAAATACATAAGTAGGTACAGTGTGATATTTTGATTTCTAAGCGGCAGTACTAGTTTTTGCATATCGTGTGATATTAGTTAGTTACTAGTTGTCAGGTAAATTCTTTGGTACCCATATTCTCTTAAACTGGAAACTATGGAGTATGTCGTGGGCCGATATGGATATCGTAATCTCAACTGGATCGCAATGGTTTTATATTATGATACGATTCAGCCCAATAGATGGTACAGATGGTACAGATGGTACGGATGGTACGGATGGTACGGATGGTACGGATGGTACGGATGGTACGGATGGTACGGATGGTACGGATGGTACGGATGGTACGGATGGTACGGATGGTACAGATGGTACGGATGGTACAGATGGTACGGATGGTACAGATGGTACAGAACTCTTTTTCCGCTATCCTACACTTTTGGGTACCATCAGTGTAGTTTCATAGTAAAAAAAAACACCAAAGCATTAAACAAAACATACAAACAATTACTGCCACACGTCATCCTTCTCAACTGTCCCCACTTCTGCTCCTTCCCACTACACAACTGCCACCTTCTTTCGCTCGTATTTCACAAGCGATGTCGCCTGTCCAAGGCTCCAGACAACGAGTTCCCGCTCTCTCCACCGAGGAGGCTGCTCTCCTCGAGAAGGACTTTGACACCTATCGTAAACATCTTATCTGCCCTTCCTGCAATATCACTGGTAAAATTCGTCGAAATGGAACCAGCCATGCCACCCAACCACAGCCTATATTTCGCTGTAAACCACCGTGCTACAAAACTTTCAATCACCTCACTATCAGAACGTTGATAGCTGCCGTAAAGAGCAACCAACCACGCGAATCTTCGCCTGAAAATGAAATCTCAGGTTACCTATCTCAATGGAACTCACAGGACCCTCTCGATCTAAATGTGCAAACACCAAACCCAGTGCAACACATGCCAACCTTGACCCAAACTCAACGTGAACTGCAACCACTTACCTTTGAACACCACGAAAGTCTCCCAAGCTTCATGACTCAGATCATGGAGGAATTGAACAGCCAACGGCAGAAATTGCTGGAACATGACACTATCTATGAACAGCTCTGCCAGCTTCAAAAGGAACTTGCCACTGCCCAGCGCAGAATTGCTGAATTGGAACATACTGAAAGACAACTTCGCGCTCAACTGGCCAATGGCACCACAACAACTACAGTAGATTCCCAATATGACACCCAATTTCCACCGCTTCCACCTACAACACAAACGTCCTTAACCTCTCAATGGGCTCGTCCACTCCCAAAACAACGACCACAGCCCTCGCCTGAGATGCAACAGCGTCGTCAAGCAGCAGCCGCACGCGCTTTCATACCTCCCACCATTACTCATGGCTTCAAGTACCTATATCTTCCGGCTCGGGCCCGCATTCCTACAGGCCAGATGCGGGCTCGCCTACGCAAACTAGGCATCGATAATAGCCGCATTTTAGACATTCATTACCCCGACCGTCAGGTAATTGCTCTCCTAATTCATAACGACTTTGAACAGACACTCCTTGATCAATTGAACCGCTTCGGGATCACACCATTGACGTATGATCCTCTGGACCCTGTGAATCTCCGCGACCCGAAATACAAAGATAAACCAACTATGGAACGATCCCAAATTGCTTTTGAGGTGCACTGCGACCGCATGGCTAAAGCCCTCCAGTATATCCGTCCTCCCGTTAAATACGCAGTTGCCCGAACCTTTGCTGAGAATGGTTGGATCCCAATTGAAGATCTTAAACAGCTTCTATCCAGTCGCTGGAATAACCATGCAGACGACTGTGACTTTTTCCAACTCCCTAAAGACGATGCCGACACCTCAATGAATGACTCCTCCGACAATCTGTCTGAATGAGTATCGATAACATCACTCTAACCATTTTTAATGCTACTGGGCTTCGCAAACAAGCCATTGGATCTATACTAACTCATACACAGAACTCCCCTCTTCTTTTCATCACTGAAACCTGGCTCCTTTCTCCTAACCAATACCTCACCCACTGGACTCAACATCACGTCTACGGCACCCATACTAACCACAACCGTTTCCGCGGACAAATGGGAATAAGCCTACTTATTAATCCCTCCTGTACTTACCCAGTCAACTTTATTCCTGATCCCGACCCGACCTATTCCCCATACCATCTGACATGCACATTAGCTGAGATACTCATCCACTGCGTTTATCTGCCTCCCTCTATATCCGACACATTTGCCCTCGAAATTCTTAATCACCTCGCGCTCCAACACCCTAGTACATCGAATACTATCTTTTGCGGCGATTTCAACGCCCGTGTAGGGCGCTTACTGGGCGACCATGCCTCCAATCCCCGTGGAACGCTAGTTGCCAATTGGATAAAGGAAAATGGCTTTACGCTATGGAATTCTACATTGGCGTTCGGTCAACCAACCCTGCTCCGATATAATGGATCTAGTATCATTGACTGGTATATTAGTGCTAACCCTCTCCTCAACCCCTCCATGTGCATTAGGGATGATCTCTCTCTTGGATCCGACCATAAACTAGTTCACCTTACATTTGACAGCACCACTCCAGCACCTCCCCCCACCGTATCTTCCCGTCGCTTATGGCGCCTTAGCAAACTAGCTAATGACCATATCTTCACCCAGTACGTCCAGCAGTTCCGTTCCAACATTGAGCCTCTTAGGCAACAACTTCAGCTCCTGCTCAGCAATCCGCCCCTTGCTCTCACTCTTGACGGCATAGACGCCTTAGCGGCAAAATTCAATGACGCGATTTACCAAGCATTGGATAAAACCGTTGGCCCCCAGCAACGCTCTCTTCGCCACCACCATGAATTTTGGACTGATGAGTTAGACCGCCTTGTACAACATAGAGAATACTGCTACAAGAAATGGAGAAGAGCAATGGGAACCGCAAAACTAACATGGTGGCTACGGCATCAAAAAGCCAGCGCCAATGTCAGAAAAGCCATTAACTGACGCAGATATCAAACATGGCGAGCATTCTGCAATAAGCTTGCCAATGGTGACTTTCACTCTGCCACGGCCACGATGAAACGCATACGTCGGGGACGAACTCTTCATCCCAGCTTCTCCGACCCTGCAGGTCCACAGGCTGCAGCAGATCGAATGGCCAGTCACCTTGAGGGAGTCTATAACGGACACCTCTTGGAAGACAATATACCTATGGTAAACGCTGCCTCTGGGACTATCTGGTCAGATACCCTTCCTCTTCGCAGTTTCTCGCATATTGATAACAGCCCGTTCAATCTTGGGTCTGTGACTGAAGCCCTCAAGCGTCTTCCAGTACGCAAAGCACCTGGACCTGATCATATTCAGTGAAATGCTAAAACCTATCCTTGACCACATCGCCCCTGTCCTAGCTGATCTTTTCAATGTATGCTGGTTGTGGTCCAAAACACCCACATTGTGGCGTATTGCTCAAGTTGTGCCTATCTATAAGAAAGGCCCAGTCACCGATCCCGCCAACTATCGACCCATCAGCCTGACGTCCGTTATCCGCAAAGTCATGGAATATTGCCTTCAACAACCACTGTCTGCGGCGTTTCCACAGCTGGATATGGCACAAGGCGGTTTCCGACCTGCTCGCAGTGCGCTAGATCAGGCCTTGGCTCTACAAGAACTATGTCTAATTCACAAAGTGAGACATGGAGCATCACCGGTACTAGCATTCCTTGATATAAAATCTGCATATGACATGGTTGACCGCCGTATTATATGGCGAGCTCTTACAGTCTACTCTCCCCCTCCCCTTCTAGCTCTTTTGAAATCATTGTTTGACGACGTTTTTATAGAAGTTCTCTTGTCCAATGTTGCCTCTCGCCGGTTTTGCCCTGTCACAGGTGTTCTGCAAGGCTCAGTCCTTTCTCCCTTTTTATATTCTGTTTACATCAATGATTTACCTCAAACCCTTCGCACTTATCCTTCCGCCCCTCTGTCCTTACCAAATCCCTCTCACTCTGATTTTCTTTCTTCCCATACACCCACCGTATATAGTCTGCCTAACCAACTAAATTGCCTCCTGTATGCCGACGACGTGGCTCTAATTGGTACCTGGGAGTCAATGCCAGTTCTCCTCCAAAAATGTGAGAACCATAGCATCCAGCTCGGATATAGGTGGAACCCAAGCAAGTGTGTGGTCTTGTATGACTTCACCGAGGCCCCCAATCCCTGTCCCCCGCTGCAACTCTATAATACTGTCATACCCTGCGAACAACACTTCAAATACCTTGGTGTTCCTTTCAATGGCAAGGGAAATATCGACGCACAACAGCTTGTCACCAGTAACTCCTCCTCTGCTCTCTCCTCCATGCGCGTCCTTCATGGCATTGGTTTGAGCCCTACAGGTCTACCTCGTTTGCTTGCCTGCCGCATTTACCAGCAATTTATCCGACCATGTCTCGAATATGGCCTGGCTATCAGCACCTTTAGCGCTAGAGACATTAAACATCTGGAAGCTGCACAGGACAACTGCCTGCGGATGATTTATGGTGGACATTGCACTTCTAGTACCAAGGTGATGCAACATATCGCCAAACTCCCTGCTATGACCGATCGCATCTCCATCCTCCAAGCAAAGTTTATTCTCCGTTCGCTACATCTTCCCAATGATACCCTCATTTCTCTCCTCCTGCCCACCTTACTTGCCAACTCTCAGAGCCACTGGCAACAATTGACCCGTACTCGTCTCTGGATTCAGCTCCCATCCCCCTACTCTGCCATCACCGCACGTACACTCAAACAAACCGCTCGCCAGCTTCTACAGACCACATATGAGGCCCGATGCTCCCAGCCAGCGTCAAAGTTACTCCGAGCTTGCCGTCCAGCGTTGGGGGTGGATCCGATCCTCTGGCTACCTATGGCAAACCATGAACGCAGTCGCTGCATTAGATGGCGGCTCGGATGGTTGCCTGGTAAACCGCAGCAATGCCAATGCAAAACAGGCCATACCAGCAAATCCCATCTTACCACTTGCCTCCGCCTTCACAATCGACTCCACCTTTCACCTTCTGTCACTGCTGATCCGATCTCCTACATACTGAACCAGCTTCCAAAAGCTCGGCCCTCATCTGCACGACGCCAAGCCTACTGGCGCTGCATCTGGCCCATCCTCTGCCAAACCCTTGTGCAAATCGACTACTACTGCCATGGAAAACCCTGCCCTCCATTTGACCCTGCCCTCGGACTCCCACTTCTGAAGTGGCTGGAAGACACTCCCCCTTGACCCGTCTTTATTATGATTATTAAAAAAAAACAAAAAAAAACAAAAAAAAGCCTCAGGATTCTTCTTCTAAAAAGTCATCTCTTTGTTTTCATTTTCATTTTCATATTCTTCCTCTACCCTTCTCCTTCCATATAACTATCTTTTTGCCTTTCCCATCTTCCATTGTGTTGTTTCTCTTTCCCTTTTCCCTGTTCCACTGTTCAGGGTTTTTTAATGGACTGTTCCTTTACAGACCGGACGAGAGCAATTAGGCTTAAACAAGCGTGTGTTCACCGTCATTAATAAAAATTTTAGATTTTCACCGTACCATCCGTACCATCCGTACCATCCGTACCATCCGTACCATCCGTACCATCCGTACCATCTGTACCATCTGTACCATCTGTACCATCTATTGGGCTGAATCGTATCATAATATAAAACCATTGCGATCCAGTTGAGATTACGATATCCATATCGGCCCACGACATACTCCATAGTTTCCAGTTTAAGAGAATATGGGTACCAAAGAATTTACCTGACAACTAGTAACTAACTAATATCACACGATATGCAAAAACTAGTACTGCCGCTTAGAAATCAAAATATCACACTGTACCTACTTATGTATTTTTTACGTTGTAAAGAAACGTCTTACATGTTTGTACATTCTTGGCTGTTATTGAAGCCATACAACATCACATTTTCTCCCTATTACGACATTTATCCCAGCAATTACACGAATGAGAAACGAAACCGCAGAAATCGCTCAACGTTAAGCTGTTACAAGCATCGCTGATTCTGGTCGATAAAGTCTCTTTCTCCAGAAATCTATGACGCTTAAGTTTACTTTTAGCTACAGAGCAGAATTGCTCAATTGGGTTGAGTTCAGGAGAATATGAAGGAAGATAAGCACAGCGATAACCTCGGGACGTAATATACTTCGCAATGTCTTCAGACTTGTGAATGGGAGCGTTATCCATAATGAGGTAGTGACCTTTCATATGTGGATACTGGTCCATTTCATCCAAAGTGTCTTTCAAAAAGCTAATATAGTGGCCCGTAACAGTGCCACTGCTCACATATCCATATTCCTGTCCAGTCTTTCTCTTCTTAACAGGTCTTGATACTCTCAAGCTTACTTTAATTAAACCTGAAGCAGAGATGGCATCCAATATAGTCGTAGTCTTTGCCCTCGTAGTCGGCACTGTAACAATAGCAGGAGTGCCTTTCTTAGACCATGCTCTTGTGCGTTTCATGTTTATATGAAATGCAGATTCATCAAGAAACACACAATTGGTCAAGAAGTTCATATCAGTTTGTTCCCACTTGCGAACCCAATCGTGCCGTTCTTCAATCTTTACTGGACTATTTCTCTCCACAGAATGAAACTCTGCTTGTTTCACAGAAAGATTACATTCTCTTCTCATGATGTTATAGACAGTGCTATTCGTGACCTTAAGACCATCAAATTGCTGTATTAAATGCTCAGTCACTTTAGCGACAACAGCAGAGGGATTAGCATCAATAAAGTCGATAACAGCCTTTACGTGTTCCTCAGTCAGAATGCGTCTACGACCTTTCCTTTTACCGGTATCAAAGATGCTATCAGGACATTCCTCATACTGTTTAACCCATCTCTGGGCTGTACGAACATGAATGCCCAATTGTTTCGCTGCAGCAGAAGCACTTATACATTTCTCAATCTTCAGCTTAAAGAATCTAGCCTTATCCTGAGGAGTGTAAGAAGTATACGTACGTTTTTCGGTTGCCTCTCTCATACGATAATCCTCATCTCTAGGCCTATCTACATGCATCGCGTTAGTTTGAGATTTTTCAGCAGGTTTCTTTTGCAAATATTGAGCATGCGAACTAATCGTCTCAACAGCAAATTGTTCCTGGTCAACAATGTAGTCCATAGGCTCAGGTCTACCATTCTCATCGACAACATTTCCTTGTCCATCTTCGTATAAAAATTGTGCACTCATGTTTGAAATTGTAAAGTAGTAGAAACCAGCAAAAGAGCAGTGGCGTCAACATATATAACCAGAAGTGCCAAGAATTACTCCGCGACAAATTTATTCTCAGCATGCGACTTTTGATTTCCAGGCAGAGCGCCATCTATTTTTAAAATATGCGACTGACATTTTTAAAGCAGCGACATCGATTTTCAGAGCCTGCGACTTTACTTTTTGAAA
>MZZL01000395.1:420739-506254 GCA_002749535.1 Apophysomyces variabilis | reverse complement strand
TTATCCTGAGGAGTGTAAGAAGTATACGTACGTTTTTCGGTTGCCTCTCTCATACGATAATCCTCATCTCTAGGCCTATCTACATGCATCGCGTTAGTTTGAGATTTTTCAGCAGGTTTCTTTTGCAAATATTGAGCATGCGAACTAATCGTCTCAAGAGCAAATTGTTCCTGGTCAACAATGTAGTCCATAGGCTCAGGTCTACCATTCTCATCGACAACATTTCCTTGTCCATCTTCGTATAAAAATTGTGCACTCATGTTTGAAATTGTAAAGTAGTAGAAACCAGCAAAAGAGCAGTGGCGTCAACATATATAACCAGAAGTGCCAAGAATTACTCCGCGACAAATTTATTCTCAGCATGCGACTTTTGATTTCCAGGCAGAGCGCCATCTATTTTTAAAATATGCGACTGACATTTTTAAAGCAGCGACATCGATTTTCAGAGCCTGCGACTTTACTTTTTGAAATTTTTATGGCGCATCCCAACGAGGGGTGTTACAACAGAAGCTTTACATTAGGTACAACGGTAGCATCACAAAACCTATCCTAAATATATTAACAATACCAATGTTAATCACTCAAAAAGGGTGGTATAGACAAACGGCTGGTGATGTTAGAAATGAAGGGAAAATATTATGGGAAGGGATTTTGGTGTTACAAAGAATAATTTGTGATTTACCATGTGAGGACAGCAACCTTAGACAAGCATTTATTCGTTTTCGCGCAGGTCTGGAACATTTGATAAGATTTAACACAAAAGATATAATTGTATTCTTGTATGTCTTTACTCTCCATGTGATCTTCCGGTATCCATAGGTTCGTATATATCAATTCATAAGTGAACGTGCCGTTGTTACCTCATCAACGAATAAGAGAACTGCATTTGGATATGAAGCAGACATATGCCCTTCAAACGATAGTTTAGAGGGCTATCAGTCAAGTGTCATGTTCGGCTTCTTTCCGATACTAACCTTTTATGGGACATAAACTGAGAAGATGTTGGAGGCCACTGAGGCAAATCAATAACGAATGAACGATCTTGACGAACTCCCGTTCAAAGCATTGACAGCGAGATTACATGGCCTAAGAGAAGTAGTTGTTTGTTTGCTCACCCTCTTCCACATTTTCTTTCTGAATGTCTCTACCTCGCTTGCCTTTGGAAGTGCTAATTACCATATATGAAAAAATTCATTGTTGGAATACAAGACTCGAATTTGCTTTAACCTGCACGAAGCTATATCGTGTTTTTCACGGTTCTGCAACGGATCTTGCGTTCCCTATACTCTCGACTGCTTCTTATCAAGCGTGTCGCTTGGGGTTGTATCACAGCAACAGTTGCTGTGTTGGATTTAAAAAATACTAGTCTTTCTCGTCAGGACGCCGAAGTGCTTAAGGGTCGGCTGGGCAAATTTTGCGTCTTCAGAGACTGCATATAACAAATGCCGACGTTCCTTTAAAAAGCATTCATAAAATGACAAAAGTCATTGTTGAGGAAAAGCCGACAATAGCAGTTGCGCTAAACTATGAGAGTATCGAAGATTGGATGAGAGCATTCAAAATAAGACATAAGCTGCTGCCTCATAGCATAAAACTGGTGTGCATGTTCGAAAATGATAGTGTCAGTAAATTGAGATTTATGTCACTAGAGCAATACCGGAAAACTTACATTGTCATTTCAATATAGCGTTCTCAAAATCCGATGGTAGACGAAAATGATAAAGGAGAAAGTCAAACTAGCGTGAGAATAAAGAAGATGTAAACGTATTCGAAACGTACGATGAGCAGATGCCGTCGAGCGATTATGCAAGCAGCGTCTGTGAAACTGAGATGGGTAGCTATAGCTTGGGTATGAAACGCCCCTATCACAACTCCTGGGGCACACCTACAGGTGTTGAAAGACGTGTTAAAGCGTTCAAAATGTCGGAAAAGCTAAAAAGCATCGATTCCGGTATGATAACTGTCTGGAGCAGATTGAACAAATCATTAACCGCATTGACTTATTAGGACTTGCTAGAGCGAGGAATCATCCTATCCATTACTGCGAAGCTTACCTCGAGCCTTGGACAATTTTTGTGGAAAAAGAAACCCAGTATGCTGAAGTCCCCAAACGATTATTCACTGAGGAGGTCACGTCGATCACAACCAACCAAGCGATAGTGGTTGATAATCATATCGTCACAACCGCTTCAAAGTATGTGGAAGCAGTGCTAATTTCCGAGCAGAACTGGATCCTTGTCACGCATCTGGATGCGTTTGTGCAACATGGCCGTGGTGTTGATGATTGCGCCCTATCATACAAGCAAACAGGCGATAATGGCGCACCTGCTGCTCACATTGTAGACAAAAAGGAGTATAGTACAACCTGGAAAGAGATTGTGATTAGAGTTGGACGCCTGGAACTTGTAGTTCTTGGAGGCTTCATCGGTCAGATAGGCAACAAGAAGAAGTGGCCGTTTCTGGGCCCCGCGCTCACCAGCGAACTTTCAAGCATGTTTCTCCAAGGAGAAGAATTTGAAATATTAGTGCCATTTGAGCCGGTCGCTCATGTCAGGTCTGTGAGGAGTTTGCGCTCTTACACGCGTATGCACGCGAATCAACTTTGGTCATTTGAATCAGCAAGGTTCGCAGAGAGCGATTTCCGGTTGTGCCACCCTCTGGCATACGATCTGCATCCGACAAGAAAGCTTGCTCGAGAGGTATCTGCAGCAAGCTTGGCCAGCATTGCTCTGAGTGTTCTGGCTGATCGCACTTATGGTCCATCAAGGAGACGGGAAGTTTTCAGTGCCCTTAACAAAACGAAGGAAGGACAAGCTGCTTTGAAAAGTAGCCGCGCGACGCCAATCAATACCATTGCTTCTTATGAAAAAGCTATCAGGTCGGTATGCCCTATGTCCCATCTGCTTCGTCCGTTGAAGCTACTTGTTACAATTGACAATTTCTGCTCGCAAAGGAATGTAGATACCGACTTGACAGCGCATTTACTACAGTTCGACAATGAGACGCTGGGTTTGTACAAAGACATTTTGGGACCAGCCGTTCACAGAGCGAATGCCAAGGCAGTTAGCCTGCGAAAATCGGTTTAAGCTGCATTCCATGCATTTTTTTTCTAGAACTAGTGGACGTAAATGATTCGGTTGTTCATTTGTTGTTGTCTTCTCGTGAGCCAGCGTCGACTAGGAATGATGTCTCTTTATTTATCAGATACATGTCCATCACAATAGCCACTAATACTATTTGTGTGGATCATAAATAAAGAAAACGATGAGTACTGCAATTCTTGTTTTTCTTTTATATTACATTGATGCAGGCACGGTAGGGCCATGTATTTCTCCCCGGATTTTTTGATCGCGGAACTTTTCATATCCAGTGACTGTCAAACTCGCGTGTTTGGCTGACCGCCTGTCCACATAAAGACGAGAAGAGAGGTTGGACACAAAAAGAAACTTTAACATGGCTGCTGCTGAACGTGTCACTTACCTGGTAGGTGGTGCTGCCTTGGGTGCTTTATCCATGGCAGCCTACCATAAGTTCTCTCAACAACCTCGATCATCCATGGCCGTAAACGTACCTCCCCCGAGACCACAACAATTGCCTCCTGTCCCCTCCCCACCAGCCCAGCTTAAACCACGATCCCCTGAATTAATCGAGAAGGCAAAGACCATTCTGCCTTTTGGTTTTCCTGGTATGAACACAGGCAAAAGAACACAGTCTGGATCATGAGCGAAGTTTTTTTCTCTAATGCAGTTAGATAGGTCCTGTGAGTGATATCGTTTACCGTAACGCCTATGTCGCTTCCTACAACCGAAGAGACAGAAACCCCAATTGGGTGGCAGAACATTTGACAGCTCAGTCGCTTCAACGTGCAGAGGGTGTCGAACGTAGCAAATCTCAGTTTAAAGAGGATGATAACATTCCTGCCCAGTTCAGGGCACGTTTGGCGGATTATTACAAGAGCAACTTTGATCGTGGCCATATGGTGCCTGCCGCCGATGTGAAGAACAGCCAGCAAGCCATGGATGAGACATTCTACTTGACCAACATTTCTCCTCAAGTGGGTGATGGATTCAACCGTGATTGTATGTCGTTGCTTTTGTGATCATTTGGCCTCCTGGTACATTGCTTAACTTCTGTTTCTTTAAAAAAAATTAGACTGGGCCCACGTTGAAAACTTCTGCCGCTCGTTGACCAAGTCGTTTGCCGATGTATACGTCTTCACAGGTCCCTTGTATCTTCCTCATCAGGAAAATGATGGTAAATTCTATGTCAAATACCAGGTGATCGGCAATCCTCCCAATGTTGCTGTTCCTACCCACTTTTACAAGGTCATTATGACTCAACGCAACGGAAAATACAGTGTGGGAGCTTTTGTCCTTCCTAACCAACCCATTTCGGACGATACACCGTTGGAGCATTTCAAGGTGCCCCTGGATGCTGTCGAACGTGGTGCTGGTCTCACCTTTTTCGACCGAATGGACAAGTCCGGCGTGAGCGATCTTTGCAAGGAAACCAAGTGTCAAATCGTGCTTTCCAAGTTCCATGAGGCCAAGAAGAAGAATTTGATCTCTGCATAGATAACATAATATTCTTTTTTTTGCATCGTATCACGTATAAAATCATATCTATAAATAATCTGAAAAGCTGTTGTATTCTTACCATGTCATATCGCAATTCTTCTAATGTGAAACGTATGATCAGCTTTGTAAACAGGGCAAAATCGGGCTGCGAATCTGCTCGGATAAAATCGTTAAACCTCAGTCTGGTTCGTTGAGTAAACTGAGCTAATCAAACAAGCAGGGAATAACGGTATTTATTAATCGCTAAAGGATATAACTACTTTACGGAAGATAGCGTATGAGTTGACTGAATACATTTTATAGTTAGAAAGGCCGAGAAAGACTTTACATTAGAACAGAAACAGAACGTCTCGACATTTCATGGAAAACAATTCTTCCACTGGTCAACGATATATGTACACCATTTTCAGTGCTGCTGTTCAGAAGTAGTCGTTATCAACGGCATGCAATTTTCCACAAAGTCTTGATCACATAGCTTAGGAAATGTCTTCACTCTCAGCAAACGTACAGCGGTGTGCTTCCTCAGTGTGGACTGATATGCTCTTTTAATGTTTTCTTTAGCTAAGTATGCCCCATTTACGCTTAATAACCAGCTGCAAACGGTGGAAATACAAAATACACTCTCCATCTCTTTAAGCTTACTTCCTATTTCGGTTGGAGTAATGACTTGCTGCAGAAATAAGGGTTGGTCCATCAAAAACCGAGTTATCCTGTAACAGATCGTATTACGGTAATAGCCCGTTGACGCAGCAAAAACTTACAGAGAACAGAGCACAGGCCTATGGATTACATGGACGGATGGGAAAAGCACCCATCTGTATGGTACGCAAGTCCAGCTGTTACCACATAATCAAACGTGATATTCCACCTGCATATGCACAGCATGGAACTAGCCGTTAAGTTATACGTCAGTTTCTAGAGGTGATGGACAGCGTTGATGGTTGATTTTCCGCCACAAGTTGTGCAACAAAAGATTCTAACTTTTGCCCTTACGATTAATTAACAACATTAAAAGTGACAATATAGCTTGCGTAAAGAAAAAAAGGCAGTTTGTTGTAGTAATTATGGATTACAGATGCAAAGCCGACAAAAGAAGTGCAGTCAACGTAGGAACCGAGGATCTTGGCTTTCACGATAGAACTATTTCATTGTTCATATACTAGGATATCTCAATAGGTAGCATGTGCAAGTCGAGATAACTCTAAGGACAAAACTTTACTGATCGCTTTTTTTTCTTCAATAAAGTAGACGTTGACTTTTACATACCATTGACAGCGCGTTCAACATTTCTTCAAAGAAACGTTTCCAAATAACCAAAGTAGCTCGATTTCTCTGGAAGAACTATTGTATCTCTCAGAAGAACACAAATTCGCCGCGTTTATAATGTTCGTGGGGTGGCGGTTCTTGATAAGTTATGGAATCCACCGTCCAGATGCCGTCCCTGTGAACACATCTAAGAAACCGCTGCCAGGGAAAGGGATTATCGTCCCGTTCCTCCCTTATAAGAAGGATATCCATCACAGATTTCCCCTTCACTCCAACCAGCTTCGTCAATTCGATGAGAGCTGAGGGGTATGCCTTGATGGTATAAAAACCTGAGAGTCTTATCGCGGGCTTTTCGTCCTTTATCCCTGCCTCGATGTTGCAATAGTACTTTGGATCCGAGGGGTTGACTGCTGTGTCTGATGCTTCATTTTCCGAGGACGTTGGCAATACATGTCGAAAATCATGGTATTTGAAAAGCAGATCGCGCAAGAGGATGATTTTGCCTTCTCTATCCAAGATATCGAATAAAGTCATCTTCAGCTGCATCAGGTTATGGATCATGGGTCCGTCATCCATCAATCGCTGTACTACATCCTTATATTGACTATGTGGCAAGATGGCGAAGAGGCGGTCAATGTACTTGGTTGATTTGGAAGTGAGAATCGTTTTAATGAGCGTTCGTTGATCAAAGTCGATATCCCAGTCAATGTGAAAGCGCGTATTCCATTGCCGGTAAGCAACCTTGGCGCCGTTTTTCGCCAAAATAATGATGTCCAGCTTATTGTGCTTAACACCAATCGTCCGTTCGCTGACCACCCAGCATCGGCACGCCCATTCTCTGATAACAATCACCGTAAATAGAGAGGTTTCCGCTGATTTAAAAAGGTGATATCCTTTTTCGAGACGCTGTTCATCGTGCGCGAACCGACCTTTCCTCGTCAAGCCTCGCTGCTGGTCTTTCCTATCGTGAATAGGATGAGGGTTTTCGCTGCAATAACACAAATCGGGTACGGCGATAATCCGTTTTGCTCGTCGGTAGATATTATCCATATTCCTGATGCTCATTTTCCTGTGAAATATGTCTGCTTGATTTATACATATGGCATCGATCCAAAGATAGCGTATTTCATGGCGGTAGAGCTTGCACAGTTTCGCCAAATTGTTTCGCGACAACGAAGTAACGCATGCTACATAATTGGGCGTTTGTGCCTTCCATTCAGGATGCACACCCCATCGGTACGAAATGGCATAGTATTCAGGAATGTTCCCATCATATGGTATGGAAATACATCGGATGTTGTTCCCATCGGATTGCGAATCCAGAAGCACGATCTCGCTCATTCGTTTCCTGAGACGAAGAAACAGCAACGACAATAGCAACACTTGACTGATAACCAAGGTCGAACCACTTGGTGGCTGTATTGCCGTGGATGGTAATACAAAGCAAACAGACGACGTTCCCAGTAAACTTTCTTTCTAACCCATCGGTTTACTCTGATGACATACCGACTCATTTGATGTCAATACTATGGTTGGCCATCTTAAAAAGTCATACAGATAAATATATATCTAAAGATGTCCTCTTACAAACAGAGCGTAAACGGATTAATGAATCAAAAGTGTTGCTGTCTGCAGATAAAAAGGGCATCTTGGATGCATTTTTTTCCGTTCTTTTCTGTCAACAAACTTGGTATGACTACATTTTCTATTCCTCAACTTATTCGGGGTAATAAAGGAATAGCATCTATCTGGTAGCACACCCGATGGGCTACAGGAACGCTCCGATCAAAGGGATCCGCTGAATTATCCATGCACAAGCGCAGTAAAGATCATCAATATATCTTCACGGTAAACTCGGGATGACCGTTCCGACTTGGGCGGAAAAGGCTAAATACGCTTAATTTGCTGTTACACGCTTGACTCACACTGTTACCTGGTATCGGCATTCATTTGGCTGAATATTAGTGATACAAATACTGAATGAGTATAATGCTGGCAACAGAACAGTATTGCCTGCAAGTTCACCAAAGGAACGCAATCGTGTTTCCAAGAAGTTGTTTCGCGAACATTCTGATTTTCTCATTAGGCTTTTCGACGACAACCCCTCCATAGTAGTTGAACAAGCAAAGACGAACCGTGCAAGAGTTTTTGAAGGGCTTATAATTTATGCCCTCGTCATTAGAAAACATTTCGAGAGAAATGCACGCTCTCTTTGAAGCAAGTTACGAAGTATACTAAAGAGAGGGGTATCCCAAGGATAATTGAACTACGCACTAAGATCGTAAGTCAATGGACGGCTGCCACCCAACGACCAAAAATAGGGACAACAGCATATTATACAGTTAAATGCGTGCAGTATAATGTAGATATTCTTGACAGACATAACAAAAAAGGGATTTTTCATTGTTATAGGCAATTGCAGAATTCATCACTCTCACTTTGTTTTGGGTGCCATAAACGAACGAGAATATAAGCCTTTGTTACTGTCACCTTTTTCCCCGTTTTTGAAGCTTATTAAGGAAAGCTGGTCTAAGATCGAGAAAAATGTTAGAATAAACCCATTGGAGAAAGCAGATACGCTCACTCTTAGCATTGCAAACGCATAGAAGACAATCAGCGAACTGTCTGGGATGGATCAGGCATTCTGAAGCTTACTGGGGCAGATGATTTTCTAGAGAGATTGGTTTGTAATAACCTTACATAAAAAGTCTTAAAACTCTTTATCTGTTTTGTCCAATAGAAAACTACTATTGTCTAATATCATCAGTCGTATTTGATCTCTAAAAAATTGCGATTCGTCTCATTTGAATTTCAGATCGTCTAATGAACAACTTCTTTGTCTTGATACAATATAGTCAGTCTCAGCAGGATCCTTGTCTTTTCTTATATACCTCGAACTTTACAATTATAAACTTGTCCGGGCGGGTGCGTTAATTTTTGCACTCACTGTGCTTTAAATAAACCATCATGTTAAAAAAAGGACATCTGAGAAAGAAAGGTGGGAGCAAAAACAGAAACAAATCATAGGTGATGCAGAGGAGTCGAGAATTATTATCTTTTTTTTTTTGGCCATACAATGCAATCAATCTCTGTTCGATGTTGACTTTGATCTTGCGATTGGCTATGGACAAGACGTTGGAAGCCAATTTGGCAATGGGTAGCAGCCAATCTGCAAAATCCAATGGCTCTGTATTCGTGTGACCTTCTAGATGCAAGAATAATGCATTTATGGATGGGTCTTGTTGCGTTGCAGCATTCATAATGGCTTCCTTCACGTCTTTGGAATGCAAGGGTCGTTTTTTCAGGATTGCATTCACAACAGATTGAAAAATGCAGCTGGCCACTTTGGCCGTTGATTTATCAGACACCCCGTATCCTTGGTTCCCAAAGATATCAGCAATTGTGAATACCGTCGAAGGCTGCAAGAGCTCAGTGTCAAGTATATCTAATGTTGCACGCCAAGCTCGGTACGTGCTGTTTTTGCCCAACCCTGATGTCAATTGCCGAAGAGACAATATATTTAATGGACATTCATATGTAATTTGCCCTTTTTTCTCGTTGCTCTTTGGTAACGGCCAATGTGGTATACGTCGCTGTCATAGTGTGCCTTCCTAGTACTTGTGTTCCGGAAAAGGATGATCAGAATTAATATGTTTCCATTTACAGTGAACTTCTCTAGTTTGGAACACCGACTGCACCTCTTCTCCAAATCAGAGACCTATCACCAAGGTCAAAGACAAAGGTGACACTGTTCTACCGTAGTTATTACACTTAGTTAAATCATACATCTATCGCCAAGAATGAACATTCACTGATTGCAATTCTGCATAAAATCAAATAATTAAAAATAGGCAGACTAGTTGAATGAAACAAAGATATTAGCATCGTAGCGCATAAATCAGTGAGTCTATGGCGAGTCAAGGTTTTTGAAAATCATATTTTTTTTTTGGAAAACCAAGCTTTTATATATTTCCGGAGAACCTATTGGTTACATGTTCATACAAAGAGCATAAATACACCATGCTTAAAACTATGATGTGACACGTCTTCTTCCTGCGTAATCCCGTCCACCATCCAGACGCCGTTTGAGCGAACGCATCGAAGAATGTGATATGGAGGGATATACTCATCCCTTAATAAGACAATATCTATAACTGAGTCGATTTCTTTGTTAGATAGCCTGGTAGACTTGCTTGGAATTTGCGAGGGTGAACGAATCGTGTAGGGACCCGAGACTCTGAGCGCATGTTTTCCCTCATGTCGTGTTGTCTCTACACTAGAATAGTACATCACATCCGTATCGTCCAATGCTGGCAACTGAAATTTGCTGTGGCCCACAAAGGATGGTTTCACATGTTGAAATCCGTTAGGATCACGAGCGAGATGGTACAGTAATATGATTCTACCCTCCGTGTCTAATATATCACATAGAGTCATCTTCAAGTCCGTCATGTTATCGATGGCTTGATTATTGTCTACAAATTTGAGCATTGTGTCCTTGTATTTCGTATGAGGGAGAATGGCGTACAGGCGATCCACATATTTGGTTGATCCGGAATAAAGGATTGCGGAAATTACACTGTCTTGGTCGAAGTTGATGTGCCATGTGATCTTTAAGTAATAGCACAACTCCTCATATTCAATCTTTGCCCCATTTTCTCTTAATATGATCACATCCAACTTGTTCTGCTGCACGCCTATAGTACGTTCGCTGATTACCCAACATCTGCCTACCCATTGCAGGAAAACCTCACGAACAAACCAGGCAATTCTCAATAGGTCGCGCGGGAACAATTCTTCCAAAGGTGGTTCGCTGTAGAAGATTATGCTTGATAGTTTAAACATTGCCTGATTGATGTCTCGCTCGGTAAATTGGCTCATCTGGATGTTTTTGTTGGTATAACAAAGATCAGGCACTGCAATGATCTTTTTTGCTTTTCGATATATATTGTCCATATTTTTGATCGCCATTTTCCTGTGAAACACGTCTGCTTGATTGATACATACGACATCTATCCATATGTAACGTATTTCATTTCGGTATAATTCACACAGTTTGATTAGATTTCTTCGTGACACCGAAGTGATAGAGGCCACATAATTTGGGGTTTGCGCTTTCCACTTGCGATGCTCTCCCCACCGATATGAGATCGCATAATACTTGGGAATACTTTCATGGAATGGTATAGATATGCATTTGATTTGTTTCAAGTCAGATGCCGTATCCAAAAGCACAATTTCACTCATCGGCGGTAAAAGAAGGAGCAAAGGTCGTTTTCATGGAGCTATGGACAATTTCAATTCATTAACAAGGGTCAGTCGGCTTAGTGTTTATGTTACCACGGATAATAACACTAACATGCATTGGTAAAACCTTCTTTAGCCTCCAGCCCGGATTGACAAAAATACAGATTATGTTTGATGAGACATCCTATGTTTTGTAAAAGAAACCATTTTTATGGAAAACAGAGTAGAAAAAATTACTTTATAATGCATAATTTACAAATGTTGTTAGAAAAGTGCGGATGAGAAAGAAAAGGGAAAACGAAAAGTTGATTAAGAAAGGGGACGGAGAAGAAGAAGGGAAGAGAAAAATAAGAGTCCCATGGGACTTTTAGAAACACATGAATTTGTTCTTTTTCTTGATCAGTTCGTCCATCCTACTCTCTAGGATGCGACGTCCTTTCTCTGCCTTGTCCTTGAGACGGCGTTCATTCTCTAGCTCAATCTTTAGCTGTTCACATTGTTCCACCATCGTTTGCTGTATTTGTTGGATTTGCACCTTCAGTTGGTCTACTTCATCACTGGATTGCTTCTTCTCCTGAGTAATGGTATTCAACTGTTTTCGTACTTCACGCACAGCCACTTCCGACCGTGACAGTTGTGCTTCGAGTTTAGCAACCACTTGCTGGTGTGCTTTGACATCCTTCTCGGAATTGACCAATTTACGTTGGAATGAACGGATGATCTTTTCATATTGTCGGGATGTCAAATTCTCCATGCTTGGGTTATTGGATGGAAGACTATTACTATTACTATTATTATTATTGTTGTTGTTGGTGTTATTGGTGTTGCTGTTGATCAATTCACTCAGGCTCGTAGAGGTGGAGGTACTATCCCGATGATTTGAGACGGGTGAGGACATGGATCGCACGGGCGTAGGACCAGGGATAGGGGAACCAGGCACACTGGAAGGAATGGGCGGAAGCGGGTTAGTTGGTGGTGCGGAGGGAGGCGGTGGTAGACTGGTCACATTGCGTCCTCGTTGTAGAAGGAGACCCGGTCGAGGATCGGAGAGGCGTGCCGAACGTCGTTTCTCATTGACACTTTGCGAAGAGATTTCACGCTGAAGAATAAACGGCGACGAAGAGGATCCCCGCGGCGTCGGCAAGGACATGAACGACTCCCGGTCGCCAGGGTTGCCTCGTGTGACCATATGCTCCATTTCCTTCTCCAGTCGATCATTGGCAGAAGCCAACTTCATCACTTCCAACTCTAAATGCTTATTTTCCAATGTCAGCTTGTTACGCTGAAGCACAAGCTGACCCTCCAGATCCGTGACATGTGTCATAAGCAATGCATTTTCCTTCATCAATTGAGCTATCGTAGCCGATTCAACCGATGGTCTGTTCGCCTTGGTCTTGTCGAATGGGACTCTCTCCTCATGCTTTTCTGTATCGTGCAATGCCTCAGCTGAAGGTGATGCTGACAGTGATCTGTCTTTCTCTTCTTCCTCTTCCTTTTGCATGGCTAGCAATAGCGCCATTGCATCCTTTTCTTTTTCTTCATCTCCATCTTCTTCTTCCTCCTCATCCCGATGCTGAGTCTCGGTGTGGGCGTCTTTCTCTATAAGATCCGCTAAACCTTTGCCACGATCTTGTGCGTTGCCTTGCGCAGATAAAGCGATAGTATTATCCTCTGCGTTTTTAACATGATGTAAAGCGCGTTCTTTCTGGATTAATTCTTCCAGTTCCAAGATCTTGTCCACATGACGATCCAACATCTGCTGTATGGCATTGCATTCATCGTTCTTGATACTGAGCTCAGACGCCATTTTTTCCACTTGCTCATCGAGTTCTTCCACACGACTTTCGAGCGCGCTTGTCCTCTGCTGTTCAATTTCAGCAAGACCATTCTCCAGACGTTCGATATACAATGTCTGTTCTTTTAGTTTGGCATGGACCTCGCTCAATTCGAGCTGAAGCGCTTTGGATTTTTCATCACCACGCGAAGCGAGCTCCATCTGATGTTGGAGCGATTGCGCTAATTTCTCCTTCTCAGCCTCCAGTATTTCGACCGTGTGTCGTTTTTCATTTAATTCTTCCTCTCTCTGTGCATAAAGCTGTCGAAGTTCGCTGAGGACTTCCAAGGATTTATTCGTCTTTGCATCTTGTCGGTGGAGAGTGTTTTCAATGAGATCGATCACCATTTGAAGTTGCTTTCGCTCCATGCCCATGTTACAGACGTCTCTCAGAACGCTCTCCATGTCCTTTTGCGTGGCATGGGCCATTTCATTCTTTTCCGTCACCACATGCTCTAACCAGGCAATCTCTCGATCACGCTCTACCAGCTGATCTCTCAAGCTATCAGCAAGGCGTTCCATTTCTTCGTTCTTGGCTTCTAAACTGCAAATGATAGCGTCCTGTTTTTCCTCGACTAAATGGAGCGCGGTCAAGTCTGACTTGACTCTTTCTAATTCCTCCAGTCGTTGGCGGAGCGTGATTTGAGTACCCTGTTCATGGTCCCACATGTGTCTTTGTGTCTCCATCAACTCTTGACGCGAGCTACGATTAGCATTTGTCAACGAGGTGACTTTCTCCGTAAGGCGCTCGATCGTGCTCTTCATCGTCATCATCTCACTGCGCTGCTTCTCGATTTCTTGCTGATAACCATCACGTTCTGCCATGGCGACGGATAATGCCTCTTCCAAACGCTGTATTTCTCGGACTTGTGCCTCGTGTTCCCGTTCCAGCTCAGTTTGTGCTGCCTCCAATGCAGAGAGTTGTTCTGTTTTCTGTGCCACCTCGTTTTGGAGATCTTGCATGGTGGCTATCTCAACCATTAAATGGCGCTGCGTTTCATGCAATTGGCGAAGTTCTTCTTCGATAACCTTGTTGCGCTGTCGTGTCACGGTCACTTGATTATGAAGTTCTTCGATTTGGCAATTAAGGTTCGTGAGCAACGTCGCATTGTCATCAGACACATCGCATTCGCTCATCGTAGTACAGCTCGAATCAGTCGACTGCGTGGTGCAGGATGACGAAGGGGATGAGCTTCGATTGGACGAAGCGAGTCGCAATGAATGGACTTCTCCTTTGAGTTTACTGATCATAGCGCGCAGCCGTTCCGGATTGTCGTTGACCGTCCAATCTTCGTATTCGTTGCGTTCCGCTTTGTTTTTGATACTGCGTGCTCGAGAGGCGTATTTTAAGGTGTTCAACGTTTCTGTTAAATCCGCTTCGGCCGGGCTGACGCAGGCGATCATGAGTGTCTGTGAATTGCCACCGAGGGAATCTTGCAGGAGGCGCGTGAGTTTGGAATCCCGATAGGGGACATAAGCTGGCCGATCCGAGGAGGGGGAGGGGGAGGAGAGGCTGGAAATGACATTACCGAGGGCTAATAATCCAGCATTGATGTAAATTCCCTCCTTACGACGATCTCCTTCGGACGCCGTCCGCTTTAGTCGCTCAGACCCAGCAAGATCAACAAAAGATAATTTGGAATGTGTCACCGTCCATTCGCCATCTTCAGGGGGTACTTGACACCGCGCCTGTCGTTCCATATGGCCAATCATTTCCTTGACGTTCATCATACCCGCCCGACGCCCAACGCTCGCATCTTTTTTAGTAGATACCCATTTTTCCTTTTTAAGTGAAATGGTAAAGATGGCATGGGAACGCGAGGATTTTGCATTCATGTCTGTAGCTCCAGTGGATCGATTTTGCGCTCCTAATCTCAGACAACTGGAAATAAAGAAATAGGACACACAAGAACAATCTGCGTTAGGGAGAACTGCATAATACATCACAATCACTTACTTGCCTTTGTACATCTTCTGCACACTCCACAGGCACCTCCTTTATACCAACGACTTGAATGCGGCCTTTGGCTTCCTGTATGGAGATGGGGGTACGTTCTGAGTTTAACAAATCGATGATTTCCTCGTTGTATATTTCGATGAATGAAACATGCATGGTGTACTTTGTAGATTTGTCATTCAGATTCACTGCTGAACCTCGTCGTGGAAGCGCGATCATGGACACAGGGCGTAATTTGATGTCGGATTGACAGCGCCGAGGAATGCGCATTGTGTCAGACAATATGGTGGAAGATCGTCGTCTTGCAGGTTGTGTGGTACGTTCGAAAAGCGCTGTAATAGTACGAGGAATGATGCCTGTACGGACATGAAACACTAAAGTTCAATAAAGTTCGATTGCAATGGACGAAAGCAAAAAAAACAAAATCCTATTCTCTTCTTTTTTTTTTCTTTGTTCTTTTTTGTTTTTTGCTCACCATCTTGTTCTGGTTGACAATCGATCTCCGTCCCCATTGTATACGATTTCCCCGACGCCGTTTGTCCCTGTGTAACAGCTTATTAGCATCTTTCTCTTTTTTCTTTTGTTTATCCCGTGCAGAATTACTCACATAGGCTAAAATGGTCGCATTGTACCCTAATGGCAATGATATAAGCAACAAATAGAAGAAGAAAACGCGGGTATCCCCTTATATTGCTCACCATCTAGAACACTATCCACTAATCCGCTTACAGATTCAAAAACTTGAGGCTGTGTACTTGATATGTCAAACACATGGTCGAATGTAAATGACTTTTGTAAAGATGGAATGGATAAGACGTTTCCCGAAGTTTTAATGACATTATTCGAACGACGTCGATGGGTTGCCTCTTTATCCGGAGGTCTGACTCGGAGTGCTGAGTGATACGCGTTATATATATATATTTTGGAGGGAAGAAGGTTGGTTGATAAGTTATCAATGGCTTCCATTTTGAAAGCGCAACTCACCAACTTGTAATTTTGAAGATGATAATGATCCATTATGAATAGATTGTGTTGTAGGCGAATTCGCAACTGCGACAGTCATGATGTCGTTAAATCATACGATCGAAGTTGGCGAAAAGGGAAAAGGAACGAGGGACTGAAACAATAAAAAAGGGCTCGGGATTATCAATACGTTCGGCGAAATGTTTTTTAACCAATAAGAGGCAATGCCGGATGCAGTAAAGAAGAATACAAGGAGGAACGAGAGAGAGAAAGAGAGAGAAATGAAGAAACAAAAACAGCAACAGCACAAAAAGAAAAAGAAAAAGAGAGAGAATGAGAGAAAGAGAGAGAAGTGTGTAAAGTTACTGTTGACTTGTCTTTTTTTTTTTAATTAAGGAACACACCATGCGGGGTTTCTAACGATGGCAATGAACACATACACTGCCTTATTTTGTCTGGGTTAGAATACGCACTGCATCTTTGGAGTAGACATAACTCGCGCCAGACCATACGGTCGTACCACCCACCAGCCAACTATAAATCCATAACAAGTCACTTCATTATGCCGGTGACCCGTCAACTCGAAAAAATTTAGAAACTTACTGCATCGCCGTCATCAGCTCCGGTGTAGGGTATCCCATGGTCACCGATGTCAAGGACGTGCCCATCAGCACCAATTGCAGCGCCGTATTGATCTTGCTGATCATCGTCGGTCTCACCTCAGCAGAGGGTATGGAAAAATCAAAGTATCTCACTAAAGTTTTCTTGTGTAGCCCAACCCAATATAAATACCCTGGAATCACGTTGTAGACGAACAAATTAATGCTTACCGGTTGCGGCAGTGAGATATACCGATAATAGAAGGCGGCAAGCACAAGACCAGCATCTCTTCCCAGAATCAAAGCAGCCAGTGGCACTTGAATGCGGAGGAAAAACAGTTGAGTACAATAGAACAATAGAACCAAAAATTTTTTCTTTCTCTATTGTTGCTTTTTTTCTTTTTGTTCGGGGTCCATCACTTACTAGGCAGCACGTTTTCCATCGCCAATGTCACGGTTAAGACGGTCATTAATGCCTTGTCCGCCGCAGGATCAATGATACTACCGACCACCGTCTTCAGATTATACCGCCGGGCAATATACCCATCCAACTAAATTTTCGGAACCAAAAAAAAAAGGCATGACATGTCTGGGTTAGTTGCCAAAGCGCTCTTCTTTCCTCTCTTTGTACAACAACGTGAATATACCATGTCTGTCAGTCCTGCCAACGCAAACACGCTTAATGCAAAATCGTAGTGATGGTTGATGATGAGATAGCCAATGAAAGGTGCTGACAACAAGCGCGAAAACGTTAAGAAATTCGGGATGGTGTAAATATTCTCATGGGTTGGAATGGTTTCCTTAATCTTTTTTTAAGGGAAAGGGGAAACAGTATGTGCGTGAGAATACCATTCTTTCATGGCCACTCTATTCTCCCAATGATGCATTGATTTCTGAGATTACCTTGTTAATAACCACTTTGGCGTTTTCAGCCTTTTGCTGCAACTTCGTTTGAGATTTCCCATTAGCATCTGTATTAGAAACAAGCGTCCGTCTAAGGTTTCTCCAGTGGCCATTCAGCGGAAGTAGGAATGAGTGTTTGACTCGGAATAAAGGTCGATTAGCCCGCGTAGGAAAGCCAGCCAGGCTATGGATATAAAGAAAGAAAAAAAAAAAAGAGTGTGTGCGTGGGTAGGGTGTTTACTTTTCTTTTTCTTTTCTTTTCGGCTTTTCACATTGCTACCACGGACCTGACTTTGGAGACGGCTGAGCAAAATGGAAGACGACTAAAGAACAGTGCTGCAGTGGGTTGCCGCTTCGTCAAACATGCTGGAATTCGCTGTAGCTGCAATCGCACAAGCAGCATAATAGCCAACGACCTGTTTCTTTTTTGCTCTCCCTCTTTTTTTTTTCCGTGAGCTGATTTTCGAAGTGTTCCCCTGTCTTTGAAAGTCACAGGCGACATCGAACACCAGTCTTAACAGTCACCTCTCAATTCGCATAATGTGCTTAAGAAGGAGAAAGTCTTGCTAATTGAAAACGCAAGGACGATCAAGTCCATTTCCCTGCTATCACTCCAATATTAATAAATGATCACTTTACTGCTACCTTATTCTATCTCAATCGATCCAGCAGATCAGCGTATCCTTGTTTAGTGGAAAGGGTCCTTTTTCGACAAGGAAAAGGAAAAAGCACAATGTCTCGCCCTCGGATAGAACCTTGTATACACTTCTTAATGAGGATTTTTGCAATTGACAGAGAGAGAGATACATGTGCGTCATAGGCATGGAGTCTCTCTTCCCTTCCCCCTATCTGTCTTTCTCTCGCTCTGTGTGTGTGCTTCCCGCACCTCATCTCCGCTTCACAGGGTGTTTCCCAAAATAGCATGTCATTACTGTCTGCATTCTTTGCCAATGGCAGGGTCATAGATCAGCTCCAGGATCAATGACATACATGGGATAAAATCATTGGCAAAGTTTCAAGATAAATCAAAGTCGCTCTTTAGAAACATGAAATCAGGAACCCTTACTCTTATTTTGATCGCAAAAGTTTTTGCTTTCCCCCTTTCTATTTCCCTAAACAAGTAAAAATGAGAAAACCAAAAGTTATGGCCGCATTGAGGCCATCTTTTTTTTATAGTCTTGTAAAAAAACGGAGAGAGATATGATCTTGGCTTATGGATGCTCACAATCTATAGATGTATTTCTTGGAAAATGCCATGTTAAAAGGGCATCGGGCCAAGCGGAGATACAGATGTCAAAAATACGAAAAAAAAAAGGCTTGGCGGTCTTAAAAAGGTAGATCCAAACAATTAAGGGGAATTTCGAAAGGCCTTTTTCTTGTGTATTTTATATGAGAGAAGCACGCGTCTCATGGTAAAAGGGGCTCATTTCACAAGTGGTATAGTTTTTTTTTGCTTTTGGCGCCTAATGCATTCCTACAACCATGATGTAAGACAAAAAAAAAGGGGGCGAAAGAGAAACAAAACAACGGCTTCCTCATTCAAAAAGACATACACAACAATTGACCTGATCAAGACATGGGATAATCAATGTTTGATATTAAAAATCTCAATTCTAAAGCAGAAAGCACCATTATATCTCGTTAAGAAGTAAGCGAAGAAAAAGACTACATAAGAAAGAAAAGGGAAGAAGGATAGGATACTATTTTTTTTGGTTGTGTGTGTGTGTGTGTGTGTGTGTGTGCGTATGTGCGTGTGTTTGTTTGTTTGTTGTTTGTGTGAGTAAAAGGCGCAACCCGATGAGCTTATTTCCAGAATTGCCATGTTTTGCGTTTGGTTTCCTTGTCTGTCGTTGAAGGTGTCTTTTCCTAATCACATAATATGAATAAGTAAACCTAACTGATAAAAATCTAAAAGGAAGTGTACCTTGTTCTTCTTGAAGAGACCAATCAAACCAGACTTTTTCTTCTGCACCGGCTTTCCGTCAATTTCTCGGCTTTTTGTCTTCTCCTTCACAACTGTTTTATCCTTTTTGACTTCCGTCACCTCCTTGGTACTCGTCACTGTCTTGCTGACTTGCTCGGTTTGGACAGTCTCTTTTTCAATGACTTTTGTCTCCGCTTCTTCCTTGGGCTTCTCTGTCTGTTTTTCGGTTGCTGGACCGGCAGCAGGAGTAGCGATTGCGGTCACAACGTCTTCCTTAGACAGAATCTCTTTCTCAGGAACAGGAATAGTAGGTGTAGCGGTAGCAATAACGGTGGTCTTTGCTTCTTCTTCAACTGTCTCAGGTGTCGCCACTGCATTGGCTGTGTCCTCTTCCTTCTTTTCCTTGACCGTCTCATGAGACTTTTCTGCCGGCTTGATTTCGTCCTTCGCGGTCTGTGGCGGCTGCTCTGCCGGCTTCACTTCCTCTGATGTGACGGATGGCTCAGCTTGCTTCTTCTCTTCTTGCACTTCGACAACAGCAGGCTTTGGCTGTTCCTTAAGTTCTGAGGAATCTGTCTTCTTGTCGTCCAGGACGACGGCGGGCGCGGTATCCTTAGAGCTGACTTGCTTCTCTGTCTCCATTTCTGCGCTCTCCTTTACTTCAGGCACAACTTTTTCGGTTTGCTTGGCTGCCTCAGTGGTTTGGACTGGCTCCTGGGATGTCGTCTTTTCTTCATTGACAACAGGCGATGATGACACCGATTGGCGCTCTTCAATGGTTTCAGAGGGTTTTGACGCCTCCTTAGGAGGTTCAGACACGCTGGGCGTCGTGATGTTGTTCTCCTGAATTACCGGAGATTGGTTTTCCGTGACGGGCGCTTCTTCTTTCTTGTTCTGTTTCTCCTCGTTTTGAGTTTCCTCGCCCTTGGGTGTTTTATCTTCCTTCAGCTCCGCATCATTCACGGTTACTTTGGGTTGATCTTTTTCTGTGATTTGGTTCTCGGTGGTCGGAGCCTGATCCAAGTTTGATTTCTCTGTGGATGACGCGGTTGTGCTAGTGGAATTGCTTCCTGTGGGTGAAGCCGACACTTGAGCTTGAGCAGCTTTCTTTTGGGCCTTTTGTTCCTGTTGCTTGCGGTTACGGCGTTGGGTGCGGTTATTTCTGGCCATGATGATTTTATTAGAAGAGGTAAAAGAAGAAAAAAAAAGGAGAAAAAGAAACAGAAAGAGAGTAAGAAGAGAGAGTAAGAAGAGAGAAAGAGAGAGGATGACACTCTACCCACGCGCCAATGAAATTGATAAAATTTCATCATAATTTTTTTTTATTTTTCCGTTTAGTGCTTCATCGTGGTTACTTTCTCTCTCTGGAGAATTTATTTTTAACGTGCTCTCCGGACAAAAGCAGATCTTTTCTGAATGCGGAAAGGCACATTGCTACAGTAAGCAGTAATATGATTGGACATACAGGTGCTGCATCCGATGTCAAGGAGCCACCTGTATCACGGTCCCAGAGCACTTCTGACCAATCATCATTTAGGAACCTTTATTATTGTCAGGTCCATGATCTCAGTCGCAACTTGATCCAAGAGAGAAAGAACGAAAAGCAAAAATGAATGCATGGTTTCATATCACTCCAACTTGCTTTGTTTTTTATCAACAATAAGATAAAAAAGAATAATGCAAAACCTTAATCATACTAAGGTTTGACTTTTGTCCCAAGATCCGCTATGGATTATCATCTTTCTTTCCCTGTTCAGTTTGATTCGTGTTTTTCCAGGCTCTCATTATGTTATGTTTAACCTGCAAAACCACATGGAAGCAAGGAAGCAATTGCTGTTTTTTTTTTCTCCCCGGGGGGCCATTCTTCCCTGAAACCAGAAAGATATATTATGCGTATGACCAATATTGCAGATGAAAGGGAAAAAAAGAGAGAGAATGAGTGAGAGAGAGAAAGATGCGATTTGTTTTCCAACTTGCCAATTTCCCATCACATGAAGTCTCACTGTTTTAGGGCTGGCACTGAATCAAAATTTTTCTTTCGCCACTGCATTCCGTACCACCATAGGGTGACAACGCGCCCGGGCCTTTCGGGGATACAATAGAAACACCTTTGGGCACTTCACCGTTTTTCTAAGTGGAGTATAATATAGAAACAATTTCCCTCGAAGAAGTTCATTATTCTAATAGCAATACATGCCTCCTTCCTTCCTTATAGAATAGTTTCAATTTCGACTGAGTTTTCCACTCGGTTAATAAAAGAATACAATGACTGCAGATAGGTTTGAACCCGTTCTTCTTTTGCTTTGGAAAACGTGACACATCCTTATCATCACACCCACCTTCATCTATTCCAGATTTAAGGTAGCCCATGTGTCACATCCTTTTTGTTTTGACTATATCAATCAATCCTAAACTGAACCATGTCTGACGGTGCAAAAATCCGAAATACAGTAGTTTCTCTGTAGGCGCTCCTGATATGTAGGCTTTCATGTGCTTCTCACACGGAGACCACTAGGCTAATTGCAAGCATAAATAGCAAAGTGCAATATTATGCATATATCATGAATTTGCCACTGTCTTGCTAACTGTATGGTCCTCAAGACCAAGATGAATTCAGATAGGCAGTGACGGATTATGGAATAGACTGACCAAAACAGGCTTATTTTTTCCCTGGATCCACATGATCATATATAGCATCATTAGCTTTTTGTTGTTGTCTGTACAAAGCACTCAAAAGCTTGATGACTCGTGATATTTTGGGCTATCCTATTGTTCTTTTTGTATGCCTGCACTCCTTGTTCATCGCTCATTTTTTATTTTCTACCCGTGATGATCTTACACGAGTCAATAGAGGGTGGGAAAACAGGTTGGAGCACTATGATTTTGTGAGGTTAGCTCTTATGATTTCCTTTTTATTCATTATTAAGCAAAACCATGTGCCTAAATCAATTTATGTAGTTGAGAGCAATAGTACGTCACTTGTGTCTTCCAGTTGATGTAAAACAAAACAGGGAAAGCGTTTATTAACTTCAATGATTTGGCAATGTATGAGGAGCGAACAACATTGAAACAAGTGATTTAAGCTGAAGCAGTGATTCAAATTTCCCCATAAGGAGTGGACCAAAGTAGTAACAGCAAAAGTTTCGATTATGCAAGTTTATAAGGAGGCAAAGAGTGTCCTATTTACTGTTCTGTCCTCCTTGGACAGTTTATGATTAATGTAATCCCTCAAATCTCTAGCATTTCACCCACACAGCCACTACAAAGCTCTAATGGGCGATGGTTATGCAATCCATTTCCATGAAAAGGATCCATTTATCCCGTACCTTCAGTGCGGTATTTGTATCGCTCTCGCAACTCGGTCAATCGCGTCCTTGTCTCCTCAAGTATAAATCTAAGTACCACCACCCATTCATTTTTGCTAGTTAGACGCGCTATCCTCCCTTTGTTTGGTTGTCTTTTGAACAGATAGTTTTTACCTTTCTTCTTTTTCATAGGATTCTGTGTAAAGATACAAATAAACTCCATTCATTAATAATCTTCCTTAAGACTCATGCGTATATAAATTTTACCCAATGTCTCGCCATCTGCAAACGTGAGATTTATTTGATCGGATAGTACTTCACTTTCCAATAATTGATGTAATGTCTTGTTCTCCTGTCGTAATTTATCCAATTGCAGTTCCATAAGACGTATTTTCTCTTCGGCCTTTTCCAGTTTTTGTTTCAAGTCATCACTGCCTGACTGATCTCGGTCCGTCCCTGAGACAGCCTTTCTGCTTTGATATTTTTGTAACTGAGCGCATGGTCAAACATCGAGGTATGATTTGGCATGAACAAGAAAAATCTCCTCTTTTATGCTTTCTGTCCACACAAACTAATCTTTTTCATAGGAGTGATGGGTTACCTTACGTTTGGCGGCAGCCGCTAGCATTTCGTTACGATCATCTTGCACAGGCATGGAGAGGAATTAAGAACCGTAAAGAGCTTCAATTATGTTACTGGTCAAATGCGCGCACGCATACACACACTGACACACATACAAAAAGCGGGTTACACGTGGCCTGTGAAATTCTGAACCTATTCCGTCACCATAGTTTTCTCAGTAAATAAAATAATACCAATCCTACTTAGCAATTTGCTGTATGCCATCCATGTGTGTGAAGCAATTGCAACACCTGTCCTATTAGGAGAAAAGGTTTCTTTCTCTTCCATCAAGGCATAGGGGTCCAGATATATTATGCAATTCGATTTCTTTCATTATAAGATATTGCGGAAGCGTCTTTAATTTGCTTATCGTTTGGAGCAAGGTTAAATCTTTTAAAAATTAGCGTTCGACTTCCCCTTCTTTCTGCAGAAAAAAAATTCTATGAGTTTTGTAGCGCAGCTACACGCTGAACCAGTTCTGTCATCCTCGTATCAATGATATTAATGTTCTTATTGATTGATTCCTCATTTTCCTTCAAGCTTTGGTTTAGCTGTAAAAGACAATGAAAGAAAGAATAGATGAGTAAGAACAAAAACAAAAGCATCGCTGTCTCTATTATTACCAAATCGCAAGTCGTCGTAAGACTCTTTAGTTCCTCAGACATTCGGCTCTGTTCTTCTGAAATGACTTTGACAGACCGCCCAAATGTAGCTGCTTCTGTATGCAAACCCTGCAAAGCCTTGAGTCTGGTCAACAAAGCTGGGGTCAAGCTAAGCAAAGGATCTATCTTTTCCATCGTCGAAAATAGACGATTGACCTAATGTCCATGCCCAACTAAGCTCGTGCCATTTAACAATGATCCGGTTTTGTATGAATACCTTTTCTTCCGTATCATTCGACAAACCTCCGTTCTCTTGGTTCTGACCTTCTGCAGTGCCAAGTGCAGGTTGGCCTCCTGCTGGCATTGGATTGGTTGCGGTTACACCACCAATACCATATCCAAGAGAACTAGACACGTCTTTGCGACCAGATTTAAGTTCGTTTAGGCGATCCAATGCCGTGTTCAGAGTGGTTACTCTTTTCGCAACCGTGTCAAGCAGCTTGGGTTGCGCAAGAACCGTGATCTGCTGTTCAAGCTTTGAAATCGTATTGATGAGCGAGGTGGAAGCGATGTTTGAAGGCTATAGATAAAGAAGTACACAATTAGAACTTTCCGATATATAAACTAAGACAGAGAAATGTTTTTACCAGATCCTCCAAGCCTTGACCGGCTGCTGTGCCTACTAAGCTTTCCATTTTGGCAATACGTTCATCAATGTCCGCGATCTTGGTCTGCTTATGAAGTTTCGCTGTCTCCGGGGTATAGTAAAGCTCATAGGTGACCATCTAGATGCCAATATCAAGTTAGAAATCTTCCTTCGTAAGCATTTGTTTGATTGCAACGTACATCGCCTTTATCGTTCTTATCAACCAAAACCGCATCGTCATTAGCTTCCTGCTCTTTTGGTTTGGTGCTTGACTGGTTTTTGTATGCTTCCAGTTGTTTTATGAGATTTTTAGCTTCATCAATGCGTTTCCCGTAAGTGTTGCTATCGTGCACATCCATATTCCCAAACTGTTGATTCAGTCTGGATAGATCGGATTGCAAATAGGATAGTCGAGAGAGTAGATCTGCTTGGGATATATGGGACTCGCGGGTTTCAGGAGTGGTATTTTCCTGTCAAAATCCATGTTCTGGTCAGCATCATTTCGTCTCTAGCGTCAATCCGTATCTTACGTCTGATTTGGATAATTCCTCATTTAATTCCTGCACTTCAAACATCAGTCGGCGTAACTTCTGCAATGACGTTTCTTGTAACGCTAGTTCTTTGGGCAAGATTTCGTATTCGTCTGTTTCAAGAGCAGGAGGTCTTCGGACGTATGTACGGTACATAGCCTTTTTCCTTCGAGTAAGACGATCAGAGAAGTCTATTCACCGGCGTGTTAACTGAGGTTGTGGAAAAGAAAGATGACATTCGACTTTGTTTATCTCGTCATTACCGGTTCCAGTGGCATCTACTACACTATCTTGAAATTTCGCTGTTGCGTCCTTTACAGAAACGTTCGCCCGCACTACATTCTCGTTATCATCATCACTCGCCTAGAAAGCAATAGTGGCCAGCGGTTTCGGTCAGTTCGGAACTTTGCCTGCCTCTCTTATTACAACGTTGCACGCCGGTACCTGTTCATCGAACAATGTGTTCTGCAGACCCTCGGTAACGTCCGGTGTTTCGTACACATCTTGTTGGTCATCCTATGCATACAGCGAGTCTTTGTGAGCCTGTTACATGTCAGGACAGCCCCATCTCAGGGCATAAGTACGTACGATGTCTGGCAGGCCAGAGTACTTGGAACTCATCTTTTTGAAAAGGAGCAGAAGCTGCAAGCCCAAACCTTCAGTCGTCTGCACTTTATCAACGTGACTGTGCCCTAGGTCGGCATAGAAAGAGAGAGTCAATCCATTGCATAATGGATCGTGTTGCAATACACAACCGTACAAGATCCCTCATCTATACCTTACTAAGAGGATCTTTGCAATTAAGGTTGTACAGCATACGGTGGATAATCAGTGAAAGAAAGCGAATATAGCAATGGTTAGCAAAGCAAGAGATAGCTGCAGAAGCATAGATAATGGATCTTGAATCGTCGATCTTGACATGGTCACCATATATCATTATGTCGGAGCACTTGACGTTTTAATACTATTGAAACGGCTACATCTCCTGCTAAAACGCTCAGCATTTGGTGGTGAAGAAGACATGAAATAATTTTCCCTTTCTAATTGCAGGGTTTCTTTAAGTAACCAAGAACAAAGGTGAAATCGTAATACGTGACCATGACTACAATGCTACATCAATTGCCATAACAGCGAGTGCTGGACCCTTCTTGTATTTGCTTCGGTTTAATTGCTTTTTCCTTTAAGGGGCGAAAATAGAGCTATGAATCGATCAAGTAGGAGATAAAATTCTCTTGCTAAGCTGGATATTATAGTTTGGTTTCATCAATTTCGAAAGTTTAGCATCTGTGAAAGATGAACCCAGCCACACTAATCAACGATCTTTGCCATCCCCTTGATTTGCGTTGACTATTCATACATTGATTTGCCAAACCACTGCAGAAACGGCTATGGGTGATTTATACGCTTAGGATTCCACGACTCTTACATATCACTTAACTTTCGCACGCATGCCGAGCACATTTAGATTCTACAAGCATTCCCTCAGCTACCTTTTCACTTCGCGCAAAAGCTGCTTTTCTTTAAAAAAAATAACAAGCGTATTACTAGTTATGACAATAAACGCTTTTCTTCCCTATATGGCCATCATTCGACGGTATGTTTGCCATAGTGCCTTATATTGTTAGTATCGTAAACATCGATGTACTTCTTTTTCCGGTATTGCAGGTCACTGTGTATAACATTTGTCTTTCTGATTTGCTCCAACAAGACAACGCCGACTGTGGATACGTTCCCTAACCAGCGCTGCCGCACACCTTGCCGGGAATGGGGCAAACCGTTCGTGTTTATCAGTTGACATTGTTCCCATCCAGAACATGGGCGTAGTGTTCCTGGGTACACGACATACGCCATTCTCACTAAATTTTTCCCTGCAGCGATGGCGGCATATGTCGCATGCGCCGCAACTTTTGTTGACTAATTTCTGGATCATTGGACCTAAAATCATGCAGGTGATTTTTCGAGGTTTTGTACGGAAACCTTTGACACCAGCACGTTGGGAGGCTTAGGACGTAATGTCTCATTTGACAATCCTAGAGCCAAATTAAGCACAACATCAATCCCTACGATTTCTATGGCATTCAGTACGGCAGCTTATACCATGATTGCAGTTCGTAGGGTGCCTTGTAAGCGACGGATTTCGCGAAAGAAGAATCTACCCATTAAATCCTAGGCTGTCTGAAAAGCTAAACCTAAAAAGCCTTTTGATCGGTGTTGTTTTTGAGGATCCCTCTCTTTCTGATCAGAGTTGGTATGTAGTTGTTCTGTTCATATATCGTCACAAAAAGATATAGCTAGTGTTGTCTATATCAGCACCTAAATAAAGAATATCAGATGCAAACAAAAGCTATGCTTCTAGTACAACCAAAACAATATTCAATGCAATATACGCCAAGAAAAAAAGACGCTTACAGTTACCCGAGCAAGAGCAATATAAGTTTATGTTCGAAGTGGAAGAAGCATGCATTACGTAGAATATGTTAACGCCCACTTAGCAGCTTTTATGCATTACCATAGCATCTTAAAAAATGTAGTTATTAGCTATATTAGGATTCCATAGCATCGATACATAATTAGATAGTAGCATCTTAGGCAATATGACCCAAAACTATATGCGTATCAAAGGCTACAAACTTAAAGTACGTTAATGCAGGCCTAAGAATTTATAACACAGAAATACATGCAAAAAATATGGAGTTAAAATGCAAGATCTTGTGCGTAATTGAGACTACGGGAACGCAAGTTCCTGTTTTTTCCTACCGGTTACTGGTGAAATACCTTTTCTTTTTTCATACGGTGAAGGAAGCGTAATGGCAACCAATCTAACAATGACTGACCTCCGACTTCGATCAATAGCGGTTTGCCATAATGCGAAAGGTCATCTTCTAGAATCCTTCTGAGAATATCTGCAAGCTGTCAAATTGGCGCTAATATACTTCCTAATGCTAACTTTTTGTATGTTTCTGTGACACTTAACATGAATTTTTCTTTCTGCTGCACAGCGAACTGCATAGGGGTTCGTTTGACGTTTCCTTTGCGTTGTTCAGGCAATGGTACCGTACATATTTCCTTTATGAGACTATAACCGAACCCAACGATTATATAACAAACCGGTTCGAAAGAGATGAGTTGCCAGGAAATCACCACAAAAAAGCTCTTTATCTCCAAGCTCTCTTCTCTAATAACCTTTCATATATTCCGGAAATTCCAGCAAAGATCACTCAGCGTATCACTTACTATATTAAGAAGATGAAGATCGCAGTATTTGCTGTTTCGCTTGTATTGGCTCTTGGAGCAGCAAGTGCTGCTCCATCCAAAAATGTTATTACGGAAGACGATTATATTGGTATCCACTTTGGTGGTCGCATCGGAGATTCACCCGGATCCATGAATGGCCCACAAGGTCCATTGACTCAGAATCAGATAGATGCAATTTGCGGCCATTGTGGTCGGTGTGGCGAAAAAGCGGTAAACAATAAATGCTGCAGAGGAAATCTTCATGACGACGGCTTTTGCTGGTGCAGCAACACTGATGTAACCTGTCCTGGACGGGAAGTCTTGTCTGCTGACAAACATTGGTGCCTTGCTCCCATCCCTGGAAAGACGTGTGGTGGCCCAGGTCAAAAGCCTATTAATGGTGAATGTTGTCTGGGCGGAGCCAATCGGCAAGGCCTTTGTTATATGCAGCTACCTACAAGATCAAAAGACGAATTATATGAGATATGCAAGCTTGGTGGTGCTTGCGGTGAAAAGGCCGTTTACGGAAGGTGTACAAGAGGAAACCCTCATGATGATGGTCTTTGTTGGTGCCGTCAGGAAGGTGGTTCCTGCCCCTATGGCGAGGTGAAACGCGGCGGAGGGCGGGATTGGTGTGTTGCAGCGAAACCCGGAATCAACTGTGGCGGTACTGGTCAAGATCCCATCAATGGTGAATGTTGCGAAAACCGCGGTACAAACAATAACAAGAAATGCGTCGGCGGAATACTCCCACAGTGCAAGGATGATGTCGATTGCCCCAACTACTCGTACGTTTGCTGTCGTAGACGTTCAAACTTTTGCGCCAAATGGGAAGGTAGCTGGACCGAGACCTGTGGAAGTTAAACGGGGCAAAATGAAATGTTTTATCTATTAGCTTCGATTTCCACCTTAACTAATAAAGACAGAGTTTTTTAACATCAGTTCGTGTCCCTTGATCATCATTTCGGGCCATCGAGCAATTGGTTCTCTCATGGGCATAATTTCTGTTCAGAGTGACGCAAATATCAATTCAACAAAGATTAAGTTAGTAAAACCTTCCCTTCTGCATATTCGGTGCTTTTTGTATCAGCTATCTTCTTCAGTTCTATCATGCTAAGCCATCAAACTATCTAATGCTTGTCTACCAACGGTGTAATATGGTTATACCGATCTCTTTCAGCCCACGGCTCATTTCTTCATTCCTCTTCAAGTTTCGATCTTTCTTTCGTGGAGCGTACCGTTTCACGAACAGAGAGGGACCGAGGAGTAGGCAGGAAAAGCTGAGCGTACATCAATGTCTATGCCCTAAAGTGCAACCATCCATATTGGAAATGGCTAAATGGCCGCATAATAGTAACATCCGATGTTGTCGCTCCCTTGTTTTATCCAATGCTTATCCTGAAAGTCGCCTTGTACGTATCTCTTGTTAAATCGTTCGCGTATTTTCTGGAAGAGATGTTAACAAATGATAGATCCTGTTTAATAAAGTTACCTTGACCGAGAGTGGACTATGCCGTTCCATATCCTCCTGAATGCATGCTCAGGAACATATCACACTTTGTTTTCGTATTGAATCAACAAACTTAGCACTTCTTAAGATGGATATTACGGGTTTGTTTACGGCTTCATTCATTGTGGATTATGGAACAGTGGATAATGTAACCAAGAAAGAATTCTGCGTCATGGTTTTAGCATTTGCGTTGCGTAGCGTTCGATTTCATATCCAGAAGCTCATGGCTCGGGTCAGGTAAAGAGAAACGCGAAATGGCGAAGAGAACAACATCAGTAATTATTTTTCGACTTTTCTTCTTGTTGGCCTACTAGGTTTACTAATTGAACTACCTTGTCGAAAAAAAGGTAGCTTTAGCCTGGACACGGACACCAACCTGTTCCACGTGAATTTCGATAAAATCGAGAAGGCTGTCTGTGAGTTAACTCGCAATATCCTAATTTCTTCAATGAGATGGTGACAAGCAAGTGGTGCAAGACTTCGTGAAAAAATATGATGACGTTAGGCCCCACAACTAAATTACATTGGAACGCATCGATTTCGCAAGTGCACCAAACAATGCAGCTGTTGCCTGTGGCAAAGAATATCTAACATCATTATATTCCAGAGGAGCCTCTGTGGATATCGGAACCATTTATTCTATTGTCGAAGCATAATAGAAGAGCGTCAATTATCGTTTGATGTCAGTATCCTTTTCTCCGCATGTAGAGAAAGTGGGTCTATGTATGCCGCTATCGCTTTCTCCTCGGCCTTTGATTTTGTATATTTCTGATATTGTAGTTAAAACTGCTCTTCAAAAATATCCTTTGCCGGTAAACCGCAGATTATGAAGCATGTCTCTCCTCTATTGATCGAACTCATCTGTCAGCATCATTTTTGGCAATAGCGGGTAATGCTCCTTTTATTTTACTTGTCTGCAACAGCTGGGGCCAAGTAGAGGCTATTGAAGCGTAACCAATACATATCATTTGTTAAACTGTTGATGATAAACGTAGCTGTACACACACTTAACTTAATGACTCCAATATCACGTTATCAAAACTCCATTCAAGCGTATAGTATCTACAAAATGGCAGCGGACCATCAGAATACGAGCAGGACGGGGAAAATAGGTATAGGCCTGTTCACCGTATTCCTCCAGCAGCTCTTGCTCCCACTGTTTGGCTTCTTCCGACTTTTTTTTGTAGAATCCGTTGTTTAGCACTTCTATTTCCCTGACAGACTCCTCCACCTGGGCTGGTTCCTGTGGCTGCATTATACGAGACTGACAGGGGCCGAACCACCGGGTGTGGCCCGTTGTCTCGTTGAGTTCATTTAACTTATTGTATCCTTCGCTTTGTAATTGTACGCGCTCCACTTCGTTCATTTGTGTTAGCTTGTAAACAGTATCCACGCCGCTCTGCACAGAGAGGAATTTGAGGCCGTGATTGGGGTAATAAATGACGGGTATTTGATAGCCACCCCAGCCGTAATGCAGTTCAAGGGATATTAAACAAGGACAGCGGGGTGACAACCAACCATACACTTCGTCTTCGATCTCTTGTCCAGTCATGTTGAGATATTCTAGTTTTGTACGCACGATACCGTTACCCTTGTGGTTGCTACTTAATCCAATATTCTCCGCGGCCAAACTCAATTTTTTAATACCCTTCAGCTCGGTCAAGATAATATCCACTTCCAATCGAAAAGCGACTCTGTCCAGGGATAAGTTTGTCAAGGATTGACAGATTTTCAGCTGCGTCAAAACATCTTTGACAGGGATGTCCAGACCGCAACAGAAGTCGATATGTTTCAGAGTCTTTTGGAGGGTCTGAGTTAGTTCCAGAAACCAAAGCTTGTCCTGCTCTCCAAAACAGATTCCTTCGAGCGGTGCGCCGATCTCAACCAGGATATTGATCAGCGCACAGTAGACTTCATCGTTTAACATTGCAACCCTTTGGAGCTGATAGCAAGATCTAACTAGCAGCTTGGCTTCTATTGCCATATCCAGATTTTCCCGTCGGGAACAGGGAAGTTTGAGCGTCTCAAGCTTGGGATACTTTCGGCCAAAGTACTCTCCCCAGGACCGAGCCTCTGGCAGGGCACGCACGGAGAAGAGGCGGACGGTATCGCAAGGTTGGACATGTTCTGGTATTTCACCACCCGTCTGCAAGCATAGCGCTTCAAACTCTTTCAAGCGTGGGAAACAACTGTGGATGGTTTCCAGCTCTGAGAAATGTACAACTTTCGGTTGCCAATCGGCTGACGAGGAGAAATCCATTGTCAAGCGTTCTACGCAGGGAAACATCTCTGATGCGTTTGCGCACGCTTCCCATTCGTAGATGCTGATGGACAAGGTTATTAGTGAAAGGTTAATACGTGTTGTCGCAAGCAGCTGAAGCTGAAGCTTTGAACAGGAATAACATGAGGACAACACGCTGAGGTTCTCCCATATCTGCAGAAAGGGTAACCATGCCGCTTCCCCTCTGGCTGCCGTGGACCAATCTCCACAAAGAACCGCCATAAGATCGGTGAAGAGACCGCTCCTTGAGGTGAGATGCAGTTCATGCACAAAATGGAACAGTTTCTTATCGGAGGCTGTCGTCAACATGCTCTTGAAGAACTTGTCAAGCAATTCTGGGGAATCGATGGTTACGGACCGATATAATCTTGGAATCAATGCGGCATACCATGAACGACAAAGCCTGACGAGAATGCATAAGGTTCTGTTTGGCAGCCGATCACCAATGTTAACTATGACCTCGTTCGGTAAGTGGTTTGCTACATAGGAGGAGGATGGTGGTACAGGACGGGTCGGAGATGCGATGTTCGTTTTGGTTCTCATGGATAGCACTATTCGCTGTGGGTAGAATTTTGATCGCTCATTTTTATACTTTCTGTGCGAGATCACAGAGCGGACCAAAGGATTTTGTTCAAGCTGCGGCATACGTTACACACATACGCACTTTTAATTATTTTATTTGCAGATCATGTAGCTGGAACCATTTGTGATCATAGTAGAGGTATCTTATATGATCTATAGGATCGAATTGTGTCAAGCGGTAATATCCCACTTCATTTTTCAGCTCTTAGCTTACTTGAAGCTTCACAGTCTGAAAATGTATCAGTATTTGTTCGAGCACAGAGTCGGAAATCAAGGAAAAAATTGCCCTTCTGTTCCGTATTCGATGTGCTGCTGCGGATGGACCTATAGCTGGTCTTGTAAAGTTTTGGCACCCATCTTGCTTCAATTTATACGTTTATTCGATTACAGACCGTTTTCGGTCTAAGGTATTACGAAAGGCAAGAATATTAGACCATCAAGAGTAATGCAAGCTCATTTTTCACGATCCATTAATACACTGTTTATTTTATCTTGGCTTGTTTGGCGTATGTTCGACATTGACAATTATCTCTTACTTTTCTGTCTTGGAAGAAAGCCTACTTGTAATATCTTCTGTTCTCGAGTCATTGCTTCCTCTCCTTGAATCTGCTGCAGAGCACTGAAGATACTCCGACGGCAACCAATTGGCAAATTCTGTGTTTGCAGAATGGATGGATCGGTCAGTACTGACCTGCCAATTACAGTTCAAATCAGCAGCCTCCAACACAAAGGCCTTTTCTTCAACGCATCCATCATGCTGAACATGGCAGTTTTCAATGGTCAGTGACCGAAGCGGCAAGAACGTGGTACTCAAAAGAGAGCCAATGGGTGTTGAGAGGTTGCAACTAGGGTTCTGCAGAAAGAACTGAATAGCCGGAATCGAAGTCCGTTCACTATAAAGGAACTGAACAACAAAAGCTAGTCTTCCCTTGGGAATAATTAACGGAATTGTTAGCTAGAGCTAGCTTATTAAAAAAGCGTGACCAAGTTTCTAAAGCATTAACTGGTTTATACGATGCTAGTCCAATCGGTTACGTGTATACAGAAGTAAGATATGTGATGCTGAAAAGCAACCTTCAAATGGAGTTGACATTGCTGGGACAACTACCTGATATATAAACATGCCTATAGAAATTGGCGAATAACAAAGTGCTGCTCATTTCACCATCAGAATGAATCATTAGAGCACAAAACAAAGTTGGTCTCGGTTATTTTATAGATGAATAAAAATGACAAGCTAATTTTAACACGAACACTTTCCAAACTATGATCACCCATACTTCCTACAGAAAACACTCTTTTTTACCATATACTCCGCTACTTTCTACCAAAACCGTTCTTTGTACAGCCATCTTAATTTTCCTTTTCGTTTGTTTGCGCTTTTCCATTTATTTGGTTTTTGGTTCTGTTTAGTTCGGTTCGGTTTCAGCAAAGAACTGGGGAAGAACCGAACCGTGTGGAAGCCTAGTCGCAACTCGGACATTGAAATGTCGTTTACGCTTCGCAAGCTTGAGATGCGACAGAAAAGTAGTCGCAACTCGGACATTGAAATATCGTTCCCACTTCGCAAGCTTGAGATGCGACAGAAAAGTGGTCGCAACTCGGACATTGAAATATCGTTCCCACTTCGCAAGCTTGAGATGCGACAGAAAAGTGGTCGCAACTCGGACATTGAAATATCGTTCACCCTTCGCAAGCTTGAGATGCGACAGAAAAGTGGTCGCAACTCGGACATTGAAATATCGTTCACCCTTCGCAAGCTTGAGATGCGACAGAAAAGTGGTCGCAACTCGGACATTGAAATATCGTTCACCCTTCGCAAGCTTGAGATGCGACAGAAAAGTGGTCGCAACTCGGACATTGAAATATCGTTCACCCTTCGCAAGCTTGAGATGCGACAGAAAAGTGGTCGCAACTCGGACATTGAAATATCGTTCACCCTTCGCAAGCTTGAGATGCGACAGAAAAGTGGTCGCAACTCGGACATTGAAATATCGTTCACCCTTCGCAAGCTTGAGATGCGACAGAAAAGTGGTCGCAACTCGGACATTGAAATATCGTTCACCCTTCGCAAGCTTGAGATGCGACAGAAAAGTGGTCGCAACTCGGACATTGAAATATCGTTCACCCTTCGCAAGCTTGAGATGCGACAGAAAAGTGGTCGCAACTCGGACATTGAAATATCGTTCACCCTTCGCAAGCTTGAGATGCGACAGAAAAGTGGTCGCAACTCGGACATTGAAATATCGTTCACCCTTCGCAAGCTTGAGATGCGACAGAAAAGTGGTCGCAACTCGGACATTGAAATATCGTTCACCCTTCGCAAGCTTGAGATGCGACAGAAAAGTGGTCGCAACTCGGACATTGAAATATCGTTCACCCTTCGCAAGCTTGAGATGCGACAGAAAAGTGGTCGCAACTCGGACATTGAAATATCGTTCACCCTTCGCAAGCTTGAGATGCGACAGAAAAGTGGTCGCAACTCGGACATTGAAATATCGTTCACCCTTCGCAAGCTTGAGATGCGACAGAAAAGTGGTCGCAACTCGGACATTGAAATATCGTTCACCCTTCGCAAGCTTGAGATGCGACAGAAAAGTGGTCGCAACTCGGACATTGAAATATCGTTCACCCTTCGCAAGCTTGAGATGCGACAGAAAAGTGGTCGCAACTCGGACATTGAAATATCGTTCACCCTTCGCAAGCTTGAGATGCGACAGAAAAGTGGTCGCAACTCGGACATTGAAATATCGTTCACCCTTCGCAAGCTTGAGATGCGACAGAAAAGTGGTCGCAACTCGGACATTGAAATATCGTTCACCCTTCGCAAGCTTGAGATGCGACAGAAAAGTGGTCGCAACTCGGACATTGAAATATCGTTCACCCTTCGCAAGCTTGAGATGCGACAGAAAAGTGGTCGCAACTCGGACATTGAAATATCGTTCACCCTTCGCAAGCTTGAGATGCGACAGAAAAGTGGTCGCAACTCGGACATTGAAATATCGTTCACCCTTCGCAAGCTTGAGATGCGACAGAAAAGTGGTCGCAACTCGGACATTGAAATATCGTTCACCCTTCGCAAGCTTGAGATGCGACAGAAAAGTGGTCGCAACTCGGACATTGAAATATCGTTCACCCTTCGCAAGCTTGAGATGCGACAGAAAAGTGGTCGCAACTCGGACATTGAAATATCGTTCACCCTTCGCAAGCTTGAGATGCGACAGAAAAGTGGTCGCAACTCGGACATTGAAATATCGTTCACCCTTCGCAAGCTTGAGATGCGACAGAAAAGTGGTCGCAACTCGGACATTGAAATATCGTTCACCCTTCGCAAGCTTGAGATGCGACAGAAAAGTGGTCGCAACTCGGACATTGAAATATCGTTCACCCTTCGCAAGCTTGAGATGCGACAGAAAAGTGGTCGCAACTCGGACATTGAAATATCGTTCACCCTTCGCAAGCTTGAGATGCGACAGAAAAGTGGTCGCAACTCGGACATTGAAATATCGTTCACCCTTCGCAAGCTTGAGATGCGACAGAAAAGTGGTCGCAACTCGGACATTGAAATATCGTTCACCCTTCGCAAGCTTGAGATGCGACAGAAAAGTGGTCGCAACTCGGACATTGAAATATCGTTCACCCTTCGCAAGCTTGAGATGCGACAGAAAAGTGGTCGCAACTCGGACATTGAAATATCGTTCACCCTTCGCAAGCTTGAGATGCGACAGAAAAGTGGTCGCAACTCGGACATTGAAATATCGTTCACCCTTCGCAAGCTTGAGATGCGACAGAAAAGTGGTCGCAACTCGGACATTGAAATATCGTTCACCCTTCGCAAGCTTGAGATGCGACAGAAAAGTGGTCGCAACTCGGACATTGAAATATCGTTCACCCTTCGCAAGCTTGAGATGCGACAGAAAAGTGGTCGCAACTCGGACATTGAAATATCGTTCACGCTTCGCAAGCTTGAGATGCGACAGAAAAGTTGTCGCAACTCGGACATTGTAATGTCGTTCCCACTTCGCAAGCTTGAGATGCGGCAGAAAAGTAGTCGCAACTCGGACATTGAAATATCGTTTACGCTTCGCAAGCTTGAGATGCGACAAAAAAGTGGTCGCAACTCGGACATTGAAATGTCGTTCCCACTTCGCAAGCTTGAGATGCGACAGAAAAGTGGTCGCAACTCGGACATTGAAATGTCGTTCCCCCTTCGCAAGCTTGAGATGCGACAAAAAAATGGTCGCAACTCGGACATTGAAATGTCGTTCCCACTTCGCAAGCTTGAGATGCGACAGAAAAATGGTCGCAACTCGGACATTGAAATATCGTTCCCCCTTCGCAAGCTTGAGATGCGACAGAAAAATGGTCGCAACGAAGGCTTCAGCATAGAAAATGAAAGTAAACAACATAGAAGGGACTATGACTTAAAATAAAAGTATTATTGAACTTTTATATTATAAAGAAGGCTATTCCTAAACATACAACTGACAGTATACATATTTTTGAAGAAGCAATATTTGCAGACATGCTAATGGAAGAAGAGTGAAAAGAAGTATGTCTATTCTCTTCAAGAATAAAGCTTTTGCAGCTTTTGTCTGACATTTTCGGCAATCTTCTGATTCGCCTTGTGTAAACTGCTGCCGGCCAGCTGAGCAATACTACTCAAGTCGTGCTCTCTTGCAAACTTGAGGGCATCGATGTCAAGTCCTTCAGCAAGGCTTCTCTCCATAGCCCTGACGACCCCAGCAAATGGCTGCCATTGTTTTTCAGCTTCATTTGATGCTGCCTTATACACTGTCAAGTATACCTCAATGCTTGTTTTCGGAAAGCTTTTCTGAAGGAATCCAACCGCAAACTTTGACAAGAGCAAGGATGCAAGCTTCGCTGGAGAATTGGCGTTGCATCCATAGCCATCATTGTTAGGAGTGTCACACAAAGTAAATATAGTTGCCGGCATATGCCTTGTGTCGTTGAAGGCGTCCAGTGTAGCGCGCAGAAAGGCGTATGTTGAAATATGTTCAAAACCACTAGACAACTGTCGTAACCGTGATAAATTTCGTGACATAGTACTGATATTAGTTGCCATAGCAAGTTTGAATTTTTCGACAGCATCGGTACGCAAAAACAATGTGGCACTCTCTGATCTTATTGCTGACGTATCTTCATTTGTTTGCGGTCCAATGTTTATTGCAGAGCCATGAGAAGAAATTCTTGCCGAGCATGTTACAAGTAAGTTCATCGTATATGACCCAATGATCAGCTTTTTCCTATTTTTCTTGCCATCAGAGGTCAAAACAATGACGGAAGAGATCCCAGGATATCTCGAGGTTGCTGTGGGCAAGGTATCAACTGCTGATTCGGTGTGGCTATCCAACGATCCATAGCGAGAATAGAGTTCACATGTAAGAACTATCAAAGTGGTCTTATCGCTCACAAAGCACCCAGTGAAGAGTGTGGCAATTGAGGAAAAGGAATTTGGCTGGAGTCGGAAGTCTGTGTTGAGAAGATCAGCCAATGTTCCATCCATTTCCTGGTAAGGGCCCAGTTGTTCGAACAAACGTGGATATTTCGAGGATGCTACTTCCTTCGCCAAACTTTCCAACGAGACTGGTATTTTTTGCTTGGTCAGTGGTTGTAAAGGCGGGCATCCCTCATCCCACGGCTCAGGCAGCTGCAATGTCACTTTCAACGTTGCTGAACGCGTGTCATTGTCAAAATCCACATATTCGGTAAGTTTGTCAATCGTATTATTATGGCAAAGACTATATATATCTGGTGCAATTGTAAAATTTTTCGTTCTTGACAGTTGAATTTTTATTGGTTGGCAATCCATCATTGAAGCCATATGAAAGGCTTTCCTTTCATCTATTTGGAGCGCTTCTCTACAGCCTTTCTGAAAAGTAAATGGCTGGTGCTGCTTTTGACGTTTTTCTTGTTGCCTCAACCTATCTGCACACAACTTGCACATCTTTCTTTTGTTTCTGGAGGTGCATACCAACCGCTCCCCGCAAGAACTACACAAACTATCTGGCAAGGATGATATGGATTGACTTGTTTCCATGACAGTAACTCAAGTTCAGGTACGACTGTTCTGTGATCGGTCAAAATAAAACTGTTCAAAGTACTCTAGAATGTCGTCGATGATACAAAAAGAATTATATGGTGTACTTCAACAAAAAAAAAAGGTCCAAGGTAATTCAACTTGTAAATTGAGGAGAAATCAATCAAGAACGAAGAAAGGAGTGGTTTTTTTTGTGTATCCTTCCGGTGTTTTATGTCTTTTGAGTGCCTACAGATGACCCATCTTATTACTGTGCCGAAACAAGAGAAAGACGAATGCTCTCGCAAGTTCCGAGTTCAAACCTTTGAGTCACGGTTCCTTCGTCGTTTGCTCTCCTACTTTTTCTTTTTATTGCCAAAAACACACTTTTACTAGCTAGAGAACGGCTGCAAAAAGTATATATATTCTTGAATGTCAAAAAATCTTTAGAAAAAGTGCCGTTGGTTGGTGTAAGGAAAGCGGAGAACTCGTCTCACATGTTTGTGAAAAATTCGCAGCCTCTTATAAATTGTCATGGTTTTTGCAGCTTTCGACAGTAATGCTTTTTTTGCGTTTTTACTGCAGTTGTCTTAAGCTGACCTTCAGCTTCCAATTTCTCTTGCATGATGGCTGTGAAAAGCCAACCTGTGACAGCTGTCAGTAGCTTACAAATACTATAAATCTACGTTCAATCACATGTTGCGCACGCAAGAATTATGTGGAAGGAATTATGAAGCTCCCCTTAGCCAATTTAGATAATTGCCTTTTGTAGCGTTGTCACATATCTGGGTCATGTGAGGGAAAAACAACTTGACTATATTCCTCTTATTCAACTAACCTACAAGATCAGAGTAGACTTTCGCGGCTGCGCAGAGCCTACGGTCAATTGCGCAACCATCCATACCAAGGCGACTAGCCACATTCTGCTTCTCTAGTCATTTCATTTGACAGCTTCTCCCATCGATGTCTTTATATACAGAATTGTACCTTCCCAATCTTATTGAGCTATTGATAAACATCAGGTTTTTTTTTCTCTAGGTTCTCACACCAAAGTGTGGTTTGGTGGTAGGTATGGTGTATGTCCCCCTTTTTTTTCTCTTTCTTTGTTGATAGAATGACTTGTCTAATATACATAAAATGTTGGAATCGGATAGGCTTATGAATTGATGGAGTATTTGTAACTAAAAAGAAACAGAGATCAGCTTCCATTCAAAATTGACTCAACCAAGAGACGTACCCGCATTTTTTACAATTATAGAACACAGTTTGACCTTCATCAGCGGAACGCAGCTGCATTGTATGGTAGGCCATCTCGTCGTTACCACACTGTGGACATTTTTCTTTGATCTAGAAGAAGGCAGAAAGTAATACAGATTCATTGAGTACAGCGGACAAGTTTTCATATATGGAGCTTTTTTTTCCTTCTCTTTTTCTTCCGGGGGGGGGGTTATTAACGAAACATACCATGGCTTCTGCTTCTTTCTGTCTGCTTTGCTGGACAAGATGACGTTTTGCTTTCAAGGGAGACTGGAATGCACGTTCTGAAGATGTCGTCACCACTTTTGTTGCCTCATCGCCTACATTCGTTCAAAAGGTTCAGTATAACCCTGCTGCTTTACCGTCTTCTCCTTTTCTTGCCAGCATTACCTGCTGTCTTGTAGGCATGGCTGCACTGATTGCAGACCAAAATATCGTCATCGCCACTAGCCATATCCAGAAGATTGCCACATTCTGGACAAAATAGAAGGGAGCCAATGATGTTGGATGCCTCGGTCATGGTATTGTCGGGTTTCCTGCCAACCTGCAGAAAAAAAATCGAGACAGTTGCCCTTTCTATCCAGGACACGATTTACTGTCACGTAAAAGCCACATGTACTTGCTGCATTGTCCAAGTGCATTTCAGGCACCGATATGCAAAAGCTCAGAAGTTCAATACAACATGGAAGCAATGTATCCTTCTTGTTAAATCGTGCATTTCTGAGAAAAGTTGTTCATTGAATGTCAATTTCTTTTATTTGTGTGAAAAAATGTGGTCAATTTGGATGAAGGAAACAGTGATTGATTGATATATAATTAAGTTTTTACTTTGCTACAGAAAAGCGTAACTCCGTATGAGACATATGGGAATCCATTTCGTTTCTTTCACTTACCAAATTGCAGATCCCAGCTGCTGTAAATTTGGCGGCGCAACACACCAGCCACGTCCAAGCCTGGTGTGCCATACGTGATGGGTGCTAAGAAAAGGAACATAGCAAGCTGTAATCCAAGAATAACCAAAGCTGCAGTGTACGTCAACCACGAAGAACGTGCAGTCATATAGCTGTTAATCGGACGATAGGTTTGCCTTTCTGCACTTGCATTCCGTTGCAGATCGGATATAGGGCTATCGATGCCATCGATAAAAATATACTGGAACATCGCCGCCATAAGTAAGTAGTTGCAGGTCGCAGCGGGCAGGTAATGATGAAGGAATAAAGCACGACCCATGCCAAAAAATGGGATATAGTGGAATACGAACAATATCAAGAAAAAGCCGCCTGAATTTATGAGACGGGTTCGCACAGCTAAGAAATGATAATAAGTGCATGAGATTGACGTTTTTTGAAAGTATGTATGCAATAGCTTACGAGCATCAATAACATCGGTACCGCGTCTTCTGGATAAGACGTCTGCAAGCATCACAGCGGCGAAAATAGAGACACCTGCAAGAGAGAGGTACCAACCGACTACGTTTCCGGTCATATAGATTTGCTCACGAGTGCTGTCCTTCGACCAGTAGGAAATACCGCGGATCATGAAAGGCCAATTGATAGGGGTGGATTGGTAGGGGTGTGGTTTCGTAAGTCCTGCGTTATGGCTGATCATTCGTCCTTGAAGCTCCAAAAACTTGAATAAAAACGGCATTGTACGGATTTCTTTCTTCTTATTCATGTTGACTTCCGTTGCTAGATATATACCAACAAAGGAAATTGATAATCTGCTACGGGCGTGATTGTATTGTATTTACCGTTTACGCCTTGGATTTCGGTAGACACCCAATAATTGCTTTTTTCCATGACGTTCTTATTTCCGTTTACCTCTTGCTGTCCCAACGCCCATTCAGGAAGAGCTTGATCGTGGGTCCACAAGGCCACTTTAGTATCCATATGAAGCAAACGAACTGCTTTCATATGCGTTTGCCAGATATCTCCGTTGTTGTAATCATCCAAGAGCACTTGGAACAGAGTCTCATTATAACGTGTATCATGTGCCACGGTAGTAAATTCTTCATTTGTTGGCATTAATGGGGAAGCGACATCGTGAGTCAATAGTATGGTATCGGTGCCGATATGTTCCAGTTGAATGACATCTCCGTGAACGACTGCTACGCGTTCGCCTTCTGGAATTTCCTTTGTCGGTATGACGCGCCACCAAGTGTTCTCATCGATTTCGCCCACAGCTGTAACCTGTTGACCTTGACCAATCTATAAGTTTCATTTCCTAAAAAAGGCAAAATGATGGCCTACCTTGGCTGCTAATGCGACCATCATCATATCTTAAGGGGTAATTCATATTATGGGAGTGGAGATACATCTCAGTATCCTTATGCATCAGCGTGATATTGTCGTAGTAATGAATATCTTCGTAACTTCCGTTAGCTTTAATCCCAAGAAAGGCTATAGGATTTACCTAAGCTCTTCATTTTAATTTCGCTATTTCGCAAAGTCTCTTGGAATTGTGTGCTCATGAAGGTGTCACCGGGGCCAGAGTTAACAAGAATTGCGAAATGGATATAAAACCAGAAGAGATAGACCGCGATAGGTATAATGATAAGTGCCACTGCGCGAGCGTAGAAATGCCGCATGAAATGCGTCTACAGCGAGTGATCACACCCATATGTGAGTCGAGTCGGATCATATGGCGAATTACTTACTATGGTCAATCCACGTCTGATATCTAATAGTTCCCAAAGATCGACTAAAACAGAAATACCAATGGATAAAACGAGGAAAAGTCCCACCATCTTAACACTATTGCAAAGAACAGAAAACCAACTTTCAGTACGCTTTGTTGCTGATTTTGGTACTTTGACATACCTTAATGTCAGAGCCATCGTTACGCCCGTGGCAAGAAGCCAGAACCACCAAGAACCAGAAAATTCCCTGCAAGCAATGAGTATTTGCCCTTTTCTCTGCCGCAGTGCCAATAAGTTATGACTTACTGATGTCTTGTCTTTCGAAATCTGACATAACTATAGATAGTGCAAAGCATAAAAAAGATAAGCATGCTATCCAGCATAATCAGACGATGTTGCGCGACAACCGAGTTATCTTTTGATGGGTATGAGTTTTCTCTGATGGAAGCACACGAGTTCATTTTCCATACCTAGTGAATACATGCAGGCTGCGAGTGCACAGACGATAACCGAGTATCCGGATTCCTTGAGAATGGAGTAGATAAGGGCGACACTCAATACATTGAGCGTGGCGGGCAAAGTGCGAAGGCCAACATAGGGCACGTTGTTTTCGATATAGTCATTACCAATCTCTGCAAAGTCGAAATGCCCATCATATCCAATCATATATCCAACCGCTGCTATCATCATTTTTGCCAAAGGTGGATGAACATCAAAGAAATACGTTCTTTGCAAGTAATAGCCAGCAAACTTTCCAAAATGAACCTCGTCAAAGCTAGTGTACATAAGGGTTAAGTCGGGGACATTCCTTCTATTTTACATTTCAAAGACCCACGTACACTACTTCTGCTGGATACCAGATACAGTAGAATGTTGTGACAAACGCCAGAATGGTGACAGCTACTAGAGCAAGTTTATGCTTGCCCTCTGACGGACGAGATGCTGACCATTGTCGCGTCTAATTTTTAAAATGACGAATTGGTTCAAAAAGTTCTTTGGAGTTCATTCCTTTTTTAGCCGAGTCAACCTTTTTCACTTCGTCTTTATCAACATCGCAAAGAATGTTTGGTTGTTCGTCGTTGTTTGTACGCCGATGTCTTAATGTAGGGTCAGACATTGCGTTGAAGAGCAATCAGTACGGCAAGATGTGGCGTGATGGTGTTTTTGCGCGGAAGGGAAGAATAAAAAGGAAAATTGGAACGCGTTGGCTCGTGCCAAAACTCTAGTATCAGCACACAAGAACGGATATGGGCATATTGGGTTCACCTTGTCCAATCATGGCTCGTCATCCGTGTCTGGGCTCCATGTACTAGTAAAACACAGTTTGTTACAGTAACAATGCGTGCTAATGACGACTACAACTCATATTCAGTGCTTTTAATGTCCATCCAAAAGAAAAGAAAGGTGCGGATGGAGGAGAGTGAAAAAAAAAAAGGTAAAACTGAACCGTTCACCTGCTTGCTTTTCTTACTGCAGAATGATAAAAAAAAGTACCTGTCACCTCACCTTTAATTACCTACATGCTTATTGTCATATTCACATGATTGGATTACGTTTGGATTAAAGGACAAAGTTCATTTAACATGCTGTGCACGCGCCGACTAGTTCCAAGCCATTGTTATGGTGAAACCTAATGTAGGCTAGAACATGGGAGACGACATAAGGAGATAGAGTACGGAAGGAACGGAGATGGCACGTTGATGTTTAATTTAACGCCTATGGGTCTCTGAGAGATTTCAAGGAGGAGACAGGGAGTAATAGAATTTATGATCGCTCATTCTCTGCACGAGAAAGTTGAGGTAACGAAGTAGCACATAGTTTTGGTGGTGAAATTAGCTGCTTCGGCTAACCAGGCTAACAACTGACTCATTTCAATGACTCTTGCTTCTCGCATGCATGCCTTGTTAAATATCAGTCAGTGCATGGTTCTTCTCCTATAGAAAAAAGGTTTCCTTCTATAAACTTATTGTAGGTCGTTGTCTTGACTGAGTTTGCGGCAGTGACGGTCTCCCTATTTGGATAGAATAAAGTTTCCCGACCATCTTTTTATGTTTTATTCTTTAAGAACGACATGTGAACCATAGTGTTTTGTCATAAATCTATACTTCAACCGTCCATGAGAAAAAAAAGATGAGTTTGGGTTATGTGATCAAATAAACCATGCAGCAGTGATTGATTAAATTGTGTTATATATGAGGCGGTGAAACTGTTGGCACGGGGTTTAGAATAACACTTTGTCTGACATTTGCGTACATGCTGAGAATTACCAATGACAATCGGAACTAAGAATATTAGGAAGAAATAGGAAAAGGGAACTGAAGTGAAACAGGAAGTGGCAAATAGAATGTGCTATGAAAGGAGACAAACTTACAAGGCATTTCATCTTTTAATTTTATTGCTTGGGGAAGCATATACGTTTAACATTTCGTAAGGTTATTGTTGTCCAGGCAATGGCTAATGAATTGCAGGTCTATCTATTTTCACGTCCTCTTACATAGAGCCCTCCTCACAGGAAAGAAATATAAACTTTTCTTTGTTTCTTTGTTTGGACAATGAAAAAGAAAAAAAGAGAATAAGGGTAAGGTCAATGTAGGGAATAGATAAGATGATTTATAGCTAATTTCCAGCCAACGATTGTATATAACCGTGGTGAACGTGGTTCGTTTCCAGGTTCACCTGCCGTTTTGTTGCACAGTAACTCATTGGATTTTTTTTATTCTTTTTTGTTTCTTTCCTTTTTCCTTCCTCTCCCTCCCCCTTTCCCTCTGTTCATGTCACCTCATTCTGCTGAACCACAAACCTCTATCGGAGACCCTAGTTCACCTGTAATGCACCCTGTCAAGTCTGAGCCTTTGTCTCCACCTGCACTAAGACTGGCTTCAGCGGAACGACATGAGAATCCGATGGCACTGGATAAGGTTCTATCGAGTAACGGCGCTGGTAGCCCTCATGTTTTACGATCCGGGTAAAATAATGGACAAAGAAGATGGGACGTTTTGGAACTGAATGTTTTGCTTGTTTGTTTTAAAGATCGGCTGAACATCCTAATAAGCGACAAAAACTCCCTCTTTTGCCAAAACCTTCGCACACGGTGAGCTCCCAGTCGCTGTTACCAACGCCACCGTCGAGTCTTCTTGCTAAGCGACTGGGAACAAAGCAAGGGAAACATACGCGTAATTTGACTATCTTTGCTCCTTCCTATACCGAACAACATCACTTGGGCATTCGATCGGCACCGCTTAACTCGAATTTCAATAAGCAGCCCTCTACATCGACCTACCCACATCCGTTATCAAAGGCACCTCTTGCGCCATTGATATCGCCTTCTTCTTCACCGCGAAAACAAGAGTTCGCTATCCCACCCATTGTACCATCACAACAACATCAACGTCCTTGCCGGCCTGCCACGGCTGTTCCAACCTTACCTCCGAAAACACCCACGACTACTTCCTTTGGTGCATTGCAACGACAACAGTTCTTACAGCCCTTTGACCATCTTTTCGATACGATCGAAACCACTCGAACGCTCAAAACCACTTTGGATGACCAGATCCGACGATCCTCCTCATTAATACAAACATTACAGGCCTCTTCTACAACCATTGAAGGGCTAGTACGTAATCAAATTAAGGAAGCGATGGATGGGTTTGAAGATACTCTGGAGAGCGTGTTTAAACGCATTGAAGCGTTAGAGGTAGCTATGGGTAAATCACCTCCCAAGAAGTCTGCTTCCAAGCCAACAACGACAAGCACAACCACAGGCGCTACTAGCACCACCAATGGTCTCAGAAGTCCACCCACAATTGTACGTTCTCAGAACGACATAGCTCCACAAGAATATCAATCCATGTTAAATACATTACGCGAACGGTTGGATCGCCTAGAAAGTCAACTGGACGCATAAAAAGCCATCCAATAAACAACTACAAAATAATGGAAGGATGAAACCGTTGGTTGAACATGGTTTTTTGATTCTCAGATGGTCGTGTGAATTGAAACAACTTTTGGTTTTCTGCTTTTGGTTTCACTGTATGCGAATTGGCATCATGCTTTAAAGGTGAGCTGTTTAGGAAACGAATCGTTTCTTCTCTTCTTTGTTTTCACAATACGTGCACACATGGATCAGCCACGAAAGTATCACGTCAGTGTTGAAGAGTGTCCAGATGATGAGGACAAGCAACAACGTTTATCGACCGAACCACCTTATGACTTGGATACCTACATGATTACATATAATGCACCGTCGGATTACAATCCACATTGGGTATATATAAATTATCTAATATTGTCCTATTACTGTTCTAGTCTTGAACATGTGTGTGTATGGGGTGCGAACAAGCAATAACAAGTACAATAGGACTATGTAGATGCTCTCGAAGAACGGGCTCGAAGAGAGAAAATGACGGATACGACGGCCTATGAGAATGCAACCAAGATGGCCAAAATTGTGAAAGAATATCAACAGAGATCACATTAGTCTCTTTCTCCCCTTTGTTTTCCCTTTTGTATTTTTTCTTTTCTCAATCTATGTAAATATGCGATTGTCAAAACCATGTCGTAAGGCATTAAAAAAAAAAGAAAAAAAGAAACGATATACGTTGTCTCGAAAAATCATAATCTACAAGCGTTTGCAAATATACCTTCAAGCCTTACAAAACAGCCACGAGACTTTATAAGACGATTAATAGTGTGTCGTATAAAGAAGCCGGCTTATTTGATTTCGGAATTCGGGACCTAAGGCAAGTCAGTCAATCACACAGTTTCGATGCAATGAGTACCTTTCTCGTTGCACTGACTGTACTAAAGCTGAGTTTTGCCCACCTGCTTGTCTTTATGCTGGATGTGCTATTAATTTGCTTGTGTCAAATAGCATATGCAATCTGTTCAGCTTATTTGGCAAAGATTTACGAAAGAATTGTACAAAGGATACCCTGCGAAGACGAGTTAACGGGTGTTGAGCTCCCAAACTATCCGAAACGGCAGAAATGGGATTCGTCCAGTATGCCACAGAAAATGCAGCGCGCCTTAAAAAGTTGGTCAACGTTTAAAGCCACTTTTATTAAGATGGGTACCCATTGGATGCAAGGCAGATCGAGCTAAAGTAAAGTGTCAGAGAGGTGACTTGGCCTGGAATGGTCAGTTAGTGTAGTAAAGTGTTCATTCATCATAAGAATGAGATATGGTTTATGGAAGCGTTTACCATCTGTGGGATAGACAAGACTGACGATAGTATATAATATCTAAAGGAAGAGATGTGATGGGAGGCTAAAATAAGATGATGCTGTTATGCATCATCAATCTGGCCATCTGCGGTTGGATGCTCCCACGTTTCATATCGTTATATAGCAAAACTGAAAACTTTAATCAATCAGAACCAAATGTACGGCTTTCTATAATGACAGTGACGCACTTATATATGGGCATAAAGTACAACGTTTCACAACCTCTTACGCCACACGGCAGGCTACATATTCCTTATTTACACTTAATTGCTTGTTTACCTTTTTACTTTTCTTCCTTTCCTTCTTCCTCTTTTCCCTCTCTCTCTCTCTTCTCTTTTGTTCTTTTCTATTGTTCGCTTTTGTACTAGCCATGGATCTCGAACATGAATCACAGTTTGCAGATAGTTGCGACAGTCTCATCACTCGTAACGTGTTGAATTTCATCTCTTGATCACTTAACACAAACAAAAATTGATGAATGTCTTTCTTTTTCCGTTTCTCTCTTATGCAAAAGGCGTTGTAACGAATCTATATTCCTTTGACAACACAAAACAGAAACGTATATTTGATTATTACTATTTTCCAAATGCATCCTTTGTATCACCCTTATTACGAACTTATGAAGTTCACAATATCCGAAAGTAAGTGATTGTCCTGTTCAGGAACTTTAGATCATTCCCACTTTTCCCTAACTTGCTTGTTTTGCTACTCAATGGTCAACAGTGTATTTTTAATATGGAAGGCGTTAAATAAGGAACCACCAACCATCCAAAACGTTTGTTTCGATGGCCATACCTGTGTGGCCTATATTATCCAACACTTACAACCACGGATCTTTCCATGGGTACAATTAGACCTTCCAGTGATGGTCACACTGCAGTTCACGGAAACACATCTTCATAGTGGTTTATTAAAAATATCTCATCATGAAGAAAATTGGACAGTAGAAGGTAAAAAGAAAGAACGAGAGAAAAAAAAAAGGAGGAAAAGGAATGGGTCCTTTGGCGTCGACGAACAGACACACGATTTCTTTACCACTTTACCTTTTTTTTTTTTTGCTGCAGGTTTGATCCAAACCATCCCTATTGTACGGTATTGGTACGATCATGTGTTACGTACCGTGATGGGCAAGGCATTGTCTACTACAGGCGAGGTGATATACACAGCAGCAGCCACGGCAGAGGTGTTGGTCTCACGAAACCAGGAAATTGAAAATGCTCGTAAACAATTAGCACATGAAAATGCAAAACGATTGAAAGACAAAGCGAGCCGGGAATCATTCACAGATCCTTGTGCCAAACTTCATCCAATAAAGAGGGTAGCATAAATCAAAGATCGAAAGCTTTTCTCTTGCGAAACAACGCAGAGGGTATCTTGGAACCAGAATGGATGAATTCCCTTGCTTTGTTACGACTTGCATACTTTTTGATGTATGGAAAACAATGGGAAGGGGAAATGAAATTCATCATTTGCCCCAAAAATTTTTTTATTCACCCATGACGTCAATTTAAGGACCTAGGTGCACCATAGCATAGAATAGCACCATGGTAGTTTAGCAACGACGGTAGTGAGGTGGCTTCTCCTGGCATTGGGTCCACAATTTATTTAACTTTTTTGACAGGCATGTTGGAAAAGACATCGAAACGGAAACAGCTTTCCACAAGTCTCCATGGCAACCAAGGACAACGAGTTGCCTGCAATGAAAAAGAAAAGGAAGATTAAAAGAAAATAAACACAGAAGTTAGTAGCTTGACTTCTTGACCTGTTAATTTAACAGAAAGACAGTGAATCCATGTAGGTTAGTAGGGCCTTGCTATGTGCTGAAAGTTGTTTCGGTCAAAAGAAAAAGAAGGATCGTGATAAGTGTGTCTGTCAGACACGGCACCGTATAAAGTCTAGATTATTTGTTTGCATATGAATTCATTAAGGCATGGACTGTATCTGTTCATCAGGGTTGTCATAGGCTTAAGAGTGTCCTATGCGGCGACCGAATTTTCATCGGGGAGAAGACCAAGTTTGCCCCGAGGGAGTTCGGTTAAACTACAGCATTACTTTGTCCGCCAGCCGAAAAAAGTAGGATAGAAAAAAAAGGAAAGGCACCTCCTTAGTTTTTCGTTCTTTTTACTTTTCTTGCATCGCATTATGGATCTGTTTAGCATAGTATGGCAGTTCATGTGCATGTGGGCTGTTATCTATGCAACAGTCTTTATACTCAAACACTATACTCATACCAGGGTGTGATTCTTTTCCAATGCCTTTTCTTTTTTTTTGCTTTGTCGTTTTGACATGCATGGGACCTATTTTTTTTTTCTGTAGAAAGTGAAACATCGCGTGTCCTCACCGCAGTCCATTAGCTTGTTACCGACGTTTTCAGCCGAAGATACCGAAACAGAAGAGGAATTACACGAGGACGTACGGCCGATCGAGCAAGATCAGTGGCATATCAAGCTATTTCATGTCCGATATACAACGCAACGATGCAATCAATTATTCAATAAAATGACAAAGGCAGCTCCTCGTTTTTGGCAGATTTGGTTTACACTTGGTGCCCTGGCAGCGGTCTTTATCATGGTGGCCGGTGTCATTGTGATCAGCATGGCTGCGTTGAAGATTTTAGCCTCTATACGTCATATATTAAATCCACCGATATCGCATCAAAGAGTGAAACGATCCATGGATGAAGAAGATGATCAAGTGTTCCTGCCTATGGTAAAGAAAAAAGCCTACTTAGGGCCTTTTTTTTTGCAGCTGACAAGCAAGCGGGTTTCTCCCCTTATTTTGTATAGATTCCAGGTGTGACCTTACCTATGTCCCACCTTGGTTATTACTTGATGGCCTTGTTAATATGCGGTGTCTTCCATGAAGCAGGTCATGCCATTGCCTCTTTCAGGTGAGTGGATGTCTTTGATTTCACGGAAGTAATTTGAAAGAAACGTTTGAATGATGACAATATATTTCACTTCTATTAGCGAACGCGTCCCCATCCAGAGCTCTGGTGTTTTTATGTACTACCTTTACCCTGGTGCCTTTGTGAATATCCCTGATCAACAATTGCAAATACTTTCTCCGTTTAAGCAGCTCAAGATCGTCTGTGCCGGTGTTTGGCATAACCTTATCCTGTATTTAATCACCATGATGTTCCTTTCCGGAGGCTTACAGGCCGTCCTCCTTCTCTGTGGCTGGCAATCGTTACAAGCATCAGGCGGTGTGAGCGTAGTCAATGTCCGTGATGGCTCGCCTTTGGCAGTGCATTTACCGACATCCACTGTGATTTACCAGCTGGATGATGTCCGTTTGGAAAATAACCTGATTGATTGGAACGACTTTCTGTTAAATCAACATGGTCGAAACCGGCCTTCTCAAGGATTTTGTGCAGCGATCCCACAAGAGGAAGGAGCCTCTAGTGACAGTTAGTTTTTTGCAAAGCAAAGATGTTTAATATGCTTGTATATTGATATGGTTACATTGTATTAGATCTTGACTGCTGCCAAATTAACGAAGACCATCCATTTGGACAGGCAGAAAATGCATCCATTTCCTGCTTTGAAGACTTTGCGTCGATGCACACCGGCAAGGTACAATCTGAAGCGCAGAGGGAGAAAAGGAGCTTGGTCTATATATATGTATTGACTTGAGCCTTTTCCACTATAGAATCCAGAGCTTTTGAGTTGCCTAGCAACGCTTGAGGTCTTAGCCACCCCTGATGCCAAGCGATGCACTTCGGATAGCGAGTGTGGTACCATGCGATGCGTCACTCCTTATACACCGGCAATAGAGGGTCAGATGGTACGCATCTATGCTACTTTACCGCCGTGGCAAGGTGTGGACAATGAAAGGGACAAAGTGTTCTTGTTCGAAGGCGAACTGGTTGATATTTGGGAAAGTGGTAAGTGGGACCATCGGAACAATGGTTGCAGGTCGATTCAAGGATGGGTTGATTAATCTTTGTGTGTGTGTAGTCAAAGTCAGTATCTTACGTCCTCGTTTCTGGATCTTACCGGCCTCTATTCCTCATATCTGTGAACTTGTGTTAAGGTAACGAAAAGAAGAAAACTTTCTCTGTATTTCAGATCTTTAACCTAACGCATAACAAACAAAAAATAGATATACCTCTTCATTTACATTGGCATTAGCATTGCTTAATATTTTGCCTGCGTTTAAACTGGACGGGGAGTACGCATTGGGTCAATTGTTGGCCCTTCTCCTGCATTCCAATCAAGGACCTGTGACTACTCGTGCGGTTGAAACGCAAAGATACACTCGACGACTACGTGCCATCATTGTCAAGGTAGCTTCCACAGTAGTAGGGTTTGTCATTGTTGGAAGCATTGTCCTAGGCTTATTTGGCAATCACCGAGGAGGAAGTTACTGATAATATATTCCCCCTATTTTCCTCTTTTTGTATATATATACGTATATTCTATCCCATTACAGCTTAGCCAATCAATAGACAATCTACAGAAAGATACGGCATCCTAATCCGAGACAAAGCAAATCGAATAAAGCGAAACCAAATTTTCTTTTTGTCTCGCATTGCGTCAATGATCCAATTTTTTTTTCCCTTTCCCCAATTCTTTTTGTTTTTTATTAGCAATTACAGTCTAACTTTCTATGGCTGGACACACCGATTCACATCCTTTTAGTTCACAACCTTTGGTTTCGGAGGAGTATCAATTGTTGTTGAATGAACTGAACCGACAGGTCTATCAGAGGCAGCCTGACGACATTCTGCAATTTTGTGCCAATTTCTTTATGAGTAAATTAGAAGAAGAACGGATGTTGGCTCGTAAAAGGCCCTCCTTTGATCATCCTTTACAACCAGGCAAGTTGCAACGTGTCATTTTCTAGATGAATCTTATCAAAAAAAGAAAAGCAGCTGGCGGCATAGGCATGGCATTCCCGCAGGAAGGTGTTCATTTTGGACATGGGGAAGAAGAACAAGAAGACGTCGGCCAAGAAGAGGACGACGAGGCGGCTGAGGCACGCGATACCGTGTCCGATGATATGCCGTCGCTTCTTTCTGTGCCATCGCATCGGGGACGACGTACATCGGTGAGCGCTGAGTCTATTCAGCCATCGCATACGGAGTATGTCAAGAAAGTGATTCCGAAATCAGAACAACAATGTGAGCGAATCCGAGCGGCCATTGAAAACAACTTTTTGTTTAAGAATCTGGATGAGGAGCAATACCAAGACGTGGTGCATGCCATGGAGGAGAAGCGTGTGCCCAAGAACACCCGTGTGATTGAGCAGGGTGATGTGGGCGATTACTTTTATATCGTCGAATCCGGGACGCTGGATTGCTTTGTCGGCGACCAAAAAGTGACGGAGTACAGTAGCGGCGGCAGTTTTGGCGAGCTTGCCTTGATGTACAATGCGCCTCGGGCGGCGACGATTGTCACCACTTCGGAAGCTGTGCTGTGGGCTCTGGATCGAGTGACGTTCCGATCGATCCTGATGGAAAATACGGCCAGAAAGCGACGCATGTATGAACAGTTCTTGGAAGAAGTGCCCATCCTTAAACCCTTGGATACCTATGGACGACATAAGATCGCGGATGCATTGGAATCGGTTCAATTTGAGGACCAAGAGGTGGTGATCCGAGAAGGGGATGTGGGAGAGAATTTTTATTTAATTGAAAGTGGGAATGTGGTGTTCTATAAGACGATGCCCGATGGGACGCAAAAAGAAGTTAATCGAGGCTCAAAAGGCGATTACTTTGGAGGTAAAAGAAAACGAGCATGATCGAGATATGCCCAACAGTTTGCTTAACGTTCAAATGTCCTTTTTAGAATTGGCTTTGTTGAATGATAGTCCCCGTGCTGCTACAGTCGTAGCACAGGGTCGGCTAAAGTGTGTCACGCTTGGCAAGAAGGCATTTACACGACTATTAGGTCCTTTAATGGACATGAAGAAGACATAGCATTGAAAAACAAAATACAACCGGTCCCTATTGCTCTATATATATTATCTAAAATATATTGGGATCTACATAACATTCTTTATGTCTTCACCAAACCCATACCCCGTTTTTTACTTGATCTGTAAGAGGGAAACAGTACGTGTTCTGTTCTGTGTCGTTCTGAGATTCAATCATAAGAGGAACGAAAACAAAGCTATGTGCTTTTCGAACCTTATCCTGTGCCTTCCCTATTTAGTGGAAAAAGAAAACGAAGTAGTATGGATCTCGTACCCGATATTTTCTTCGAAAAGGTTGACATGGCGAAGTTGTACGCATTAGACATGACTGACATGGCTTGAAAACTATTAGCAAGAAGGCAATCTGTGTGCTCAGCATGCAATCAAGTAAGTTGTTTAGGCAGCGTCCCCCGTGGTGTGTCATGAGCCATGGCAATATGTAACATCTTGTTTTGTATTCTCATCTTCAACAGCGCTTTATTACAAGGTAGAACAAAATAGGAAAAGTGGGTTTATTTCGATTTTCATGCTTATCTCGAATCCAATGGTTGCTATAGCCCATTATTTTACGGCGCCCGACCTGGCAGAAATTGGACAACAACTGGATCATCAGGAACAATTAATTGCTGGACAAGCTTCGGGAAAAAATTATGATGATACAGGTTATTTTTCGATCCAGGTAAAGAAAGAGCAAAAACGAGGAAGAAAAAAAAGAAGAGAGAGAGATAGTGAGAGAGAACATTTTTCATGTCGGGGTGGATTTCAACTAGGTGATACAACATGCATTGGCCATCTGGAACCTTGAACTATTACCACGCCAATCAAGTGAAGCAATACAAGCACGCGAATCGCCAGAGTAAGGGATAATAAAGGAAGTTGCAAAAGAGAAGGTGATGATAATTGAGGAGAATAGAACTGAGATAGCCTATATCTGCCATTTAGATCAACATTGGTACGGAAAGCATACTAGCTGAAGTCATTTGGTTTGGAGTGCGTTTCTCACGGAAAAGTTGCGTTTTTCTACGCTAGGTTTACCTTGCGTCGATTCGGGGAACGGCGATGGTACAATCTCGATTCAACTCAAACAGCTCCTACCTTTATAACAGATACGTATCTCGGCTTACTGTTGCAGCACATTGAGCAACAAGGCAAGTTACTCTCTCTCTTTCTCTCTGTGTGGTGCTTTTGTGCATGAGCAGATGGGAATTTCTCGTCGGTTTTTTTTGGAGGGGGAAAGAAAGAGAAGAATAAGCCTAACAATAACCCTGATGACAGGTTACTCTGTGTTCGTTGTACGTGGTTCTCTTCCGAAATCAGTAGCTGATCGACGTGTGTTACAATTGCCCATGCCAGGCGTCTCGGAACAAAAAGAGCAGACAACAGCCGCTTTTTCTGGACGAGGATATTCGCTTACGGGTAACAATGAAGAGGCTGTGGATAAGAATGGCGAGGAAGAAGACGAGGAAATACAGCTGGCCAAAGCGATCGAAGCCAGTTTACAAGAGTCACGGCCAAATGATATGGAAGAAATGCGAAGAAAACGTCTTGCAAGATTTGGCGGTTAGCCAAATGGGATCTGTTTGCATGCACATTTTGGACAACAAACAAGGGAATAAAATCATATGTATAGCACGTATTGCTGGATGGCTACAAGCAAAAGCTAGTTTGCTAGGATTCCTTCCATGGATTATGATATCCCGGCTATCGTCCTCTTTTCCGATCAATTTACGGTCCAATACACCTGATCCATTTTTCCCTCTGAAATAAAGATATGGTGTTCTCATACAAACCTGCGTTTAAGTCCGTTACATCGTTGTCAACCCATTTAACCTTTGAAAAACCGTTTTTTTTCCTTTTTTACTTAAGACTTTTTTTCTCTGTTTCATTCAATAAATTTAAATTTCAACAAAAAGAAAGACGATAATAGCATCCCGTCATTTTTATCACATTTCTGATTTGGTTTGAATAAAAGTGATCTTGTATTCATCATATCTTATCTGTTGCATTTACGGAGGAGGGTATGTGGCGCACCGTAACTCAGCAAATATTTCTTTTTTAGTTGAAGAATCTTCTGTTGGGTGAGTGACCAAACAAGGTAGCACGCAACTTGGGCAACATCTAAAGTACACAAAATCCATCAGATATCCGTATTGTCCAATAGCTTGCTTCTTAAAGACAAACCTCTTCTTTCACAGTCTCCAATCGTGCTTCAAGCGTGTTATCCACACGGATCTTTCCTTGAAGACCTGTAACAACGACACCACCAGCACTGAAGATAAAAGCGAAGAAATAAGCAACTCTCGATCCATTTCGGTATTTCAAAAACTCGTTTGCTTACTTTGAAGCAGGCAAGTATTCTTCGCTGACGGAAATAGTGATTGATTGCTGGGTTTTTTCAATGTAGGCTTGTGCAGCTCGTTCAGCGGCAAATCGAACCATCTCGCTATCAGCCTCGCGGCACTGAACTTCCACCTCGGGCTCCATCAGAGCATAGACACCCTGCAACACCAGGTTTTCCAATAGTGTAGCATACTGTTCCTCATCGTTCGACAAGTTGTGGACACGTGCTCTAGCTTCCTCGAATAGATTCTCAAGCACAGCTTGACGTTCCTGAAGTGTTCTCAGACGCGCTTTGTTGATATGGTTGGACTGGGCACTAAACGTAGATACGGATATGGGGTCAGGTTAAAAAGGAAAAAAAAAAGGCTAAAATAAAACAAGGAAAAGGCCAAAGGATCTATTTGAGAGTCTATGCAACTCACATTCTTTTCTGCACTTCCGCTTGTTTCAACTTGCGTTCAAACACAGCTTCGATGTTTAAAGATTCCTGGCGAACGATTTTTGCCTAAATTTATGGAGCATCATTTAGCACCGTTCGTTTCCATTTCTTAAGGGATATCACTAGCTCACCTTTTCGATATTGAATTCCTCATCAGCCTATAGAGATCGTATAAAACGCTATTTGTTAGTTTATGTGTTTCACAATAACTGCTCTCTCCTGTCAGATATTTTTCCAACTTGCCTTGACTCGGATTTCTCTTGCCTTCTCCAGAGCCTCCTGCCTGATGAAAGAAACCTATCGACAACCCAGCGAAGAAAATAAATAAAGTCTGCTCCTTCCTATGTTTATTCGTGATAACGAACCATTTTCTTCATCTCGTTAAACACCTCATCGTCATTCAAAGGTCTCACGGTCGTCATGATGGGCAATCTGTAGTAAGTTTTCTTTAATAAAAGAGACGGTAAACGCGCGTTGCTCAAAAAAGAAACAAAAAAGACTCGGGGTAGGATACGGATATCCCTTATTCTTCATACGTACAATTTTTAGGCTTCTCTGCAGTGGAAAAGACCGAAGTAGGGGCAAACGCAGACGTTTCGAAAAGGCAGACACTTATTTGCACCCCTTCATATGACGTAATCGACACAGATTGTTGTGCCCTAAAAACCTGACCGAGTGTCCTATACATTAGGTGATGCAAAAACCCAGACAGTCTCTCTATAAGTACGTATTTTTGAGTAATTTTTGCGCGCAAAAACGTTTTGCCGGAATCTGGTTTTTGGCGAGCTGGTTCGACCGTAGTACTTATCCAGTTGATATATAGAAGTCTCTAGTTAGGAGAAAATAGTACATCTAGCAATGAATTAGAGGAATAGATCCGTCTTAGATATTGTTTGACGCTTTCCAAGAAGACCCAAAGAGTCAAGTTGCTCTCAGTAGCATTTCGGTATGTGTATGCAATCTTGATGTGTGGATCAAGAGAGTTGAGCTGCAATAAGTGGGTAGAAGAATATTACGAAGGACAATTAAATAAGCATTGTGTAAAAATTTCAGCAGTAGTGAGAAGGGTCAAGGCGTTTGGAAAGTGCAGTGAGTAGTTGAATATATTGTATGATTGACCTTTTATATATGAGGAAAATGCTCAATGAGAGGATCCTTATATGGAGGACTTTGCTTTGTTCCTGTAGACATGTACCCTCAGTGAACACTGTCGATTTATCTCTATTTCTTCCATATTCTATTGCCAACAGAAGTAACCGTTCTTATGCTAACTTTGTCATTCGCTCTGTAACTTTTTAACGTAAGATCAAGGTCCATAAGATATGTTATACGAGGCAGGTACCTAGGCTTCAAACATTCATTCTGCTCTTTTTTTTCCTATCTGAAATTGTTGCCCACAAGCAATACTGGCTTATTTATGTTCTTATGTCTTCAGATCGTTTTTCACACTTTAGACTATTTATCTAACTTGGTGCATCTTTATTTCCCAACATCATATCATATCAGTCACTTACGTACACCTCTTGAATATCTTGCATAAAATAAGGGCTTCATTTTCAGCATTATGTTATGTTACCGTAAACATACGCTAGAAATCGCCACAAATTCATTTACTGCAGCAGCACGCGGCTGTAACGGAAAGAGCGAAGCGAGTGCAGAAGGACTAGTCTGGGATTTACCGTGTTTTTTCTGTTTGTCTGCGTGTTTCTATTTTTCATTTGCGGACTGGAATTCAAGTTTTTGCATGATTGGATGGAAATATTTGCGGTCAGACTACCCTTCTTTGGGTAACATCGTGTCCATGTTCACTATTTGCTGAGATAGTTTATTTCAAACCACAGCAAGACGAGTTTATTTAAAGAAGTGGTTCTCTATTTTTGCATCTAACGAAAAAGTTCTCAGAGTGTCTGATCCATCTTTGCCAGTCTGAGCGCTTTTCTTTTCGCGCTGCTTGAACAATACGCTCTTGAAGGTTATCGTCAACTCGTAAGGGTTCCCTTCTTACCCCAGCCTTCACTTTGGCCCAAAACTCTTTTATTGGGTTGAGAAAGGGAGAGTAAGAGGATAGAGACATTTGTATCCTCTTTCTTCGACCAATTGCTTAACCTTGACTGGTGTATGAATGGGTACATTATCCCTGACAAGATAACAACTGTTCATTCCGTGCCAATCCAATCTTTTGTGATTGCCTAATAGACAAATTTTAAGATATAATAGGAGAAAAGGAGAGCTTAGCTACATTCAGAGAAAATAAAAGTGGAATATAAGGCAATACAATTGAGTAGAACAGGAATTGGGTACCATTGCCCTGACAGCTTCTGATACCATAACAGACAGAAACGGATATGATATCATCAATGACGTATAGAAACGAACGAACAGGGTTTATTTCCTCTACAGATGTTCCATTCTGTTCAAGACCTTCTATCAGACTGAGTCCATTTTTACTCTTGGGAGAATTGTTGTCTTATCTCTGAATTGTTGTCATCCATAAGACATCCATCGATTTCTTATCCATGACTGTGATTTTTGGTTTCAGTGACCTGAGCAATATAAACGCGAAGGGACAACACCTTCTCTGCTCCTTGGCTCTGTTATCCAAAATATCCCCGGTATGTACTTCAAATGGATTATATGTACAGAATGACTGATATCCCTCTTCTGTAACCTTTAGCCTGCATGACCTCTGTCCCGAACCACCTTGATTGTGTGAGTAAGTTCCCTGCACTCCACTAGGTAAGTGAAAAATAAATGTTGTCTGTTTATGCACAGTGTTATTCATTATCTTCTGCTTCCAAGTCCTCGCCAGGTGTTGCATCGCTTCAAGTCCTCTGCAGTGCGTTACACTCTAACCGGCAATCCATGGAAGCCTTGCCTCTCTCTCGCCGCCCCCACCGATACAGGTACGGGGCCGGCCCCTACCTTTGGGTAGGATTACCCTTCGGAGATAAGTGAAAATAAAAAAGATGTCAAGCTATCCTTCCATTTACTAACCATGAACATTCTTTTACGCTGCTCGAATGAATTTTGTGTCCACGGAAGGACAAAGTTGAGGTAAGTAAAATATATTTCCCGCATACTCCATTTACTAATGACGTATATTTATATCCCTTTTAGCGCAAACTTGATCCATGCATGGACACAAAATTTAAATAGAGTAGCGTAAAAAATTGTTCAATAAACAGTATATGGGACGGAAACTAATGTAAATCAATACAAAAAACTTGGGAATGGATAAAGATGAGTCGAGACCACGTTTTTGGGACTTTTAAAAGATGAGGTGTCAGTTACCAGTGAAAACGCCGCAGACAATTGTAATCCTTCCACAATAGTCCGCCAGTACATCATGACAGAATAAAATACATGAGATTTAATGAGGAATGAATTAAAAACTATCAGTTAGTTCCTAATTTTTTTTTTATAAACTACATGATTCATGCCTTACCAGCAGTGATATATCCTAAACTTTGAATTCTATGGCCTTTTCTTATTCCAATGGCAGTGTTGTTGATGATGCTATCAAACATATTCTTCATAATTTTAGGAGGTTGAGCCCATTTTCAGTCAAACGCTTTGTTCTAGTAAAGCCATCATGCTGGGTCCCAGCTTCCCCAGCATCATATCCAAGCGTAACACCATGATCAATTGCAAAGGATCTCGAAATCAATTTGCGTTTTCCTCCACGCTTTTTGTATTTCATAACTTGCATACTGTCCATCTGATGGCGGACCTTGATAGTAAGATGACGACCCGGAATCGCCTGCACCGACCTCTTTTGGCCAAGTTCCCATCCAAACCCTTTCCTATATATCAAACCGCTCCTGACTCCTCAGACCATTTCCTTTTCAGTTGCCCATCCAAACGGCTTTTCTGGTCAATCATCCTTTCTCGCCATATGCCCTCCTATTCTCTCGCAGATCTTTAGTCCTTCATCCTCAACTTGTTAGCGCCTTCCGAACAACCCTCTAGTCTTTCTGATCCGCTCCTTTTTTAACCTTTGCCAAACTGCTTACACAGTCTTTGCCGTACCTACTGGGCCCATGTTTTTGACAACGTCCTCTTCCATCCGGTGGGGTCGCCCAACGGGGACATCATCTGTACCAACAAGGAAGCGTTATTCACGAACTTAGTCCAGAAACAATCCCGCCGTAATTGTTTCCTCCATTTTTCTATCACTCAGAGTCCATTTCCAAATTGCGACATGGTTCAATAAAATGCCAAAAACAACGATTTCAATACTGCCAACGGTTCGATCTGCATTTATCCTTGATGCGGACGCTATGCTCAAAGATTCACAACAATACAAAAACAGTTATTCATATCTGATTGATTTTTTTGATATATTTTTTAGGAACAAAATCAAAGTTTATGAATAAAGTCATATGGTATCAATGAAACACCAGACCTGTATATTGTTATCACTGTTCTAAGTGTGAGGATTTCAACTGATGCGATTTGTATTGGTGTAGTTAAGTTGTACATTATAGTTTTAACCAAATCAGAGTCATTATTCGTTTTCTTGTTGTAGTTGGTTTCCAAAGGTTGATTGGCCATCACAGCACGACGAAGATCCAGGAGGTTGTTTTTGTTGAAGGAATTAATCTAATGGCGGAGTCCATCGGACAGTATAGGATGACTATTTGCTATTCGTTTCCGATGTTTCTTGCATTTCCGTTGAAGCAAATACATTGTGCTTAATATATAATATACCAAGCAGTTTAGGCTCCATTTCCTATATGAATGGACGAAAAGATCACATATTTGGATTGCATCGTATAACGCTTTCCACAGCTGTAACCAAACTATTGTCGAGATAGGTTGTTCTAAATGACCGTAAGAATAACTTGTGATGGGAAATACGGCGAAAAAGTCTTGTGGGTAAGAGTCTATTGATTTTAAAACATGGTTCAAAAGGTACTGAGTTAAGGTGAGAAGCACCATACACGAAGAGTAAAATCAAAAAATTCGGACTCTGTCAGAGGAATATCTTGAATTGAAGAAGAGAATATGACGGAGGCAGAAAATATGGCTTTTACATTATATTGCTGCCTATACTGTTGCAGAAACAATCTTAGCGTATATATATAAACCAGCATTCACGCAGTAGAATGATGAAAGGATTAGCTTAATGAGCGGAGTTTGTCGAACTGAGATTATCAGGACTTTCTTTAGCCTCCTGCCTCGATTGAAAAACATACAGATTATGCTTGGTGAGACGTTCTGCGTTCAAAATTCCGTTAAAAAAATAACGGAAAGACACCATTTTATAAAAAACAGAGTAGAAAAAGTTACTTTATAATGCATAATTTACAAATGTTGTTAGAAAAGTGCGGATGAGAAAGAAAAGGGAAAACGAAAAGTTGATTAAGAAAGGGGACGGAGAGGGTCCAATTTACGTTGGAATGAACGAATGCTTTTCATATTGTCGGGATGTCAAATTTTCCATGCTTGGGTTATTGGATGGAAGACTATTACTATTACTATTATTATTATTGTTGTTGTTGGTGTTATTGGTGTTGCTGTTGATCAATTCACTCAGGCTCGTAGAGGTGGAGGTACTATCCCGATGATTTGACACGGGTGAGGACATGGATCGCACGGGCGTAGGACCAGGGATAGGGGAACCAGGCACACTGGAAGGAATGGGCGGAAGCGGGTTGGTTGGTGGTGCGGAGGGAGGCGGCGGTAGACTGGTCACATTGCGTCCTCGTTGTAGAAGGAGACCCGGTCGAGGATCGGAGAGGCGTGCCGAACGTCGTTTCTCATTGACACTTTGCGAAGAGATTTCACGCTGAAGAATAAACGGCGACGAAGAGGATCCCCGCGGCGTCGGCAAGGACATGAATGACTCCCGGTCGCCAGGGTTGCCTCGTGTGACCATATGCTCCATTTCCTTCTCTAGTCGATCATTGGCAGAAGCAACTTCATCACTTCCAACTCTAAATGCTTATTTTCCAATGTCAGCTTGTTACGTTGAAGCACAAGATGACCCTCCAGATCCGTGACATGTGTCATAAGCAATGCATTTTCCTTCATCAATTGAGCTATCGTAGCCGATTCAACCGATGGTCTGTTCGCCTTGGTCTTGTCGAATGGGACTTTCTCCTCATGCTTTTCTGTATCGTGCAATGCCTCAGCTGAGGATGATGGTGACAGTGATCTTTTTACGTTCACTGCTTGTTGAAGACATGTTGCATAGGTTGCCGTCGTGGAAAAAATTATGACAGGTATATGTTACATATAAAATAGACTTTAGTTGCCGCACATCAAGTCTTCAGCATAATGATAAATATGTGCCTACCTTTCCTTTGAAAGAAATTGCGCTAAGTCCAGTCTGCTTTCCACTACGAGATATTATTGATAATTTATCGTTGTATGTCTCACAAATTGCTCGATTGCCATTCAGTTGTACGATCAGCATAAAGATATACTTTGTGTGCTTCCGTATTACCAGGCAAACGTAATACATAGGTTTCACACGTCTTGCGCTCTGGTAACAACGTCTTTGGGCACTAATCGCCCGATTTTAAACCGAATAAAAGATATACTAAGCTTCACAAATCGAACCCCTCTTGAACAGAATAGTCCTTTTTGCCTACAACTAGTTATGCCTGTGTTTGCTGCATATGATGACAAGCAATTGGCTTTAATTTTTTTTTTCATAAATCGACCCATAACCAGTCTGCATTAGCCACGACAGGTTTCCTATTCATTCGGACGCTCGTTTGCGTTTGTTTCCCCTCAACCTCTTGGCGGGTTCCAGAGCCGATGGAATCAAGAGTCTATCTTGACCGTGGCAAGAATTAAGGAACTCAGGTTCCGCCACCTCATCCGGTCCGGCNACGGGTGAGGACATGGATCGCACGGGCGTAGGACCAGGGATAGGGGAACCAGGCACACTGGAAGGAATGGGCGGAAGCGGGTTAGTTGGTGGTGCGGAGGGAGGCGGCGGTAGACTGGTCACATTGCGTCCTCGTTGTAGAAGGAGACCCGGTCGAGGATCGGAGAGGCGTGCCGAACGTCGTTTCTCATTGACACTTTGCGAAGAGATTTCACGCTGAAGAATAAACGGCGACGAAGAGGATCCCCGCGGCGTCGGCAAGGACATGAATGACTCCCGGTCGCCAGGGTTGCCTCGTGTGACCATATGCTCCATTTCCTTCTCTAGTCGATCATTGGCAGAAGCAACTTCATCACTTCCAACTCTAAATGCTTATTTTCCAATGTCAGCTTGTTACGTTGAAGCACAAGATGACCCTCCAGATCCGTGACATGTGTCATAAGCAATGCATTTTCCTTCATCAATTGAGCTATCGTAGCCGATTCAACCGATGGTCTGTTCGCCTTGGTCTTGTCGAATGGGACTTTCTCCTCATGCTTTTCTGTATCGTGCAATGCCTCAGCTGAGGATGATGGTGACAGTGATCTTTTTACGTTCACTGCTTGTTGAAGACATGTTGCATAGGTTGCCGTCGTGGAAAAAATTATGACAGGTATATGTTACATATAAAATAGACTTTAGTTGCCGCACATCAAGTCTTCAGCATAATGATAAATATGTGCCTACCTTTCCTTTGAAAGAAATTGCGCTAAGTCCAGTCTGCTTTCCACTACGAGATATTATTGATAATTTATCGTTGTATGTCTCACAAATTGCTCGATTGCCATTCAGTTGTACGATCAGCATAAAGATATACTTTGTGTGCTTCCGTATTACCAGGCAAACGTAATACATAGGTTTCACACGTCTTGCGCTCTGGTAACAACGTCTTTGGGCACTAATCGCCCGATTTTAAACCGAATAAAAGATATACTAAGCTTCACAAATCGAACCCCTCTTGAACAGAATAGTCCTTTTTGCCTACAACTAGTTATGCCTGTGTTTGCTGCATATGATGACAAGCAATTGGCTTTAATTTTTTTTTTCATAAATCGACCCATAACCAGTCTGCATTAGCCACGACAGGTTTCCTATTCATTCGGACGCTCGTTTGCGTTTGTTTCCCCTCAACCTCTTGGCGGGTTCCAGAGCCGATGGAATCAAGAGTCTATCTTGACCGTGGCAAGAATTAAGGAACTCAGGTTCCGCCACCTCATCCGGTCCGGCCTCTACAACTTCGAGCATCTCTTCTACCACTTTCTATCGGACGAGTGATACATCGTTAACATTTATCTTATATATGCCTTTTACCCGACCTTCGTCTTCCATATCAATTCAAGCAAAGGAACCACTTTCTTACAAAATAACTTTGGCTGGAGTGGGACCTCCTGCGGTGCTGATCGTTGTACACGACACACGTAGCCAGCGGGACTGTCTATCACTAGGACATCCATCCGGAGATCTAGGGTCTTTTAGCTTGAAAGCTGGTAATGCCACAAGTGCTTACGTGTGTGACAGTACCCCACGATTCGCAACTGCCTGAGTTTGCTACTTTCGTTGTTTAACTTGCCGTGCATCCTCAGCAACATGTCCTTCATCATTTTTGGCAGTTTCAAACCGCCTTCAACGACCTCCTTTTCTCCTATTCCTCCTTCGTCAGCAGCCCCGACCTCTCCGCACCCGTACTCCAATTCATCTTTGACAAGGATTAAATCCGGCTTCAACGAGTTTATCTTCCTTTCAACTTGCGCACTCACAACGGACCGACTTCGGTTTATGCGTGCAGATGTGGCTACACACGCTTGATCTCCTCTAGGACATGTATCAGTCTTATACCGGTACATTAGTTCTGTGAAAAGTTATTATTTTACCGTAAAGTTTCGATCCCGAGGTTGTCAAAACACAGATCTAGATGTTTCCACAGCCTAATGACAAAGTCTTTTTCGCAACCGCTCCTCGCAATACGCTCTAATACATTCCATCTGTACAGCGATATCAGATCTAATATGCTTCGCTGAGCCCAATCCTCATCAAATCTGCTCGAAGGGTCGAACGGACCAGCCGTGCTTGCCATTTCCCATATATCTTCCACGGTCGTCTATGTAAAGACTCTTTGAGACAGGTACTGGATCCTAGTTTTGGCAATACCTTTCCCACGAACCGGGAAAAGAACTCCTTCAAGGAGGTAGGAACCTTTGGCAGCGGCTTGTTGCTAGTAGTCTGTATTTGTTTTAGTTCCTCTTTCGTGAACACCTCTTCCCAGCAGGTGTCATGCAGGTCGAGAACAAAGGAGTGTGCGGGGCTATAAAAATTTAACTTAACTGTTTCCGTCTGAAAAAACCCAGAACTTACTGTTCGTATGTTTGCTTTTTTGCAAACTCATACATTTTATTTTCGACAAAAACTCCCGGGCTGATTTCCCACTTGTCTTCGTCTTTCATAGCTCTATAGCTGGCTTCAAATGCCTGCCATTGGGAGTCTGTTAAGAGTGAACACTTGATAGGTCAGCAAGCGCGTCATTCTATTAGTACGGTTAAGTCTTTGACATAGATAGGATACCTTGGAAGACGCTGAGCTGGCATGCGAATTTGTTTCCCTTGCCGACACCACAGACGCTCCTTCCAACATGTGATTGTCTCCATGAAGATTGATGATCGCCTAAGGCCATATGTCAGATAATTAAATTGTGTCATTATAAACATACATCAAGTTTGGCTTGGATCAGCTCGTCCCACTTTGGTTGCTCCCGTTTCCATTCCTAGGACCGGTGAGCTTGTATTTTTTACGTCCGACCTATACCTGGATATTCAGTTTCTCCGCAGCACGCTGAAAGCGCTTCGTCCAAACGGATTTCATATCAATTCCAGTGCTATTGTCAAGCACAAATTGCCTATTATAGTGGCAAAACCGTTTAAGGCTAGGGACCTCCGCTTCCTCTTGGAAATATTGGTGAAAAACTGTGCTCTTCATTTAATCCCGAATGTTCAATTTCGACCCATCATAATACCTTCTAAAAATTTCGGATCAATGTCAGTCTCCTGTCGCTCTAACATTCTCAGCTTCACACAATAGAGAGGTATTGAAAGAAGAAAAGCATTGACATTTTACCCCCTACAAAAGAACGGGTAAATCTCTTATAGTTACACAGCAGCTTCTTCATATGACGATATAAGAACTTTAATCCCAAGCTATTTTGCGTTTTATTTCCTTTTCTTTTTTCTCTTGGCGAGGTTTCCATTGTAATCCTTCTATTTCTTTTATCGGGGCAATCAAGATCCATTTCATTAGCACTGCACGGTTTGAAAAGGAGATCTGTGTGGTGGTGCATTGCCAGTCAACAGATGACCTTGTTATGGTGACACAGAAGTTATTTTCACATGTTTTAGATCCGCGCAGCATCCCTTCTTTTTCTGCAGTGGGATTTAGACATCCTTCTTACTTTTATAACAGTGAATTCACATTGCTCAAGTAATTTGCAAATCTACGCCACGTAACGTACTAATGACTAGTCAGGTAGACTTCCTAGTATACGTCAAGTGACGGGTGTGGAATAACTAGTGAGATGTCGCCCTGCTAGTTCCTCAGCATCCGAAGCGAAGTTTCATCTTTCAGTACATTTGTACTTTATTCTTCTTTTTATTAGGACCGCTGCCCCTGGTGCCGCCCACAGGCATGTCCAAGTGACGGGTGTGGAATAACTAGCAGGGCGACATCTCACTAGTTATTCCACACCCGTCACGTGGACATGCCTGGGGGCGGCACCAGGGGCAGCGGTCCTAATAAGAAGAAGAATAAAGTACAAATGTACTGAGAGATGAAACTTCGCTTCGGATGCTGAGGAACTAGCAGGGCGACATCTCACTAGTTATTCCACACCCGTCACGTGGACATGCCTGGGGGCGGCACCAGGGGCAGCGGTCCTAATAAGAAGAAGAATAAAGTACAAATGTACTGAGAGATGAAACTTCGCTTCGGATGCTGAGGAACTAGCAGGGCGACATCTCACTAGTTATTCCACACCCGTCACGTGGACATGCCTGGGGGCGGCACCAGGGGCAGCGGTCCTAATAAGAAGAAGAATAAAGTACAAATGTACTGAGAGATGAAACTTCGCTTCGGATGCTGAGGAACTAGCAGGGCGACATCTCACTAGTTATTCCACACCCGTCACGTGGACATGCCTGGGGGCGGCACCAGGGGCAGCGGTCCTAATAAGAAGAAGAATAAAGTACAAATGTACTGAGAGATGAAACTTCGCTTCGGATGCTGAGGAACTAGCAGGGCGACATCTCACTAGTTATTCCACACCCGTCACGTGGACATGCCTGGGGGCGGCACCAGGGGCAGCGGTCCTAATAAGAAGAAGAATAAAGTACAAATGTACTGAGAGATGAAACTTCGCTTCGGATGCTGAGGAACTAGCAGGGCGACATCTCACTAGTTATTCCACACCCGTCACGTGGACATGCCTGGGGGCGGCACCAGGGGCAGCGGTCCTAATAAGAAGAAGAATAAAGTACAAATGTACTGAGAGATGAAACTTCGCTTCGGATGCTGAGGAACTAGCAGGGCGACATCTCACTAGTTATTCCACACCCGTCACGTGGACATGCCTGGGGGCGGCACCAGGGGCAGCGGTCCTAATAAGAAGAAGAATAAAGTACAAATGTACTGAGAGATGAAACTTCGCTTCGGATGCTGAGGAACTAGCAGGGCGACATCTCACTAGTTATGCCACACCCGTCACTTGACGTATACTAGTCAGGTAGACTTCCTAGTATACGTCAAGTGACGGGTGTGGAATACCTAGTGAGATGTCGCCCTGCTAGTTCCTCAGCATCCGAAGCGAAGTTTCATCTTTCAGTACATTTGTTCTTTATTCTTCTTTTTATTAGGACCGCTGCCCCTGGTGCCGCCCACAGGCATGTCCAAGTGACGGGTGTGGAATAACTAGTGAGGTGCCGCCCTGCTAGTCCCTCAGCATCCGAAGCGAAGTTTGATTTTTCAATACGCTTTTTATTAGCGGACTGATTTATGATGAGCTGATAGATAGCCGATGATATTACCGGTTTCTCTATGCCTCTGATAGTCGGTCTCTGCTAATGACTAATATATTTGATGCAGATTATTACTGGAAACCTTCAGCGAGCTGCAGCAATAACTGTAAGTGAATTCTAATATGGCAATCAGCTAATGATGGTCTTTTAAGCCGATGCTTTAGTCCCCCTATTCCAGGTCGAACAGGATTTTGAGAGTCTTAAATGGATAGTTGGAAACATGCATATAGGTATTTGATGCTTTAAACTTACAATGGCACGGTTAAAACGATGTTATAAGGTGGTATTGGACGTTAGATATGTGGCACACTGAAGGAGATACCAATGGCATAGTTTATTTTTAATATCACTGTTTACTTAGGATCAGCAAACTATATATGAAGTTATAGCGGACAGAGGATATGCTTCCGCGAAATAGACATCGCCTCGAGTAATTCCACTATGTGAGATTGTCTTTTATGTAACGTGGTAGTCCAATGGATATTATGCACGGAAAGCAAATACAGAGCATACATTTAGAAGATTACCATGATTTTAACTTAAGTAAACATGGTGCAAGCATTGCCGTATTGGATATTTTTATTTACCTTATGAGCAAGAATTCACCATGTATAGCTCCTTTAATCTATATATACCATGCTTCTACCAGTGGGCACAGCATCCAAATACCGTTTGAAAACGCATCGAATGCTTTCATACATAAAGGTATCTTTTTTTCCGTAATAGAACAATGTATCGTCTGCTGAATATTAGCATAATGTTTTGCCGCTGTGTAATTGATATATGAACATTGGAACCCTACCCACTCAGGTTCCATCATCGCCAGAGATTTAATGATAGCATGCTGATAAATAAAGTATTTCAGCAATGTGGTTATATCCACTCTGTCTAGGATACCAAATATAGCCATATAGGCGGTTAGTACATCGTCGATGTCTCGGTTCATTTCTATCACGTTTATTTGTCTTCGAAGTCACTATCGACTTTGATCAATGTGAGTTGCTTGAACTCGACGTACCAGTCGACCTTGAGGTCGATCTTGAACTGTAGCTAAGATATCTTTGTGTAATTCCATCTTAGCATGATTATGTCCATTTTATCTTCGTTCAATCAATAGTACGTTCTTCAACAACCCAAGTTCGACAGAACCATTCCTCGATAACTTTCTTTACAAACACTAAAGCTTCCAATGACACGATATGTCAATGTTCTCTTTCCACGTATTGGGAATTATGAGCGACGAACCGTTTGCCTCACTCTAATTTGAACCGCGATATAAATACAGATACGCGTTTTATATTGTTCTCTCAAACAAATAACCGAAATATGGTCAGACAATCTCTAGATCTACAGCTCCATCAGCCAATGACGAGCGATCACACATAAAGACTTTTTCAGAATAATACTGTCAGTTAATACAAAGTCTATAGGCGCCCCCCAGAAGAGGTATTGTCAATTTATTCATAAGAGAATAAATTCTCCTTCATGATCTTCGGAAGTTTTAAACCCATCTTCAGAACCTCCTTCCTCCCCAGTTTGCCTTTATCTGCAGTCCCGACCTCGGCACATTCGTACTCCAACTCGTCTTTCAGAAGGATTAAGTCTGGTTTCAACGAGTTAACCTTCCTCTCGGGCTGTGCAGTTACAATGGATTGACTCTGGTTCATACGTGCAGAGGTTGCCTCGCACCCTTGATCTCCACTATGACAGTTGTCGGTGTTAGACTATACATTTTTTCCATTAAAACGATCTTTATTTACCATAGAGCTTCAAAACTGGGATTGTCGGAACGAAGGTCGGCGCATCTCCAGAGTCTCACCACGAAATCTCTCTCCGAACCACTTTTTGCAACGCACTCCAACACCTTCCACCTGTACATGGAGACCAGCTCCTGTATGCACCTCACGGCCTAGCCTTTGTCAAATTGTACTGCAGGGTCGAAAGGGCCAGTCTTGCTTGCTGCAGTCCAGAGATCTTCAACCGTCCTCTATGTTAGGATATGTAGGAGGAGTACTGAATTATAGTATTCCCATACCTTGTCCGAAAACCGGGAGAAAAACGATTTCAACGAAGCAGGAACTTTTGGCAAGGTATTCTGACCAGCAGACTGCACTTACCTCAGCTTCTCCTTTGTGAAGAACTTTGCCAGCAGCTGTCATGCACATCAAGAATGAACCAGTGCATTGGACTTTAAAATACTGATGATTAACGGGTTCCTCGAAAGAGCGTTGTGAAAACTTACTGCTCATAGAGTAGCTCCTCTACAAAATGACGTATATTACATATGACCTCGCGAATTTCGACGCATACAGGCTGAAAATAGGCGGGGGTAGAAATAACGAGGAAGCGCATTGATCCAGACAAGTAGTTTGATAGGATTTGCCAATAATTGTTAATATCTTTGTTCAGAAATGATAGTGAGGTTACTGATGGTATCATCTATAGAAATAAACATTAGTAAAACAATTCTGAATGGAAGCATTGCCTAATATTGCTTACCGTGGAATTTAACTTTCCGGAGAGGAAAACCTTGGTTCGATTCAGCGATATTGGTGGGGTTGGGGGACTGCAAAACAATTGCGGTTGTCCTTGCCTGTGTTATATGTAGATAGAAAAAGGGGACGGTTAGAATCGTTTGAGACTGTTGGATATCTTTGTTCACTCAACTTGTCTGCCTATTTATAATTATTTGATCTTATGCGGGATTTGCAATTACTGAACGTTCTTCGCGGCAATAGGTGTATGATTTAGCTAAGTGTAATAACTGCAGTAGAGCAGTGTCACCTTGTCTTCATCCTCGGTGATAGATCTCTGATTTAGAGAAGAGGTGCAGTCGGTGTTCCAAACTAGAGAAGTTCACTGCAAATGGGGAACACATTAATTCTGATCATCCTGTTCATGGAACACAAGTACTAGGAAGTCACACTACGACAGCGACGTATACCACATTGCCCAATCCAAGTAGAGAAAATACCTTTGCAAGCGTTGACATCTTGTTGTCACAGCACTCCGTACTGTATGCAAATTAGAATTCCGTCATAAGAGACGCCGTTTGCATTCGGGATATTCTTAATTGTTTTCTTAGCAATTGTTACACACCTGAAAATGACTGGACGGTTCGTTTGTTTGATCCTTGTACTGTGCTCGTCCATCTTGACAGCCATTAACTCGTTTCTTCATTGTGCTTGCTTGATGTACTTCCACAACTTCCCAACTACACCCGCCCGATGGCCCTTGAGCTTCACCGTATCTTTGCCGAATATGGTCTCGTGGAACACAGTTGACGGCATTTTTCAGTATATTGATAACCTGCTGGCTTCCATTTTAGAAAGCCTTTGTTTTGCCCAAAGTCGATCTAGACGCCAACACTTGCAAATAGTACCGTGCTATTTCGGCATAATCAAAGGGTATTGTTATAAAAGAAACAGAGAAATAAGAAGACGAGGAGAAAATGAGAAAAAGAAAGTGGGAGAGAACACACAAAAAAAGAAATGATTAATAAGCGGTCATTCAAATCGAAATGTTGCGACAACACGTAATCAATACAAAGCCATTGTTGTCTTTTGTATCTATCAGTGTGTTACCGCAAAATTACATCGTATTTTGTGCGCTTATACTACGGGAAAATGGGCCACGAGGAAGCTGTAGGATTAGAATCCTAAGGAAATTTTTTATAAGCTTAAGCGTTTTCTCACACATTCTGATCCAAAATTCTGTTCCAGATGTTGACGATTTCATCGAATTGTTCTAGAAAGTATATCAATGTGGTCAAAATGTGTAATGGATTGCAGGGAAGCATGACTGACAATGTAACCTCCCATCCGGCGCTATAAACCTGATTAAGCCCCTGTTAAGCATAGTACATCATTGTTCCCTCAAACCCATTTGCTACGGCACGCTTTTACAAGTAATAAGTAAGAAAAGAGCGCATTTTTTCATAACACTCAGTGATAAGTAACTAAGCGCGTAAAACATAAATCTTAAATAAAGCAAGAATTGTCTTTAGGTTATAATATACGAACCCCGGTCAAGGCAACATCCTATGTACCTTTCTCTCTATAAGTATCCTGTATTTTCGAGTAATTTTTGCGCGCAAAAACGTTTTACCGGTATTACAACCAGTTTCTTGCAAGCTGGTTCGACCGTAGTACTATCCAGTTGATATATGGAAGACTTNTTGAGTAATTTTTGCGCGCAAAAACGTTTTGCCGGAATCTGGTTTTTGGCGAGCTGGTTCGACCGTAGTACTTATCCAGTTGATATATAGAAGTCTCTAGTTAGGAGAAAATAGTACATCTAGCAATGAATTAGAGGAATAGATCCGTCTTAGATATTGTTTGACGCTTTCCAAGAAGACCCAAAGAGTCAAGTTGCTCTCAGTAGCATTTCGGTATGTGTATGCAATCTTGATGTGTGGATCAAGAGAGTTGAGCTGCAATAAGTGGGTAGAAGAATATTACGAAGGACAATTAAATAAGCATTGTGTAAAAATTTCAGCAGTAGTGAGAAGGGTCAAGGCGTTTGGAAAGTGCAGTGAGTAGTTGAATATATTGTATGATTGACCTTTTATATATGAGGAAAATGCTCAATGAGAGGATCCTTATATGGAGGACTTTGCTTTGTTCCTGTAGACATGTACCCTCAGTGAACACTGTCGATTTATCTCTATTTCTTCCATATTCTATTGCCAACAGAAGTAACCGTTCTTATGCTAACTTTGTCATTCGCTCTGTAACTTTTTAACGTAAGATCAAGGTCCATAAGATATGTTATACGAGGCAGGTACCTAGGCTTCAAACATTCATTCTGCTCTTTTTTTTCCTATCTGAAATTGTTGCCCACAAGCAATACTGGCTTATTTATGTTCTTATGTCTTCAGATCGTTTTTCACACTTTAGACTATTTATCTAACTTGGTGCATCTTTATTTCCCAACATCATATCATATCAGTCACTTACGTACACCTCTTGAATATCTTGCATAAAATAAGGGCTTCATTTTCAGCATTATGTTATGTTACCGTAAACATACGCTAGAAATCGCCACAAATTCATTTACTGCAGCAGCACGCGGCTGTAACGGAAGAACGAAGCGAGTGCAGAAGGACTAGTCTGGGATTTACCGTGTTTTTTCTGTTTGTCTGCGTGTTTCTATTTTTCATTTGCGGACTGGAATTCAAGTTTTTGCATGATTGGATGGAAATATTTGCGGTCAGACTACCCTTCTTTGGGTAACATCGTGTCCATGTTCACTATTTGCTGAGATAGTTTATTTCAAACCACAGCAAGACGAGTTTATTTAAAGAAGTGGTTCTCTATTTTTGCATCTAACGAAAAAGTTCTCAGAGTGTCTGATCCATCTTTGCCAGTCTGAGCGCTTTTCTTTTCGCGCTGCTTGAACAATACGCTCTTGAAGGTTATCGTCAACTCGTAAGGGTTCCCTTCTTACCCCAGCCTTCACTTTGGCCCAAAACTCTTTTATTGGGTTGAGAAAGGGAGAGTAAGAGGATAGAGACATTTGTATCCTCTTTCTTCGACCAATTGCTTAACCTTGACTGGTGTATGAATGGGTACATTATCCATGACAAGATAACAACTGTTCGTTCCGTGGCAATCCAATCTTTTGTGATTGCCTAATGGACAAAGTTTAAGATATAATAGGAGAAAAGGAGAGCTTAGCTACATTCAGAGAAAATAAAAGTGGAATATAAGGCAATACAATGAGCAGAACAGGAATTGGGTACCATTGCCCTGACAGCTTCTGATACCATAACTGACAGAAACGGATATGATATCATCAATGACGTATAGAAACGAACGAAGAGGGTTTATTTCCTCTACAGATGTTCCATTCTGTTCAAGACCTTCTATCGGACTGAGTCCATGTTTGCTCTTGGGAGAATTGTTGTCTTATCTCTGAATTGTTGTCATCCATAAGACATCCATCGATTTCTTATTCATGACTGTGATTTTTGGTTTCAGTGACCTGAGCAATATAAACGCGAAGGGACAACACCTTTTCTGCTCCTTGCCTCTGTTATACAAAATATCCCCGGTATGTACTTCAAATGGATTATATGTACAGAATGACTGATATCCCTCTTCTGTAACCTTTAGCCTGCATGACCTCTGTCCCGAACCACCTTGATTGTGTGAGTAAGCTCCCTGCACTCCACTAGGTAAGTGAAAAATAAATGTTGTCTGTTTATGCACAGTGTTATTCATTATCTTCTGCTTCCAAGTCCTCGCCAGGTGTTGCATCGCTTCAAGTCCTCTGCAGTGCGTTACACTCTAACCGGCAATCCATGGAAGCCTTGCCTCTCTCTCGCCGCCCCCCCCGGATACAGGTGCGGGGCCGGCCCCTGTCTTTGGGTAGGATTACCCTTCCGGGGTAAGTCAAAAAAAAAGATGTCAAGTTATCCTTCTATTTACTAACCATGAACGTTGTTTTACGCTGCTCGAATGAATTTCGTGTCCACGGAAGGACCAAGTTGAGGTAAGTAAAATATATTTCCCGCATAATCCATATACTAATGACGCATATTTATGTACCTTTTAGCGCAAACTTGATCCTTGCATGGACGCAAAAATTGTTCAATAAACAGTATACGCTTTGTTTCCTTTCTCTCTTCTCGGCTGATCATAAGAATTTCAACACCCGCCGCTCATTTTGGGATAAAGAGCGGGGTAAGCGCTCTTGCCGCCCCCACCATAACGATCTTTTCCCGTCATCCATAAAATGAGTCCCACCATTTACCGTTTGCAATGCAACACCCAATCCTACGACTGGGGTAAACTCGGTAATGTCTCTAAAGTAGCCCATTACGCCAACAAGTCCGGTGCTACTATCGATCCCACAAAGCCGTATGCCGAATTATGGATGGGAACCCATCCCAACGCGCCATCTAAATTGGCCGGAACCGAGACCACACTCAAGTCTGCTATCGAAGCCAACCCAGACCTCAGTACTTCTGCAATATATGAGCAGTACAATAAAGACCTGCCATTCCTTTTCAAGATCCTATCCATTCGCAAGGCTTTGTCTATCCAGGCACATCCTGACAAGATCCTGGGAGCGCGTCTATTTAAAGAATTTCCCTCCATTTACAAGGTACAAAAAGGAGACAAGATGTAGAAATTACTTAGTAAATGGGTTTATCCATACTTTTATTAGGATCCAAACCACAAGGTGAATAGAGGAACTTACGCCTTCTTCCACGTGGGACAACCATTAGTTTCTTGCTAAAAAATTTCATGTAGCCTGAAATGGCGATCGCCATTACACCATTTGAAGCCTTGTGTGGATTCCGACCGCTCAACGAAATTGCAGATCATATTCAGCGTTATCCCGAATTTGAAGGCTTGATCGGTTCTGATGTTTCTGCACGGTTTGTATCGACGGTCCAAAACACAGAAGCAACCGAAAGCGAGAATAAGGCTGTGTTGAAGGCTGTATTCGAAGCACTCATGAATAGTCCGCAAGAGAAGGTGACAGGACAACTCAATGCGTTAATAGAACGATTGAAGGACACCATAGCAAACGACACCATCAGCAACTTGCTCCTGCGCTTAGACGAAGAATATCCCGGCGGAGATGTGGGCGTCTTTGCTGTCTTGATGTTAAATTATGTCACAATGAAACCCGGGCAGGCCATTTTCTTGGGAGCAAATGAACCTCATGCCTATCTGTCCGGAGGTTGGTCGAAAAAAACTTAGCCAATTTCGTGTATTTCTCATGTTCTCTATATACAGACTGTGTGGAATGCATGGCTACGAGTGACAACGTTGTGCGTGCTGGATTGACACCAAAATTCAAAGATGTTCGTGTACTAGTCGATATGTTGACCTACCGTTATGGGTCCGCGGAATCGCAGAAAATGACACCCGTGCCCTTCGGAGATCACTCTCTTCTGTACGACCCTCCCATCGAAGAGTTCTCCGTCGTTCTGGCAAAATTGAAGGCTAGCGAATCTGAATCCCAGAAACCTCTTGCAGGACCCAGTATATTGATTGTGACAAGTGGTAGTGGAAAATTACAAAGGGAAAACTCGTTTCCGCTCGATGAGGGTTACGTCTACTTCATCGGGGCCAACACTCCCATCACAACGGTGGCCGGTGACTCGGGTCTTGAATTCTATAGGGCTTTTGCACTTCCATCGCAATAATACATCGTCTTTTTCGTTCCTTTAATTCAGATTATCCCGCTAATGGCGTAACGCCAAATTTCATGGCTATTCATAGGCTGATTATTAAGTGTTTAGTCTGCCTTGGCAGTAAAGCGAAGAACCAATTAGAATTAGACACAATTTTGTTTAGGGGAAGATTACCCTCGCAAAATTACAGAGCTATCAAAACATATAATTTTTTATTCAAACATCACAAATTCGCCGTATCTATGATCTGGTGATTCTGAACTGTACACTACTATGCGATTCACCGTCCAAATGCCGTTTGGTCTAACACACCGAAGGCAATGATAGGAAGAAGTCCTGCTATTATGGACCCGAAGAAAGATGTCAAGCGTCGATCCAACTTCATCATCCAATTGGTGCGCAGCACTGCCAGCGTTCTGCTGGTATATAACATAGGGACCTGATATTTTGAGGGCATGCTTTCCGCCACGTATCGTAGTCTCAATGTTTGGAACATACTCTTCGTCAGTGCCCGTTGGATACTGAAATTGCTCCTCTTTTGTGAACAATGGCAAAACGTATCGAAACTTAAAACGCTCATGTTCCTCAAGCATAGTAATAGCGTATGCCAGTAGCACAGATTTTCCGATTCCGTCCAGGATCCCGAACAAAGTTATATAGAGATCCATTTTGCAATAAATACTTGTGCCTTCATCCACCAACCTTTGCACAGTATCCTTGTATTTGGTGTGAGGAAGTATGGCGAACAGACGGTCGATGTACTTTGTTGATCTGGAGCTAAGGATAGCGTGAATGAGATCGTATTGATTAGTCTCAATATCCCAAATGGTGTTAAGGAAGCTACCCCACTGTTTATAACAGATAGTGGTACCATTTGCTCTTAGAATGATCAGATCCAGCTTATCGTACTTGACACCGATAGTACGTTCGCTAATGACCCAACATCTGTATGCCCAATCTTCGATGACTCGAAGTATATATTCGGTCGCCTTCAGCGCCATTGTGTGATGACGATCTATTGCCGCATAAAACCCACCAAGAGCGGGATCTACAAGGGCCCATTCGTTCTGCTCGCGCGACATTTCCTTAACTGCTGTGATAATATGTTCCTTAGAAACATCCTCCATTAAAGGATATCCCGCACAATAACAGAGATCTGGTACTGCAATGATCCTTCTTGCTTTCCGATATATGTTGTCCATGTTTTTGATGGCCATTTTTCTGTGAAATACGTTCGCTTGATTGATACATACGACATCGATCCATAGATAACGTATTTCGGGGCGCAGTATTTTGCACAAATTGATCAGATTTTCCTGTGACACGGAGGTAATAGACGCCACATAATTTGGTGTTTGCGCTCTCCATTCAGTATGTACACCCCACCGGTAAGAAATTGCATAGTACCCCGAGGTATTCTCATCAAATGGTATGGATACACATTTGATTTTGTTTAAGCCAGACGCCGTGTCCAAAAGCACGATCTCGCTCATTTATTTGTAACAAGCAGGAACAAACAGTGATGTTCACTAAGTTTTTCTCAAATACAACTATATAACAACATTGAATCGCTTTCACCCCTGTAATAACATCAAAGGCGGTATCCCAAAATGATGGCTTGGGAAACACTCCTTAGATTCTCATTCTAGACTATATAACGTACAACTTATATATCAACAAAAAGTAGCGTTTGACAAGCCGGTCACGAAAATAGCAGGTATCTGTAGACATCTGCTCCTAAGCGAAGTTTTTCATATATAGAAAGTGTTACTCCACGAAATTTCACAAATCGTAAACTATGTTGCAGAAGAATAGTAAGGACACCTCGCTAAAGCTTAGCCCCTTGGTTTGTACGTTCGTCAGGAGCATTGTGGGTATGTCACCCATTGCTAACTCGTATTTTAAATTAGAAATCATTGCGAGGAACTTGGCACTGAAGATCTACATAGTAGCGGCAGAAAAATCCATGCACCAGCCGAACAGGCATCTCACTATTCTTGGTACAATTCTGCAAGCACCACAGGGGCAGATCATGGTGGTGCGATCTATGCCTATCTCGGAAATAGCAATGTATTCTGACTCGGGTACCTCATCCCCACAGCTGCTATAAGTCAATGCGACAAGTAATTGGCGTGATTGCGTATCGGTACTTTGGGGCCACAGTTATTTACGGAACTCGAGACTATTATGGAAGGACAAAATTTTGACTTTCAGGTCAGAATAACTTCTTGCTTTATGAACAAAAGTGATCGTATGGCGCATATGAAGAGCGTTGAATGAGTTTATTAAGTTTATTGCCATCATAAACCCATGAATCTGATCTTTTGTACAAATTGTGTGTTACCGTTAGTCTACGGTAGCTACAGAAAAACTGATCTACAGGCATTTCTTTAAACATACTCGCCAGAAATTCGATAAGTACAGTTTCTTGTTAGAGTCATAGTAGGTCTATAAGTACATCAGAAATTCACCGTGTTTCCATATGTGTGGAGCGTGTTGGATACATATAACTCCGTTCAGTCGCCAAACGCCGTCTAACTTTCGGTATCTATAGCCAATGTACTTTTTGGAAGCCCCGTAATATCCATAAAACAGGATTATATCTGAATTACCTTCAGTATCCGATTGCTGGAATTCGTCGCCCAACTCAGGCGTGCATGGATAGACAAAAGGGCATGTAACTTTCAGCGCACGTTTTTTATCTTGCGTTGTTATTGGTTTAATTATAAGAGCAAGCAGCGCTTCGTAATCGCTATTCAGTATTTGCAAGCGGAATTCGTTCTTCTTCAGAGAAAATGGCAGTTCAAAGTAAAATTTACCATGTTGCTGAATGAGGTAATTGAATAGCTCGACTCTCCCATCCATGTCTAGAATGTCGAATAGAAGCCACTTCAAATCATCTTCGCTACCGATAGATATTTCTTCATCTATCAACTTTTGCTTGGCATCCTTGTATTTGGTGTGAGGAAGTATGGCGAACAAGCGATCCACGAACTTGGTCGACTTGGACTTAATGATTGCATCGAAGATAGCGTGTGATTGAAATTGTATTTCCCACGCAAGCTCCCCGAGAATTTTCCAATAGAAAACTGCATTTGCTCTCAATATATGTATAAGTAATTTCTTGTCCTTCGTACCGATAGTGCGTTCGCTGATGACCCAAGCCCTCTCCGCCCATTCAGTGATAACACGATCAATAAAGGTCCAGCCCCTCTCTGTGTTGCCCACTTGCACTTTTGCACGGGTATAATCATCAAAAGTCCAAAATGAATCCTTGTGTGCATCCAGTGACTCGGTTATATTCGTCAGTTCGCTGATTTCTAACCGAAAGCCTGGGTATGTGCCGGGTTCATGCCAGTCGAATAACGTGTCGATAACGCGAGGTTCGTATCTAAGCAAGAAGTATCTCATTGCCATGCCAATAACTACCGCTTCAATATCCACTTTCGTAATATCATTCATTAGAGGGTTCTTATCGCAATAACAGAGATCGGGTACTGCGATAATTCTCTTTGCTCTTCGATATATGTCGTCCATGATTTTGATCGCCATCTTTCTGTGGTTTTTGTCTGCTTGATTGATACACACGACGTCGATCCATAAATACCGTATTCTGGAGCGATAGTACGTGCATAATTTGATAAGATTACCCTGCGATATTGACGTGATGGATGCCATATAATTAGGGGTTTGCGCTTTCCATTCAGCGTGTACACCCCAGCGATAGGAAATTGCATAGTATTCAGGAAGATGATCATCGAATGGTATGGATATGCATTTGACGTTGTCAAGATCGGATCCTGTGTCCAAAAGCACTATCTCACTCGCTATCCGACGTACAGAAAAACTGTGCGGGCGTGCAGAGTCACTCATTGCTAGAAAAAAATAAGAAAGCAAAGGCTTTGGCAAAAGTATATGAGCTTTCACCGGTAGGAAGATTTGGTCGCGTGAGTGGCTATGTGGGTGTTGCTGGCAAGAAAAACAAACATTTGAACCCCCTGAAACCCGTGTAACGGTGTACGATCATTTCACCATAACAGAGGAACGGAATTATAATGAGCACATAAAAGAAGTGCGCCCTTCCGTAAGCAAGACAACAGCTATCAAAGGTATCCAAGGTACATCTGGAAGACGACTGTTAGATGTCAAGTACCCAGTAAATCACTCATCGGCTCTTTATACAATACCTACCATTGCGTAAACTATCTTCAGGCCGATGCACGAAAGTACTTCCAACTGACCACAAATTCGCCATGTGTAGCCTCTTCAACGGTATATCCCATTCCTTCACCAGTGAGTCCAATAACCAAATACAGTGTAAAGCAACGCATCAAAGACTTTTGTGCAAAAAGTTATCTATCCTTTCCGTACCAGACAATATCGAGCATGGATCCTACTTCAACCATTTGCCAGTGGCATATAGGGGCCCGAAACTTTCTGTGCGCGTTTTCCATAATGTATCCTCGGCCGAGTTCTAGCGTAACGTTTTGCCACTGTGTAATTGATATATGGACATTGGAACCCTACCCATTCAGGTTCCATCATCGCCAGAGATTTAATGATAGCATGCTGATAAATAAAGTATTTCAGCAATGCGGTTATGTCCACTCTGTCTAGGATACCAAATATAGCAATATAGGCGGTTAGTACATTGTCGATGTCTCGGTTCAGTTCTATCACGTTTCATACATCAATTTTTGTGTCTGTATGATTAAGGACGGCAAAGATACAGTCGATATACTTAGTTGTCTTCGAAGTCACTATCGACTTTGATCAATGTGAATTGCTTGAACTCGACGTACCAGTCGACCTTGAGGTTGATCTTGCACTGCAGGTAAGGTATCTTTGTGTAATTCCCTCTTAGCATGATTATGTCCATTTTATTTTCGTTCAACCGATAGTACGTTCGTTAACAACCAAGCTCGACAGAATCGTTTCTCGATAACTTTCTTTACAAACACTAAAGCTTCCAATGACACGATATGTCAATGTTCTCTTTCCACGTATTGGGAATTATGAGCGACGAACCGTTTGCCTTACTCTGATTTCTACAGCGGTATGGATACAGATACGCATTTTCTATTGTGCTCTCAAGCGGATAACCGAAAGATGGTCAGACTATCTCTGGATCCACAGCTCCATCAGTCAATGACGAGCGAGCACACATTAAGACCTTCTCAGAATAATATTGTCAATGAATACAATGTCTATAGGTCCTCCCAGAAGAGCTATTGTCAATTTATTTAGAAGAGTATAAATTCTCCATGTCTGTCATAGTCGGTTTCATGACCATTCCATATGCTTCTTACGCAGTCAAGCAACCAAGTGCTATTTGAACAAACACACCTAAGAGTTGTCCATGCACTTCCAAGCGAGGTTCGAGTGACCGAGAGCAACAATTCGTACTCGATACCTAAACCTGATGTGAATTCGGGATAAAAATCCAGATTCAAACGGACAGCACAAGGACCAGAAATTCTCAGCGCACGTTTTCCATCATGTATTACAGTCTCAATATCACAGCAACATATGTCTATTGCATTGCCGATGACCAATGACTGCGGTCTGTCCTCCTTTATAAGGGTTGGTGATACGTGATTAAAGCTATGGAGTTCAGAAAATAAGTAGGGCAAAAGTATCTTTCTGCCCTCGCTGTCCAGAATATCCACCAAAGCCAATTTCAGGTCTTTCATGGTATCAATCGTTCGGTCCTCGTCTATCAGTGTCCGTACTGCATCCTTGTACTTGGTATGTGGAAGTATAGCAAATAGGCGATCGATGTACTTTGTTGACTTGGAATCCATGATTGTGTTGATGAGAGTCGTTTGGTCAAAGTTAATATCCCAGTCAATGTTTAAGTAGCGTTTCCACTGCAGATAAGGTATCGTTGTCTCGCCTCTTATAATCATCATGTCCATCTTATTGTGTCTCACACCAATCGTACGCTCGCTGACCACCCAGCATCTACATGCCCATTCTTCGATAACCTTTCGGATAAATTTGGCGCCTAGCAAAGACCACAGACGATGCCGTTTCCGGTTACGGTCTACAGCACGATTTAAATATTTCCAGTCGGTTTCATACTGCGCTATTCCCTTGGCTGCCATTCTAACATCTTTCCTAGAAAATCTTTCCATTCGTGGGTATCCATCGCAATAACAGAGGTCGGGTACTGCGATAATCCGGCTTGCTCTTCGATATATGCTGTCCATGTTTTTGATGGCCATTTTCCGGTGGAATTTATCCGCTTGGTTGATACATACAACATCAATCCATAGGTAACGTATCTTACTCCGGTATAACTCGCACAACTTGATGAGATTACCCTGAGATACCGAGGTGATAGATGCCACATAATTCGGGGTTTGTGCTTTCCATTCAGCATGGACTCCCCATCGATACGAAATTGCGTAATATTCAGGAACACTGCCATCAAACGGTATAGATATGCACTTGATGTTGTTAAACTCGGATCCGGTTTCCAGAAGTACAATCTCACTCATTGTCCAAAATAGATAGGAACAACAGTGGTGCTAACAGAGCCACAAATGAAGTTCAATATATAGTAAAGTTCGTGTTGGCTTAGTTCTTATATTATTAGTGGTAGCACCAAACCTTCTTAGATTTTAGTCCATGATTCATTCAAGTCCAAGAATAATTCGTAAGAACTGATATCTGTCATAGCATTATGTTAACGACAGAAGGTCATTATACATGTAGCAAGTGTATAACAGAAACACACTTCTCGTGCTATCAGTACACAAAATGGACATTGTACTCGCTTTTGCTTATTTGTTGCTGTGATAAGAAAGTACTGTCAGGATACATTTGGATCTATGAAGTTGTAGATCGAAGTGGAGGATATGAGAAGTTTCCCTTTTTCGCTATAGGTAGGTATGCTGCAGTCCGAACTAAAATCGTCAAAACGGGGGCTCTGAACTCCTGAAATCCATACAAGGTAACAGCTTGGGTATAATAAATGCCTTCTCCCCGTCAATCACTACAGATAGTATACTTTATTGGTTCTTCTAAACGGGTGGTTAATTACTGTAACCAATGCCCCTATGTGAGCGAATTTGGCGAATGTGAACTTCTATAGTTCTTTTCATGTAGCATCCCTATTTTCTGTCTTGTTGTAAGCTTCATGTATTCCCACAACGCTTGTCGATGGGGCAAATCCTTGTGAAAGGGCCATTGAGTGGTGAAACAGTCGAGTAAAAAGATCTACGTCATGATTGATTATCTGCGTTTTAGTATGCTACCTAATGCCTAATATGGCTGTACAGGGCCTTCACGCTTTTTCCTTCGAGCACCTTCTATCTTGTTAAAACGTAAAGCTTACCTATAAAATGTCTCACTAACATAAAAACCTTGATAGTTAATTAAAAAGCCTTTATTATATATGATGAGAAGTTTTGATATCATGTCGATGGAGAATATTCTAATTGTAAGATATCTAGACTGAAAAAGGCCTTGTCCCGAAGTTATCAAGAGCATTGATATCACGCTGGAGTATTTGAAACGTTTTGAACTCTGTATGCGCCTCACAGGGCTATCGTAAAATCAAGTGGCGCGGCATTTAGAAGGGTTAGGTTACGTTACAAAGGCAACACAAATTCACCGTCCTTGCAAAGTTCATCCGATACGCCCAATTGAACTACGATAGGCTGCAACACCCAAATGCCATTGGAACGAAGACATCGAAGGCAATCTTGTCTACACCCTCCATACCCATAAGATGCGTTGTATAGAACGATGTATAGTTCTGAATCGAATTCAATATCCGGTTGGACGGGTTCTTTGATAAAGTTCAGAGGTGTAGTGGTATAGGGCCCTGTGACTAGCACTGCGGGTTTTCCATTCCGTGTCACCGCCCGAATGTCAGCACAGAATGGCGAATGAAGCATATGTGACTGATGCCTCTTGTTTATATCAAGCGATAAATATATTGGCTGATAGCCACCGTCTCTAACTAGAACGCACAATAGTGATAGCTTATCACTGCAATCGAAGATATCCAACAAAGTCTTCTTTAAATCCGGCATGTTGTCGATCGTCCGATTTTCTTCCACTAGCTTTGGCACCACGTCCTTATAGATGGTGTGCGGAAATATGGCGAACAGACGATCAACGTACTTTGTTGACTTGCAATAAATGATGGTGTTGATGAGATCGCGTCCAAAAACAATGCCATACCAATCGATCCCAAAAAAGCTTTCGCATAGGAGGTAAGGAATATCTACGTTTGCGTTTATAATGATCATATCCATCTTCTTTCCGTTCACGCCAATAGTACGTTCACTTATTACCCAACATCTAGATGCCCAATCCCGGACAATCTGATAGATAAATATGGCGCCTTTTGATGACAATAAATCTTCATGGTCTTCTCCGAGGTCCTTTCGATAACCATAAGGGTAGAATTCCATTTGTCTACTCCATATATTTTTGGCCGCACAAAGGATTTCCTCTTTAACAAGCTGAATTGGATGGGGATTTTGGTCACAATAGCAAAGGTCGGGCACGGCTATGATCCTTTTCGCTCGACGATATATGCTGTCCATGTTTTTGATGGCCATTTTCCGGTGGAATTTATCCGCTTGGTTGATACATACAACATCAATCCATAGGTAACGTATCTTACTCCGGTATAACTCGCACAACTTGATGAGATTACCCTGAGATACCGAGGTGATAGATGCCACATAATTCGGGGTTTGTGCTTTCCATTCAGCATGGACTCCCCATCGATACGAAATTGCGTAATATTCAGGAACACTGCCATCAAACGGTATAGATATGCACTTGATGTTGTTAAACTCGGATCCGGTTTCCAGAAGTACAATCTCACTCATTGTCCAAAATAGATAGGAACAACAGTGGTGCTAACAGAGCCACAAATGAAGTTCAATATATAGTAAAGTTCGTGTTGGCTTAGTTCTTATATTATTAGTGGTAGCACCAAACCTTCTTAGATTTTAGTCCATGAT